>JAJOZX010005963.1:0-232500 GCA_023014485.1 Bathynomus jamesi
TAGAGGTTCAAACAAGAGACGAATTATGGCCACGTGTTCGTGACAGATGCGAGCAAATTAAACATAGTCCAGGCATTCTGGAACGCGTCAGACATTCAATGGTACTACGTGTACAGGCCTGCATTGAGGCAGATGGGGGCAACTTTGAACATTTCCTTTAGGTTGTAACAAAGAGGGGTCACACTGTAGAGATGTGTGAATAAATGATTACAAAAACCTCCTACCGGGGTTTCACTTCATATTCACTCTCATTAAATCAACATCGAAACTATACAGAATCTGACATTTCACCAGAGAGACATTGTGGTTTAGAATTATCCAAGGATTTCATCCTCCAATTTAATGTACTCTTTGCTGAATCACCCTGTATATATGTTTCCATCTCCCCAGTTATTTCTTGATATCTTTTATATATACAACCAAAAGAAATAAATAAAACATCATTACATCATTCTGTTTATTTAGAAGAGTTAAGGGAAATAATTCATGAAATATATAGAAAATAGATATATATTCAAAAATTATATACAGCAAAAATACAGACATTAAGCGAAGGATATATATACACATTCTTAAATAATAATATTAGTACAGGATAAAACTATATGCCCATTTAATATATGTACGAGCAAATACGCCCTTATATATATATAAACACCAAAACTTATATAAAAAATAGTAATAGTACAGGATAAAACTACATACCCAACAATATATATATATATATATATATACACACAGCAAAACTTGTATAAAATAAAAAAACATACACCTTATGTTCTACCGCGCTTAACTAAAATACTAAACTCACACGTGATCGAGTCTACCGTTACATCATTATTGCTTTGTACTATACAATAAATACGATTCAGCATTATTTTTGTGCTCACCTTACAATTGGTTGGCAGATTATCTTTAAACACGGACAGAATACCATCAAAAGCACGCACAAAGAGGGCGTCGTTAGACACAACATCATTATTAAATTCAGGTTTATAAACACTCCTTTCCAATCAAGGGTTTTTTCTTACCAATCCGAGCTTTTCAATCGTGAATTCTTCTTCACAACGCATAGCGGCAGCTGAAATAATCTTCTAAATCGTAACGACAGCACCTCATTATATAAAGATACAACTCTTCAGGGTGAACAGTGTAGTCGAGCTCTGCCCTGTACAGCTCAAGTGCTTTGTACCAAAGTTCATAATATTTCGAAGAGTCTAAACCATTTAAATAAGCATCCAGCTCAAGACCATTCTCGCCATGTTCATTCCTACACTCAATAAACCCGTCGACCAGAGCGGTGTATGCGTATTCAAAAACCGTATCAAAATAAACCAAATCCGTAACACGTGCGTCTAATATAGGTTTTAGTTTGCGGAAACGTGCGATTTCAAACATTCTGTCGAGGATGAAGTGGTTTCGCGTGGGGACAAGAACGTTATTATCAGATGCATTCTTCCACATTAGTCGCCTATCAATGCATGGCTGATCGTTATTTATACACAACGTACAAACAACGGCATATGAGGGGGTATCACTTATCTGTTCTCTTCTTGTACCTGCACCTGCAGGTATTTTATAACGATCCTCACCCCACTTCTCAACTATCACGAAGACTCTATTCATTTCCGCAGCACTTAAATAAACAACAATACATTTAACAGAGTTTGCTTGTCTACAAGTCGTTTCAAGTACATAGTTAGTGGCACCGGTTTTACGGTTAAACACCTGCAATGACTTCGTCACGGACACATCGTATACGGCACTGAGAATGCTGCTCAAAGGAAGCTCCATCGTTTTCTACTGTGAGAGTGCACAACCAGTCAGGTGAAGCTCTGAGATGACTATGAGCAACCGGTGCGCTGTTTGGCGCGGGGACAGGTGTGGAGGAGTGTGTGATACCAGGCGTTAATGTTTCGTGTGCGGTTTTGTTCCAGCATGAAAGAATCCTGCGAGTACTTGTACCCATTATACCGGGCAATTTTCCGATACATGGGGCAATATTGGTTTTAATGTTTTCTCGGAATGCGCACTAGACGTTCATTTCCACAAACTAAACACATTAACAATCCGGCGCACTATTTGAAAGAAACCTGTGCCCGTATTTATCCTCTTTGTTTAACAGTCGAGACGCGTCTCTAAATTCTATTGAAAACTCACAGGCCTTTAGCCGCAACTTCACTGCGAACCTCGTCATGATATATATAAATGTAGTGGTAAAATTACTTTAGCTTGTCCATGTTAACAACGTTTACATTCTCAGCCGCAGGGTACGCGTACTCGGTATGATACAGTATGACATAATACCGCCTGTCCCACCACTCATCAACAAGACTCACTACCTATACCAGTTTCTTCTCTTCTGCACGCGCTGTTTCTTTCACCTCCTCACGGTATATGTACGCTTTTATCCAATTTAGCCCTACTACGTAGTCCATTACATCGTTTGTGCCGCAAAATCCTGCAATGCTCTCGCCAGAATAGCCGTACAGTATTTGAACATCTTGTTCCTCAAGCTTCGCGCGGTTCTATGTAGCCTTAAAAGTCTCAAAGGAGGGGGGGGATAGGCCGTCTTTCAGTATCCACCACATCTTCTAACTTTACCGAGAACCACCTCATAAACGTCGAACAAGCAATATCAAAATTCGCCATCACTATTTTTCGTCTACGTGAGAATTCTTCAAATATACGTCTGAGATCCAGGGGTTGCAGCGGCCAACTGAGCACGCAGGGGTAGAGATATGCCCAGGTACCAGGTAGTAGCAGGAATCAAGTGACCATTTGATTGATCCTACAGTGGGCGGAGCTTAGGACCTTTTTCCTGTACATACGCACGCACACACAAAGGAGAAAATGAAACCCTAATTGAAACATTCTCCTCTGCGCATTTCAAGCACAGGGGAAACATGAGTTTGTGATCTATAACGACCGGTAAGCTCGGCATCCATAAATCGCGAGGGGGGAGCACGTCTACGAAAGAAAGGCCGAAATAGTACTTGTTCAACTTTGTTGAGAACACCTCGATGGTGGGCAGGTCAGTTCCAACTAGTTTTTCAGGTGCTCCTACGGGGTACGGATTGTTCTTCATCACGTAGGGATATAAAGAACAGAAGTCACAGTAATGGAGTTTCACGCCCTCCGTACGTGGAAAGTATACCTTGAATGGGTTTGTACGCCCTCCGAACAAGCTATCACCACATTTGAGAGGGTCCAGCACCATTGAAAGCTTTATCGTGTTTATTTCTTCACGGTACTGTCTATCTGTTTCCATCCGTCCATCATACTTATGCTTCCACAAGATCTTGTGAGTGAACTGGGTACCTATAAGCTGATCGCGGGTGCGGGTCCATGCAAGACTGTCAGCAAGAGATCTACCGTAGATATCTCCTACGATTCCACACTCAGGACGTGGGCATCCATGCCACCAGCAAGCGTTAAAGCAGTACACAGTCTTCTCACCAGTGGCACGGGCTTCGCTTAGACCATCCACCCAAAAACACGACCTTTGACCTTAATGGGTACTTCCCCCGTATTGCGGGCGTGTTTTATGTATACTCCGGTCTGCTGCTCTATGTGTATGAGCCAGTAAATAACCTTGTGCCCATAACTGCTAGGGTTGTTTCTGTGAATGACTGCTAAGGTGTCATTAGGCATGAAGTTGTTCTTGAACACAGAAAAGCACAATGAGGAGATTGTGGTTGCGACTTGCAGCGGATCGCAGTTGAAACGATCTATGTACATCCTTCTAAAAGCCTGGAAACATACTCTAAGCACGCGCACATCATTCACGCAATAATGCTCACATTCATCAGCTATATTGTATGGATTAGTTTCATTAAAACTGTTGTAGTAGCGGTGAAAATCTTCACGCTCACTATCACTCATGTTGGTGTAGTTAAAGTATTGTTTTGTGGGAGGTAGTCCTACGTAATTTAAAGTGTCGCTAGTGAGGAAAGTGTAAGGGAAAGACCCGTTTAAAACTTCGGCGGCTGCACCCATCACCTTGGGTAGCTTGGCTAGTTTACAAGGTGTGAATAATAAAGTATCTTTAAACTGAACATTACCTCTGATCTGCATTTGTATTAGTTTGTTTCCCCTTTTCAAGGTGTCGCCTGTAAATATCTCCGATGACTCGTGTTCAAGCAATTCCTTATAAAGGAACTGTGTGTCAGCGTCAAATTTTGCCCCGTTATGGGCAAGAATATATAGTCATTTTTTGAACTTGTCCGCTAACTTGACAATATAGGATACAAAGAGCTTCACAGGGCTGTCGTGTGCGAGCGTTTTAAAAACATGTGTCCGTTTACCACATTTGTGACATTCATCACACTCAACCTTCATGCACTCATCGCAGATAGTCTGGCTTACAAGTAGATGTGGGATAACCTCTTTGGTTTCAGGGTTTGTGTAAGTTTCTATATCGCAGTACACGGTTATACAAGCCATATTTTTAGGCTTAGTGTCTTTCATATTACATGCTTCACTCCATCCGCGTTATATTTCTCATGGCATGTAGGACAGTGAATTTCATCACATTTATGCTTGAATTTCCCCCAGTTATCCATCATATGAAACATACCACATTCACATATTCTCATTTTCCTGCATGTGCCAATTGACTTATGGAACTCAAAGCATTTATTATTGAAAAATGTACGCCTGCACACATTACATTCCCTCTTCTCAGCTTCAACTACACGACTTTCACATTTGGATCTTTTACACTCCTCACATACCATGTGGCATTACTTACAATGTTTCACTATATCATCCGCAAACTCGAGACATCCCTTACACAAATCATGATGCCTTCCATATTTTCGACTTTTATCATAACTCGTGTAAAGGTCCCTTATATTGCAGATGGGGAGATACGTTGTTCCTTACATTCCTAAAATAAGTAGAGGTCTTGTACGATCTCTCACACAGCCATCACCCCCAACAGTAGCATCTTTGGAGAGGAGAAAGAAGAGACCAAACAACAACGGCTAACGTGTCTCTAAAATACGCAAATGGCTAACATATTAAGAAAACGCTATTATGACATTTCTAGCCCAGCCTCCTATGGCGGGGTTGATAGACTGTACAGAGGTGTTTACAATAATGGAGTGGGGAAAAAAGATGTTGAGAGGTTTTTGCGGGAGCAGGATGCTTATACACTTCCTAAGCCGGTGAGAAAAATGTTTAAAACAGCCAGGACAACAGCGGCTTCCATTGACTCTATTTGGCAAGCGGATTTAACAGACATGCAAAGATATTCATTATATAATGATGGCTATCGCTACATCCTATTCATAATAGATGTATTTTCTAGATATCTGTGACTAATTCCTCTGAAAAATAAATCGCCTGAAACAGTTGGTAAAGCTACCAAAACGCTGATGTTGAAAGAAAACAGGGTTCCACGCTATTTTTGTACGGATATGGGGAAAGAATTTATAGGCCGAGCTTTTCAGAACATGTTGATAGAGTTTAATATCAGTTACTACACTAGCAATTTTATACATAAGACATCTTTAGCTGAAAGAGTTCAACATACCATAAAGGAACGCATGCATCGCTACTGTACACATTAAAACACATACAGATATATAAACACTCTGGGATCATTGGCCTCGTCATACAAATACAACCGTTCACACCATCCCGCGATTGGGGCAACACATAACGAGGTTTTAGAAAGAGGTACGCACACAGAGTGTGAGGTGAGAAGAGATATTCGTAGAGCACCGCCACACTCTACACGTTTAAAAATCAATGATTATATAAGACTGTCGCGTTCGGGAAATAAATTCGCGAAGGGATTTGAGCAAGGATGGACACGTGAAATTTTTAAAGTTAGTGCCATGAGACCTAAAGGCGAGATAATGATGTATTACGTTGAATATTTGAATGGGGAAGAAATCGTAGGAGGCTTTTACCGCGAGGAGTTGCAGAAAGTGACATTTAATTTAGGAAAAAATGTGTTTAAAATTGAAAAACTTTTAGGCAGCAGAGGTTCAGGAACAAGAAAAATGTACCTGGTGAAATGGCTAGGATACCCATAAAGCTTCAACTCCTCTACAAAAGCTGATGCAATAATGAAGCTTAAATAGTATGCAACATGGCGCCCAACCACTTCTATGTCACACTACCGTCCTCTTCTTCTCTGCCTGTACATCCTAACAACATACTAGCCAACTTTGTAACAGAACTCCATGGACCCATTGAATTGGAACGTGATTTGTATGAGGTGGGGGCTATGCGAAATTCAGCTATCTCCCAACTTCTTAAGTATTGATTATAAAGAACCCGTTTTTACGGTTCTTAGAGATCGTGATGAGTGTGAAAAGGCAGGGGTAATTAGGAATGAAACCATGCGTGCTGCCCGGAGTGGGGAGGCCCTGTATTACACTACAGTAGTAACACAAGGCCCGGGTCGTTATGGCGCGGCCGAGGATGTTGAGAGAGACTTAAACGGAAGTTTAGAAAGCTCAAATTTTACGGCTGATTTAGTATACGAAATCGTAATCAAAGAAACCCCTGCAATGCTCTGACCCTAAAATCACAGGATAATAGAAATATTAAAGACAAGGGATTGTTCCAAATTATAACCGAGGCCAGATGTGGAGCAGCGTTCCAAAGAGATACCTTTCACGAGGCACAACGTGACTTGTCCAGCTTAATGTATCAGTTGAAATTGGAGAAATTGGATGTTGGCTATCCATCCCCAGACATGTGCTATATTTACAGCAATATCGTGGAGCATCAATTTGTTAGGGATACTCAGGCGCGTCTGCTGCGCATTGCACACATTCCCAACCATAGAGGGAAGAGCTTCAGCATTACAAACTACAAGCCCCATTATGTGAATGTTGTGACTTATCTATTAAACAACATCTCATTATATATAAGAACGATTGAGGGAAAAGAATTTCCCATCCGGTGATGGGAGCTTAACAGTGAAGCTACACTTTCGTCGCATTCAATTATAATGGCCCGAAAGCCTTTCACAATATATCGAGGGGTGAGATATCAGCGTAGGAGTGGGCTTGGATCCATTTTTTATACCATACTACGCACGGCTGTCCCATTGTTGAAGAGGGGGGCCAGATACCTCGGGAGGAAAGCGTTACAATCAGGTTTTACCACGGTAGAAGACATAATGGGTGGAGCTAAACCTAAAGAAACTCTAAAAAAACATTTAAAACGTACACCGGACGGAATCATCAAAGATGCAGCGAAAAATGAGTAAAATGCGTGGTGGCGGGAAGATGAGGCCTTTCCGGAAGAAGGGTTACCAACACGTGGTGCTAAACGTAAAAGGACATAAAAAAGAAAAAGCGTTCTAAGCGAATGAAACCTATGGTTGATAATTTTTTTAACGAATATGAGCTGAGGACATTGCTCTCACGAATCATAGGCTGATTACTACTTGTCGACAGAGGTGGCACTATATCTGACTCGTCATGGCACGCTTTATCCATCGTGTAGATCTCAATGTTGTAAATCGGAGCTGTCCCTCTTTGGTATGCCCCCAACACAAGTTTCTATTGAGCACAGTGACTTTATTACAATTAACCCATTAAACACAATTAGTTCCTCGAGTGCCCCTATAGAATTCGTGATACCGACCTCAGGCCCATACTTTTTTGACCCAAGATGCATGCACATGTACGCTAAACTACGTATAGCCCATTCAGATGGAACGGACTGCGATGATAATTATTTTGCATAACCTGAAACCAACCTTCTGCACTCCATATTCAGTCAGTGTGAGGTGTATTTAAACCAGGTCAACATTTCGGCAGGAACGGATTATTATCACCTACGAGCCTATGTGAAAAATGTTCTCAACTTTTCAAAAGAAGCGAAGGATACGTTTTTAACTGCCGAGGGCTATTATCAGCCTAAAGACGAAAGTAGTATAAAGGACAAATTTAAAAATTCTAAAAAGAAGAAATATGAGTGTTTTGGACGTCTTCATACAGACTTCACATTCCAGGAGAAACTGCTTATGAATGGGGTGGATATGAATTTAAAGCTCACACGCACGAATCCTGAGATCTGCATAAATCTGGGGCCTGATCAAGAAGAGGGCGCAAAACTCAATGTGATTCACATTATGGAAACATATCTCCGCGTGCGTCGTCGAGTGAAATTAAGCTCTGTTAAACAATTAGAAATTGAAAAAAATTTAATACACGCAACAGTAAAAACCCAATTAACAGAGTACAGATCAACCTATACACGGTGCCAGCAGGGTTGACCTCGAAGCAGCTAGAAAACGTGGCCCTGGGAGTTCTACCTAAAAGGTTATTAATTGGAATGCAGGATCACGCTTCGACGAATGGAAAATATAAAAAGAACGCCTTTAAATTCGAGAATTTCGGCCTTAAAATATAACTCTAAGTCAATGGCGTTGCGTTGGGTGGGACTATGGATACGGACTACTCATCAGACGCTGTGTTCCCGCTTTGCTCGAGAGCTTATAGTAATCTGGCGCATATTGCAGGTGCTTGTGATGAGCTCGGGATTGGGGTAACGCAGAAAGAATTCATCGATCAATTTAACCTTTACCCGTTTGATATCACACCCGACTTATCTGTTAGTGTAAATACACACTTAAGTCCAGAAAAAGTGGGAACATCTCAGTCAGATTGGAATTCGCCAACCCGATAGACACTCCTATTAGTTTAATAGTATACCTCGAGTCACAAGCCCTAATTGAGGTCGACCGCTTCCCGAATGTAGTCACTGACTTTTAAAATGGATGCGAATAAACTTCAGAGAGTAATGAATAGTACCGAATCACAAGCTCCAAATTTATCGGTGTGTTTGCAAAGAAAGAAACATTGAAATTACCAACTACGAGAAAATGCGGGGGAATTATTGTCAACACGGATATTGTTGCGGGCGATGGGATTCATTGGTTTGCAATATACTTTAAAAATAGGGAAAGAATGTATTATTTAATTCGCTGGGGACTCATCCCTGGAGTGATCCTATTATTGTAAAATTTCTCGAACAGTTGCATATCCCCGAAATTGTCGGTAATCCCCACCGATTAAAAGGATATTTTAGTAATACTTTCGGGATGCATTCTTTCATTTCTCCTGCACATGTCACGTGGAAAGGGATTTATAAATTTTTAAAAATAATTCGATTTGTGCGACACTGAACTGAATGATGAATTGGTATGCGTGCAGATAAAAAAGAAGTTCCCATTTGTGCGCACTCGATGTATTGTGTAAAGTTTTACGCGTGTATATATAATTGTAACTATATTGTGTAAAATATAAGATGTCCCCAATAATGTTACTCTTGTGCTCTGTAGCTTATTTATTGTATGCTAATTCTGTAAGCTGAATTGTACTAATTTATAAAACATGATTTGTACCATTTAATAAGTTGATGAAAATACACTATCTTGTTCTTAACCAAAAGAAAAAAACTTACATTAGTTCACCGATTACCTGGCAATCGTTGGGTCGGATGTGAGTCAATACTTCGACCTCCGTATTCAGGTCATTGGGTTGACTGCGTTGTAAAACCTCCAAATCGCCGTCGACTGTTTGCTTTTCTTCAAAGCTGTCACGAAAAGTAGCTATAACACGATCGAGTTCCGCATCGGACCTAGAAGGAGAAAGGATCAGAAAATTATTTTGACAGCTCATACATTTTTCTAATAATGTTCATTAGGGCGGAGTGAAACAACTTTTTATTTCAAATTTATTTGCCTCACTTGTTTTTTGGTGTATTAGAACATAAAAATGATGTATTCAGTCATTTAATGTTTGTAACTCAAGCCATCTCACATTTTATTTTTACATAAAAGCAAAATGGCCATCAGCCGGTTGTCCATAAATAAAAATATGCTTATAACATAAAAATTAAGTGTTCTATCAAAATAAATAATTGAAGGAAAACGCTTTATAATGCAAAACTATACTTAATAAACACCATTGTGCATACATTGTAATGAAATAAAATTGTATCTGGTCTCACTTGGTTGGATGCCGTAAATCAATTACATTTGAATGCGATATATAACCCGCTCAACTCAAATATTATTTTTTCAGGAGAGGCATCAGATCCTACTTGGTTTCAAGTGAGGGAAACAGAGAGCGACTTTTTATTCTTGACCTAATAAATCCGTCTCTTGATTCCTGATATTACTGATGCTGATGCATCTGTAACCAACTTCACGGCTCTTTCGACGTTCTGTGTGTCAATTGGGTATTGCTCAACTTTGAAACATTTTGTTTCATACTCAAGCAATTCTTCAATACACAATTTAGAAGGGAGAGGTGGTTCACTGATATCAATCCTATCCCAGAAGATGATGTCTGTCCAATGTGATGCTTTGAAGTTCAATTCTGGTACTCTAAATTCTCTGATTTTCCTTGTATTTGCTTTCTTACACTTTCTTGTCTGTATTATTTGATCTATTGCAACTTTGCGCAGCTTTTGCTCACTATCTGACAGCAATGATAGAAGAATATTTTCTGAGTGAGCAAAATAGCCATACCGTGATATATAAGTTTGGGCACTTTTTTCCATATCTTGGGGTAACAGGTTGAACCTTTTTATCGCATCAAAGATATGTTTGGGTCCATCAGGCGGATACGGATTAATTTTATATTGAACCAGTTAGGACAATAGTTTTTTACTATGAACAGAACAGGGCTACGTAACTCTCTGGAGGGATTGTTTTGGGAGACATAATAACGACATAGTCTGTTAGCTAGAGTTAACCATCTAGAGTTGTTAAGGGGACCAGGCTTGAGTTTCTCTAGGTTTCCGTCAACATATCCTTCTCTTATGGCTCCAATTACACTGGGTAACAAAATTTGAAAATTTTTCTGTTTATTGTGATTTTTCTGTCGTTTCTTAATGATTTCGGGGCGTTGATTCCAAAAATGATATTGGTTTTGCTCTATCATCAACCGTTTCAAAAATATAGGTTATCACACTTTTCATATGGCAAAGTATATATGTAAAGAAGGTTAACATAAATATTTTCTGAAAATAAAAACACTATTGGAAATTAATGTTTATTGAGCAAAAATTGTTTGACAAACCAACCCAAAATGGTGCAAAGGATATAATATATATCATGAGGAGAACCGACAAGAGAATAACAAGCCTCGTTATGCAGTGTGCGTTCCTTAAAAATGCACTGAAGAACGCGACTTCCGCGTATGAACATTCTTATCCTTTCTGATCAGCGACCATACGTAGTCTCCCATCATGGAAGCATCTCAATGGCCCTGGTACCTTTTCTCCATCGTTTGAATATCTTGATAGAATCTTTCGCCATGTTCTTCACTCACATCGCCCAGGTTATCACGAAAAAAGTCTAGATGTGAATGCAGATAGTGTAATTTTAAAGACATACGGCACCCCATTTTGCCATAGCAGTAGCACTTAATCAAGTTTGACACTAACTCCTTATAGTTTGGTGCTTTATGGTTGCCTAAAAACCCACGAACCACATCACGGAAAGCACACCAAGGCTCTTTTTCGATCGGAGTCATATTGGCTTCAAGGTTCTTTGAATTCAACAGCGCCTTGACTTGTGGTCCTACAAAGATGCCAGCCTTGACTTTGGCCTCAGAGAGTTTAGGGAACATGACCCGAATCTGTTGGAAAACTTCCCCTCCAAAATCTAACGCAGTTACAAATTGCTTAATTAGACCCAACTTAATATGGAGAGGTGGTAGCAGAACTATGTCAGGCTTCACAAGAGGTTCCCTGAGTACATTGTACTTTCCTGGTTGCAGTCCTTCACGTGTAGGCCACTGAACTGTTTTATAGTGCTCAGTTGAAGCCCTGCTATCCCACAGGCAAAGAAAACATGAATATTTAGTAAACCCTCCTTGTAAACCTAACAGGAAACCAATAATTTTGAAATCACCACACACGTCCCAGTTATATTGTTCATACCTGATTTGAGTGAGCAGTTGTTTGACATTTTCATAGTCCCCTTTCACTCGAACAGAATGTGCAACTGGTATAGATGGATATTTGTTTCCATTGTGGAGTAGAACAGCTTTTAAACTCCGAGTTGAACTGTCAATAAACAGGCGCCACTCTGAGGGTATATGTGTTAACTCAATAGCTGTGAATAGACCATTAACCTCGCTGCAATAACAGAGAGAGCCATTGACATCGTAGAAACTTGCAAACTCTTCATGCCGCTTTCGGTATACAGTGCTCTTGCAGTCATCTCCAAGCAAATTCCACTCTTTGAGTCTGGAGGTCAGAAGCTCAGACCCTGATTTCGTCATACCCAAATCTCTAATTAAGTCGCCCAATTCCCTCTGATTTGAAAAGTGAGGGTTTGTACTGAAAGTTACTGTATATTCTTCATCATGACTGTCCTCACCAGCCGACATCTCAGATGAGCTAGCTGCATGTTCATTTTCAACCTGCAAAGCAAAGAAACAAAATATAGGCATAGCTATATATGTACAGTAGAGGAGCATCAGCACTAAGAAAAATCGACACATAATGACCCACAGTCTGTAAATACAGAAGGTAAAGTAATGGATAGATACCTGTTCTGGTGGACGTGATATTGGAAGACCTTCGCCATGTGGTACAGGGGCTATGGACGACGCTATGCTTGGATACTGAAGAGTCTGCCTTCCTTTAACTTTACTGTACTTAGAAACATCTACCATGCAGTAGTAGCAATCGTCGTGATGGCTCTTTGGTTCTCTCCATATTCTGGGTACCGCAAAGGGCATTGCCTTGCGTACTCCCCGCAGCTACCCTTCAAGTGTGGAGCGGCAGCTTCCACAGATCACATGGGGTGCCCAGGGCTTATGTTGGTCACCCATAGGCATACCAAAATAGAGCCGATACGCGATCCAGAACTTGGTGCCTTTCACAATCTTGTGCGATACTTGCTTGGGGCCTATGTAATACCCACAAACGTAGCAGAATATATCCGGCAAGTGTTTACAAGCTCTAGTTGCCATTCTTTTTATCAAACTGTTCTATATTAATCATAACCTGCAGATATAGAGAGAAGAGTTATTAAATCGGCAACAGATTACAGATTCCAGAAAAAAGATGTATTCACAACACTGAAATAATGTTTGCAATAAAAAAAGGATCGATAACACTCAAATCGTCAGCACAGAGAAGCACAGAAACACAGTACCTCAGTGCTGGTAACCATCAGACAAACAACCTGCTTTCTTTGTGTGCTCACACTTACTGACTTCTCAGACTCTGCGCTCTTCTTTATATAGCACAGTGGAAGTTTCGAGCAATTTCTAGAGCAAGAAACTGTCAACGAACATCCGGATTGTTCTCAACAATTCCTAATTATTCTGATATTGCTGCGCCCATAATAACATTATACTGATAAAACATGAAAAATGGATTATCTCTGAAACCATTGATGATACACATAAACCAAGGCCAGATTGGGACTCAGCGCCCACAAATGCATATAAAAACATAAAAAAATTTATATAAACAGAATCAGTGTTATAGAGTGTTATTCTGAACATGTATTGTTGTTCATTACTTAAATCTTCTATGAGCTCATCTGTGAGAACTGGGATGCTATCGGCCCCATCCGTAATTGGGGAAAACTTTACCACAGGCATCTCACGGCAAGTCTTAAGAGCATTGCCAATAGATCCACTGAATGAGTTTGGCCAGTTGTTTCCCAGTTGTATCGCTCAAACAGATGCCTTAAGGGAAGTTCATTTGTATGTAACATACAAGTGCTACATTGCAATGGTTGGTTCAGTTTCTGATCGATGAAATGGATTATGCTACCTTTAGACCCAGTGTTGACATTCGTACTGTCGCACCCTATCACCTGGAGATTCTGGTCTAGTGTCACTTCATTCAATTAAGCGAACAACGATTCAGATACATCACTTGCTTTTCCAGGTTTAGGGCTCAAATGGTCAAGGTATTCTCCACCAGGCTCACTCACTAGTGCATAATGTTCTTCAGCAATTATATCCTGGTACCATTTACCATCTTTATTTGTCTTTACCAATGTCTTGTCTTTTCTCCTATCAAAATATAAAGCTTTAACATCACCATAACTTTGTGCAGCTTCAACTTGTAATGTTTTTCTCAATTTCTGTCTCTCTCTTCTCACCTTACTTCGATCAATAAAAAAGTCACTGTCTTTTTCGGTAATGATACCCAAATACACCAAAGTAGCTGAAGCAATGGCCGATGCAGCCCTATCTGAAACACCAAATCTGTCACCTTCCATGGCGAGATTGGGTAAAGGAGTTCTCATTTGAATGTTAGAGCATTCATATTCAGACTCAGTTGTTGAACTTTCTTCGGTACTAGAGAGATCAGTATTAGTATCAGGTGAAAGCACATCAACAATGACTACCTTTTCGAATTCTTCATGCATGATTATTTTTCTTCGCTTACTTCCTTATTGCTCCTTCAACTTTCTTGCATTTCTTTTTGCTATAGATCTTGAAAGGGTAACATCCACACATCCAATCACCATATTTCGCATAGTCCTCTGATCCTCAAAGAATTCCAGTTCTTCTTTGCGTATTCTTGATTCTTTTGGACAAACAAATAATGTTTTTCTTTACATCCGCTCTTTCGGCAGCCAAAATCTTGATGCGAAACGAAGTTCCATTTACAGGCAGAAACTAATTTTAAATAAATGTTAACACGTAGTTATTTGATAAACAAAATTCACTCTCTAAATACTTAATAGAATACATTAATTACAGAAAGCCTAGCGCAGTAACCTTTAGTAAATATGCATTTATATATCAAGACACCGCGATGTATATATGGGAGGAGAGAGTTACAAGGAGTTACAATAAGATAAAATGCCGATCAGGGCGCCCGGATCAAATAATAAACAGCAAGCAGCTGGCCTAACCGGGTTGTTAACATATAATTCTATAAGCATATATATATATATATATATATATATATAGTAAGAGAGAGTTACAAGGAGTTACAATAAGAGAAAATGCAGGATAGGGTACCCAGATCAAATAATAAACACAAATAATAAACACTGGACTCAAAAGGAAGATTAGCTGGATGTACTACGCATCATCTGCCAGCACCGGGTTACGAACCCGGGACCGGGTCGTTAACATATACTTCCATAAACATATATATATATGTATATATATATATATATATATATATATACATATATATATATATATACATTAGGGTGTCTCTTATTTTCGAAGTGTTGAATTTTTTAGGTTGCGCCCCCTCAACCAGTTCCATTGGTTGAAAAAACATCACATATAAACATTTTTTTGGATTGAACAATTTTTAGAGGTCGCACCCGCTTATTAAAGTTCATAAAATATAGCTATTATTTATGCAATTAATATTTGAAATTACTAGCAGTTGTCAAGTATACTAAACATATGTTTTTAATTAATTAATCATCATATTTATGATGAATTCAATTAAATGAATATATTAGAGATAATTGTCAAGTTTGTAGCTGAAAATATTGCTTGATAACACAAGATCAACCTGTTTAAACATGTTTCATCAAGAATGCTCCAGATTATGTTGCAATTGTTTATTTGTCATCAATCAGTGTTCTGCTGTCATAAGTAAAAGGTGTGTAACTGTGTATCACTATACTTCTTTTTTGCTATTATCAGATAATAAACTATGTTATTTATATTTTTCACAATTATTTATACTGATTTTGTTATTAGTGTTTGAAAAAAATTTAATGAATTTAATGAAAAAATTAGAATTTATGCTCTTATACACATACTATGAAGTTTTAAACAATGTTGCTATTTGTCACAAAGAATTTAATTTAGTTCAATGGAAATTTTACCTGACATGTGTTTCATGATCTGTGTTTCTATCAGTGGCGTCACTAGAGGGGTGCGGGGGGTTTTTGTGCAGTGTTTGAGCAGAAATTTATTATTTTTTATAAAAATATCCCTGTAGTTAGTTATAACAACAAAAACATTTTTCGTAAGCCCAGCTTACATGTATCAATATACCTACAAGGCTAAAACGCTATGCTAATTTACTTTTTGAACCTTCTAATGCGCTCCGGTCAGAGCTGTCATTATTACCCAATTACAATGACAATTACAATTACAATATAGTGGAGCCTGTGCTCTCATCGAAGCAAAATTGGGACATGATGTTTTGTACTTGCCTTGTAGACACCATGTTTTAGATTTATTGTTGGGAGCTGCATTTGAAGCAACATTGGGATCTACATCAACTGGTCCAGAGATATTGATCTTTAAGCGTTTTCGTGACAATTGGACTTCTGTTGATCAAAGCCAGTTCCAAACAGGTGAGACAGACACGATTACTAAAGAAGCAATTATCCAGTCTAAAACTGAACTAATTCAGTTTGCTAGATCCCAGGCACCTATGCTACGGGATGACTATCAAGAACTTTTGGATCTGTCCATCATCTTTCTTGGAGGTGTCCCCAATAAAGGCATCAAGTTTCGTGCACCAGGTGCCATGCATCGAGCTCGCTGGATGTCCAAAGCGCTCTATTCTATCAAGATGTGGCTTTTTCGAAACCAGTTCAAGATGACTAAGACTGAAGAACGAGGAATTCGAGATCTTTCCCTTTTTTCTGTTCTCATCTATATGAAGGCTTGGACAACATCCTCACTCCCTATTGAAACCCCATTTAATGACTGGCTCCTTATGAGGTCATTGATTAATTATCCTAACAAAAAGATTTCTGATGCAACTAAAAAAAAGCTCTCTAACCACTTATGGTACCTGTCTGAAGAAGCAGTTGGTCTTGCTTTCTTTGATGAGCGAATTACTACAGATGTAAAGAAACGCATGGTAAAGGCATTAGAAGATGAGTCCACTGATAGACCACCCAAGCGTCCTCGGATTCCTGAATCGACCTTCTGCTCTGGTGAAGGACTACACCAACTTGTTACAAGAAATACTAGAGAATTCTTTACTAAGCTGAATTTGCCAGAAGGATTTCTGAACAAGGCACCCAGCACTTGGACATCCAACTGTGAATATTTAAGGGCCAGAGCTATTGTTGCAGCTCTATCTGTTGTAAATGACCGGGCAGAACGTGCAGTAGCTTTAGTTCAAGAGCTGAATAAGAAATTGACAGTGGGGTAAGAGCAGCTCCAGTTCCTGCTCCAAATTGTTGCAAAACACCGCCAGAGTCACCCAGTTCCATCAAAAACTGTTCTTCTCAAAAAATAACCATCAATGAGGTCGCACCTTAAAATACACCATATTGTATAATCATTGTATATTAAATAAATGTTGTATAAGGAAATAATGCTAATTAAAGTAATTAAAGTATGTAAATAGCACTGGCATTTTGAATTTATCTCTATATAATAAACTAATGGTTTTTTGTGTAGCAATGCTTCATTGCTGATTGTATATAAAAAAGAGCCAGGAAGGATTTTGGATAGGAGAAAAAGGATTGGGATAAAGAAGGATTGAGGACCAAAGGATGGATTATAACAACATCAAGGATAGGTTAGAAAAGGATCAATGATAAATAAGAAGGCCTATACTTATAAAAACGAATCAAACTAAAAAAAGAAGGAAGGAATTATGTGTATAATG
Source organism: Bathynomus jamesi (assembly GCA_023014485.1). NCBI lineage: Eukaryota > Metazoa > Arthropoda > Malacostraca > Isopoda > Cirolanidae > Bathynomus > Bathynomus jamesi. Next base: position 17,572 of record JAJOZX010005963.1, read on the forward strand.
AGCATAATCATATGACAGGAGCTATTATGCCATGGTCACCATTTTTATTAGCCGGGGGCGACCCCTAAATATGAGCCAATTTGTGTCAAACTTTCAAGTTTTAGTTTTTATGCTAAATGGAACTATTTTAGGGTGCGCAGATAAAATAATTCAACATTTCAATTTTTGACTACCCAATAAGAGACACCCTAATATATATATATACACACATATATATATATATATATATATATATATATTCATATACATATATATATATATATAGGAACAGAGAGTTACAAGGAGTTACAATAAGAGAAAATGCAGGATAGGGTACCCAGATCAAATAATAAACACAAAACAACTATCCTAACTGGGCTCTAAAGGAAGATCAGCTGGATGTGCTACGCATCATCTGCCAGCACCGGGTAACGAACCCGGGACCGCAGCAATTCCTTACCCTTAAAGTTTTAGTAGTTCTAAAAACCAACCTGTAGAACTTACTATAATTTTTTAAGTTAACACGTACAGGGAAAGAAGCGCGTAATAAAATTTCACTTTCAAAGGACGTCTTCATCACATAATAAAATTCACTGTCTAAATGACATTCTTAGGAAGGAAGATTAGGTGGGCTACTAAACCCCGTCGCAGAGTCTTGAACCCCTGGGCAGATATCCTTTCACTTCGTTTATTATGGCTTTTTATAAATTAACTAACACTTGCAAGGGGTAAGTACTGAATGATACGATGTATATAGCCCGAGAATGAATCACAAACTAAATTATTACGTAATTAATCACATCTCAGTGGCTTCTTCATCCGTTGGTTCTTTCTCGCTGTCACAAATTTCTGCAATGGATTGCGTTGAACGTAGGTCGTTCCGGTCGGCCGCTGCGAAAAGATGAAGTGTAGCCCCTGCAGGGAGGTCCCGTCTTCAAACAATTGCAGGGAGCAGTAAAGCTGATGTGTCTGACTGGGTGTGTTCATGATGAGAGAATGTGTAGTTACTCGTTGATAAATCACTGTTATGGAATCCAGCTCAAAATGTTCCCTTTTATATACGTGACCCCGATTGGCCCCACCCCTAATATTCGATTCACGAGTTTCCTGTGTGAGAGCGAGACTTTCCACAACCAGAGATCCTGGATTCGTTCTCATGGCCCGCACATTGGGTTGTAATTGAAGGAGCCGCGAATTCTGGGGGGGGCGTGTCTTTACCAAATATGACTTATCCATTCCATAGATTTCTTTCAGAAATAGAACAGGACCGTAAGAGAGAGAGAGAGAGAGAGAGAGAGAGAGAGAGAGAGAGAGAGAGAGAGAGAAAGTTTTGTTTGGAAAATAAAATTTCTTTTTCTGAGGTGTCGAGCAATCTGTCGTATATCGAAGTGTATTTAAGGCAAAAATAACAGATGTCAGGTGTTTTCTAATTTTTACCTGTCACCTTCCACACAGGTGGGTTTTGTTTCATTAGTTTCAGGTGCAGAGGCGCCGGTCTGTTATAATCTTTGGTACAAAAAATAACTAACATATATATATATATATATACGGTGTATATATATATATATATATATGTAAAGAACGACGCTTGCATAGAAGAACGTTCCGCACAAGATGAGGAGAGAGAACGAACAAATGAAAAATGAGGTAACCACCCGGGAATCGAACCCGGGATCTTCCAATTGCCGGTGAGATATGCTAACCACTACACCATGGGCCTCGATTAATCAGAAGTCGTAATTCTCCTACATACGAGCAGAAACGAATGCCCTGAGGGGGCACCTCCCGCATGCCGCACATATATACATTTTAACTGCAAACAACACAGAGTATAATTAATGTAAAGAATGACGCTTGTATAGAAGAACGTTCCGCACATTTGTTCGTTCTCCCTCCTCATCTTGTGCGGAACGTTCTTCTATACAAGGGTCGTTCTTTACATTAATTATACCGTGTGTTGTTTGCAGTTAAAATGATGTAATACGATGCACTCAGCTATAAGTGACTACTGGGACTTAACCTTTCGTGACAGGTATTATCGGCTCAAATGGTCAAATCATGTTTTACAGTAAAAGAATAAATTTGAGTAAAATGCTTTATTACCTTACCTGTGATAATATATATATATATATGTTAGCCCCCCCTTTATGGCCCTGAGTCGGTTCGGATTCGACGGGGGGGTTCTGGTTTGGAGGCTGCAACGGATGTTTCTTCTTTATACTTTTCTATAATTCTTTCTAATTCTTTTCTCTCGCTTATTAATTCTTCTCTTTTTATAATTATCGACTTTTCTTTTATAACTTGTCGACTTACTGACTGAGTTCCTGCAGAGAGCACGGCTCGAAGGAAAAAGATAAAAACTTCTTAAAGTGTGGTTTACTTCTTAAAAATTACAGTTGGTACTCTGAATTACAAGGGGTAGAGGTTCGACCTCTTTCGACCATGGCTCAGGCCGGAATCTAAAAATACTTAAGTTAAGGAGGCAAGGGGCCTCTGCCCCCTCCTAATGAGGTGCTAATATGAAGTGCAAATGATGAAGTGCTAATCTGAAGAAGTCTAATAATGAAGTCTCTGATCGAAGCGCTAATCTGAAGATGGTCCTAATTTTATAAGTACATGCATAATATAGTCTAATGTTTGGGGAGACAGTTGAAGGTTAAGTTTCCCCCCTTTTTAAACACATGATTTCAACTAAAAAGAATAAAAAATATAAAAATAACAGTATCGCCGATTCTACATTTTTGACGGCAATATCATTTCGTAATAGCCATAAGCACAATTTTGAGTACATGACTGAGTACGTATTAATTTTGGTTCATTACAATTACGATTACAATTATGGATTACAACTACCAATTAATTCATATTCACTTATTATTGTTTTAATTACAATTCCATTAAAGTATATTCTTACATTATAAATTAAATCATTACATTTAATTAGTTTCACTGAAGTACATTACAAGTTATTGTTCATTACAGTTTCATTAAAGTACATTACAAGTTATTGTTAATTTAAAGTATTACAGTTAATTACAATTAAACAGTTACTATAACTTTGTCTTGTTTTTACAGTGTTTCATATTAATAGACAATTAAGATGTTAGAAATATAATACAAAGTACATGGCACTTATGGGATAATTTATTTTACGAAATAATATGCTATAATGTTATAAATTCGAATCAGAGCGAAAGGAGACCTTTTTTATCTTAGAAGCGTTCAAATTATGCTGTGATGAGTGGAATTTTTGATAACTTAATCTCAGCATTTTTGAGTTCATCTCGGGAGGTCAAATAAAAATATAAAAATGAAAAAAATACGAGAACGTTTTTTCGCGTTCCCGAACGAACTGCGAAAGTTTTTTTCATTTCATGACTGACACGAGTAAAGATGATTATTTAATAAAAATTACATACGATAATGGTCAAGCTAAAATATGGACGTATGGGGGCGGGGATGAGATGCAAGACAATTCATAATTAATTATAATAACTTTTATAACAAATGGAAAATGGATAATGGATACGACTAAACCATAGAAAGGGTAGATCGTAGGGTTGTGACATGAACAAAAATAGGAAGCTACAAGTAAAATTATTATCCAAACTTGCGTTAAGCGATTTTGGTTCTTATGTAAAAATGGACATTCGAACATAAAACTATTGTTCATTGTTCACTTTTGACATATATATATATATATATATATGAAGTTGTTTAGTGACAACCGATTTTACAATCACCTAAAACTCAAAAATAATTTTAAAAAAATTTAAAACAATAATTAGGAGAAATGATGGAGGGACAACGTCGGATTAGCCGTCAAAGTTTTTAAAATGTTTATTGTGTCGAGAGATCGGCTATATGATAAATATCGACTCAAATGGACAACTCGTGTTTTAAAAGAATAAATTGGTGTAAAATGCTTTATTACCTTACCTGTATCTCCGACGAATTATTCAGGAAAGGAAGTTTGAAGGTCTTTAGCAGCAGAATTTGATGGAGGTGCGAGATAATCCAACACTGGATAGTGGATCAAAGCATCCACCAGGGTGATAGAACAACAGATAAATCAGTAGTTTATCCCGAAAAATATGGATTTTAATGGTAAAATTACAGAGTTGAAAAGAGATATTTATTCCAAAATTCCAGAAAGGTGTAATTATCAGATTTTCAGAAACGGAATAGCTTCCCTGAAAGGTATTAACGTCTAAAACTGAAAATTATTTAAAAAAGTTAAACGTGAAATCAAAGTTTTTGAGAGAGAGAAGATCTGAGTGTATTTATTATTATTATTACTTGTACAGTTCCCGTCGCTTCGCTGACGGTTAGACAGGCTAAACTACAGAAAAGAACGCAGCCGTGAAAATTTTGAGCTTCACATTGTGTCAACATTTCTGAATCTGGTATCTCCCAAAACCTCCTCCCCCCCCATTCATGCAACTTGGGGACTAACCCCCTCCCCCATTACCCCCACCCATCCCCCATTACCTCCACCCCCCCACCTTTCCCCCATTACTGCCCGGGATAAATTTCACAAACAGACAAACAGACAGGCTAAACTACAGAAAAGAACACAGTCATGAAAATCTTGAGCTTCACATTGCCGCCCGTAATGCAATTTCTGAATTTTTTTCTCACTAGTACAGTTCCCGCCGCTTCGCTGACGGTTAGACAGGCTAAACTACAAAAAAAGAACCCAGCCGTGAAAATTTTGAGCTTCACATTGTGTCAACATTTCTGAATCTGGTATCTCCCAAAACCTCCTCACCCCCATTCATACAACTTGGGGGCTAACCCCCTCCCCCATTACCCCCACCCCTCCCCATTACCCCACCCATCCCCCATTACCCCCACCCCCACCCTTCCCCCATTGCTAAACTACAGAAAAGAACACAGTCATGAAAATCTTGAGCTTCACATTGCCGCCCGTAATACAATTTCTGATTTTTTTTTACAATTTCTGAATTTTTTTCTCACAATTTTTTCTCACAATTTCTGAAAGTGTGACGGACAGACAGACAGACAGACAGACGGACAGCTCTCTTATTATAGTATAGATTATTATTATTATTATTATTATTATTATTATTATTATTTAAAATAACGTTGATGGAACTTTTGTAACCTACTGTAAATGTAAGTTTCTTAAATCTATACATATTTATACAAGCGAATATGTGTGTATGTGTGTGTGTGTGCGGGGGGTGATGACGGAGGGAGTTGAAGACCTATGAACGTATATATATAGTTTTGTTTGTAATAATAGGGATTCCATGAGCGTATATATAGTCGGGAAGTTTATGTGCGCTTTTTGGCTGTTCAAACTGTGCCAACTGGCTGATAATGCCTGGAGGCACTGGCTTCTACGCCAACTGGCTGAAAGACACTTCTAAACCCGATGAAGCTGTGAAGATTATTATGCGTCTGCATCTCGCAGGCGATGGATGCTCTGTCTTCCGCTCTCTCTCTCTCTTAGGTTAGGTATACCCTTTTGGGGGGGTGAGGTCGTCCCACCTTTTCCCCCAAAGAGGTGAGGTGGACTCCCCCAGCTTGCTGGGGGGAATCCCCCTCTTTTAGGGGGGGCACCCTGGGGGTTGGCACTGGCACTCATATGATCAACACTGCAAATGCTCTGCACTCGTCCATTTTGCGGCCATTCTACTAATATCCCAGCTTCATTCAGATGGCATTTTAAACACCGCCGTCTTTCAACAAGATGGGGCACCTTGTCATTAAGCAAACATTGTTCGGGAGTACCTAAATGAACGAGTTCCAAATCGGTGGATCGAACGTGGGGGCAACAGGCCCTGGGCGGCTCGATTTCCTGACCTAACGCCCTTGGATTTTTTGGCATTGGGCTTCATCAAATCAAACGTCTACCAAACGAGGGTGACAGATCTGCAAGATTTACGTGCTCGTATCGTAACAGCAGTTACAAAAATAACCCCTGTCATGCTCGAAAATGTGTTCCGCAATGCTGCTGAAAGATTCGAACTCTGTACAGATACTGATGGTACTCATGTAGAATCATATGCTTAAGTATTCATTAAATGAATGCCTTCTATTATATTGTTATTGAATTTTACCCTTTCTGCTACGTTTTCACTGAAATAGATAGGGACTTTAAAAACACCCTGTACATATATATAAAACAATGTTAGTTACCTTCGTTTTGCTTATATATTATATATATATATATATATATATATATATATATATATACACAAAGAAATCACAAAGCAACATGTGATCTTTTTAATAAGCAAAGAACCACAGGGAAAAGGAAAAGGAAACACGAAGTCCTATTTCTCTCTTGTCCCTGAAGATGTGAATATATCACGAAAGCGCTCGGACTTCGTGTTTCCTTTTCCTTGTGGTTCTTTGCCTCACCTCCGTGGTGTAGTAGTTAGCGTCGCTGACTACGAATCCATCGGCCCGGGGATGGAGACCCGAGGGCGGGGACGGCACTCGGCGCGCAGCAAAACCCAGCTGTTCATCCTTCCACACAATAAAGAAAGTGGTTGGTAGATAAATGAGTACCCTGTGTGGCCTAGTGGTTAAGACCTTGGTCTGCTGGTGGGGCGTGGTTCGGATTCCACGTTAAACTGTAGGTCTAAGGTGGAGTGAAAAGCTTGACCTTCATTAGAATGAACAATTCGGGCGGAAGCTAACGAAAGGTTACCAAAGGTATATACAGGGTGAATCACGACGAAATGTTTAACTTCGGGAGCTTATATCTGAGGTCATTCCCAGTCAAAAACATCATATGAACAATTGAACATAGGTCCGATTCTTAACAGTTATAGATGTTTGAGTGTTTAAAAATAAGAATAAGCGTAAAAAGAGCTGCTAAAGTTTTTATTCATGAATTTACAATAACTGTTCAAAATGACTACCCTAGGCCTCAATACACATCGCGGCTCACCTGTGAATCCCGCGTGTAGCTCGCATTAGTTCATTACGATTGTCCTTTATGAGTGTTTCAGCATCCAAAATGCGACGGAGCAATGCATCTCGTGTTTCCACTTTTCTCTGGTACACCAGCTCTTTTATGCGCCTCAACAGATAAAAATCTAGAGGGGTTAGGTCCGTAGACCTGGGTGGCCAATTTTTTGCACCATCACGACCGATCCATCGACTAGGGAAGCAATCATCGAGATACATTCTCACTGCACGGCTAAAATGGGGAGGAGCTCCGTCTTGTTGGAAGTACATACGCAATCGTGTTGCCAAAGGTACATCTTCTAACAGTGGCGGCAGGTTGTCTTTCAGAAATCGTAGATAAATGTCACCTGTAAGACCACCTTGGAAGATAAACGGACCAATCAGCTGACCGTAGAGACTGATGTTGAAAATTACTTTCCACAATGGCGTGAGGATTCATTTCTGACAACATGTGAATTGCGAGTGTTGTTGACACCGTCGCGGGTAAATTGAGACTCATCACAGAAGAAGACGTATCGATACAATTGTCGATCGGCATTGAACCAATTACAAAATTCCAGCCGTTGGGCACAATCCCCAGGTTGGAGGTGCTGAACGCGCTGTAGGTGGTATGGATACATGCCTTCTTCGAGCAACGTTCTACATACTCTCGTTTAAGGAACTCTAAGACGTGTAGAAATCCTTCGCGTACTAACATGAGGTCTCCGCTGTACCATCTTTATAATGTTTTCTTGTTCAGCCACATCTTGTTGTACCGGACCTTCAGATAAAACAGTAACGCTAGGAAATGAATCGCTCTCTCGCAATCTCCATAAAACGTTGCTAAACACTCGTCGATCCGGAATTCTTCGATTTGGAAAACGTTGCTGGTATTCAGTGAAAGCAGTAGTAGTATTTCCATCGCAAAATCCGTAAACATACACCATATCGGTATATTCAGCATTTGAAAACGTAAAAGGCATACTGAACGCACAAAACATCAACTGCACGCTGTGAAACACAACACTTTAATGCGTAGTTAGTTCGGTTCGATAAGTAACTGTCAATTCAGTTCAAGGTCACGCATGCGTATGCTTGAAATTCAAACATCCATAGCTCCATAACTGTAAAGAATCGGACGTATGTTCATATGAAGTTTTTGACTGGGAATAACCTCAGCTATAAGCTCCCGAAGTTATGACATTTCGTCGTGACTTACCCTGTATATACAGTATATGCAGAGTAATATAAATGGCTAAAATTTTTAAAATAGAACTCAGCTTATATAGGATAGGTATCTTTATTGGGGGGCCAACCCCTTCCTTGGTCAAATCCTGGCTACGCTAATGTATAGAAAGCCCTTCCACAGTAGAATTAGTTTTATTATGACAGTATGACAGAAAACATATAATACAATCAAGTAATGTGTCTCGTGAAAGGTCCCTTCACTTTTTGATGTGAAGGTTGTACATTTTTACTGTTTGTGGTCATTTTTTTTTTTTTTTGCGATAGATCAGCTAAATCTTTTTGAGTTGCCACAAATGTAGAAGTTACTTAAGGTAGGTTAAGTTAGATTAGGTTATGTTACGCTCGGTCAAAAATTTAGGTGAGTTTAAATCAAACTAAAACGAGCTAAAAAAATAACACTCGGTCTCTGTTCGTAAATGACAGTTCTTTTGTTGGCAAAGTAGGTATTCACGTTTTTCCGTCAATCGTGGGATGAAGGCACTAGCAATGGTTTTTAATGCCATGTCAGTGTTTATAAATGTCCAGGGGAAAACTTGCTGCCCTTTTTTTGGTTTCTCTCACCGAGCTGGTGGTCCGGTAAATGTGTGGCACAATCCATCTTACGGAATGTGAGCATTTAACTGCAAACGTCCTTCTCGAGCAATGAGAAAAAATAATCCTCGAGGACTGTTTTGTGTTTTACTGAATAAAGACCTCCCTCGATGAATAACAGGATAGTCTTTCCAGTATCCCATTACATTAAAACCACTACAATGAACTGTTAACTGCAAACATGATTCACAAATACTGTACTTGAAAGATATTCTCGATGCGCGTCTGAGTTCATGTAACTCGTTCGAGATAGGGCAGACCTCCAAAATTATATATATATATATATATATATATATATATATATATATATATATATATATATATATATATATATATATATATATAGAGGGTGTCCCAAAAAAACTATATACTCTTTATAGCATCATATATTTTATAATTAAAATTAAAACCAAACAATATATTGTTATAGCAATTGCCAATGAAAGGTAAATTAGTAATCTAAGTGACCAAAATGTTATAGCGAGTTGTTTGCATATAAAATTTAATTAACTACGCCAAGTGCTCAAAATGTTCTCCGGCGGCATGAATGCATTTTTGAATGCGTCGACTAACTGATTCGCAGACATGGACTAATGTGGATGCTGTGATGACCCTAATTGCATCCTTAAGGTGTTCGAGTGTTGCAGGTCTTGTACCATAAACTGCATCCTTCAGGTAGCCCCACAAGTAAAAATCAAGTGGAGTCAAGTCCGGTGAACGTGGAGGATACTCAACGCTTCCTCTTCGTCCTATCAACGGTTAGGCAACGTTTCATCGAGGTACCTTCTGACATCACAATGATAATGAGGGGGGGCTCCATCTTGTTGAAAGTAAAAGTCGTCGTTTCCAAACAACTTCCGAACTGCAGGTATAATTTCTGTCCGCAGCATGTCCAGATATGCGGCACCGGTAACTGTCCCATTAAAGAAAAATGGTCCAACCAAACCCCTGGATGATAAACCACACCATGCTGTTAATCCTGGTAAATTAACATGTTTATCCACATAAACGTGTGGATTATCAAGTGACCAGTACCTGCAGTTGTGTCGATTTACTGTGCCATTCAGCTTGAAGGTAGCTTCATCAGACCACACGATTTTGTTGCATTGGAAGTGCATTCATGCCACCGGAGAACATTTTGAGCACTTGGCGTAGTTAATTAAATTTTATATGCAAACAACTCGCTTTAACATTTTGATCACTTAGATTACTAATTTACCTTTCATTGGCAATTGCTATAACAATATATTGTTTGGTTTTTTTTTAAATTATAAGATGCTATAAAGGGTATATAGTTTTTTTTGGGACACCCTATATATATATATATATATATATATACATATATATATATATACCTTTGGTTAGCTTCCGCCCGAATTGTTCATTCTGACGGTCAAGCTTTTCACTCCACCTTAGACCTACAGTTTAACGTGGAATCCGAACCACGCCCCATCAGCAGCCCAGCGTCTTAACCACTAGGCCACCTAGGGTACCCATTTATCTACCAACCACTTTCTTTATTGTGTGGAAGGATGAACAGCTGGGTTTTGCTGCGCGCCGGCTGCCGTCGCGTCTCGAACCCGGGGCCGATGGATTCGTCGTCAGCGACGCTAACCACTACACCACCGAGGCGCATCCATATATATATATATATATATTTATATATATATATATATATATATATATATATATATATATATATATATATATATATATATATATATATATATATATGTTACAGTCAAAGTGTGTAACCAACCATTTCGCGTAATGGCTGAAACTTTTAGTCATTTCGCGAAATGGCTGTTCCACTTAGTCATTTCGAGAAATGATTAAAATCTTCAGCCATTACGCGAAATGGCTGAAATTTCACCTTGGTTATTTCGTACAAGATCATTTGCCCGGTTAGGTTAACTGTATGCCCGGTTAGATCAACTGTATGCCCTTGACAATTGGTTAGGATAAGTCGTGTTATTTTCGTTAAAACTAACGAAAAAACACGACTTAACCTAACCAATTGCCAAGGGTCAAGGGCATACAGCTGACCTAACCGGGCATACGGTTGATCTAACCTGGCAAATGATCTTGTAAGTTGTGTTATTTTCGTTAGTTTTAACGAAAATAAACACGACTTAACCTAATCTAACCAATTGTCAAGGGCATGCAGTTGACCTAACCGGGCCTTCAATGGCGGACATCGGAATAACATTGAAGGCCCGGTTAGTATCTGAAAACTTCTATATTGAAAATTCAAATGTGTTCAAATGTTCAAATGTGTTCAAATGTGTATTTGAGATTGTTTCTGACTTATTTGAACAGCCATGTGGATGTATGTATGTTTTAGCAGATTTAGTTAGTGAAATAAAGGTTTCTAATTTTATTGTGATGTTTATTTCTATGAATTCATGACAAAAGTCATTTCAGTCATTTCACGAAATGACCAAGTGAAACAGCCATTTCGCGAAATGACTAAAAGTTTCAGCCATTGCGCGAAATGGCTGGTTACACACTTTGACTGTAACATATATATATATACATATATATATATATATATATATATATATATATATAAATGAACCATAACTAATTCCCATATTCCTATATTATCTTATTCTTCATGTAATTCTTGTATTCATTTATATAGTTCTTGTATCCATTTTAAGAAAAAGTATCCATTTTAAAAATTCATGTGTTATATGGTTCATGTATTTATATAATCCTGTATATTCTTATATATTTAACTTTATATAATGCCTATACTCATATGTATGTACGTGTGTGTATTCATTTTTACATAAGGACCAAAATCGCCCAACGCGAGTGTGGATAAAAATTTTGATTTGCTTTCTACTTTGCTAAATAATTGGTGACCTGTTGTTTTTTTAAAATCTCATAATCATTTTTTTAGATTTCGCTTAATAAGGAATCCTGCTTAAGCTTTGCAATGTTCATATTTTGGACCTTTTCCAGTTTGTGTACCGTTTTCCATATAATTTATTTTTGAGAATATTTTTGTTAAAACTAACGAAAATATCACGACTTAACCTAACCAATTATCAAGGGCGTACAGTTGATCTATTATTAATTATAACATTGTTTGTTCCTGGAATAGTATTTACTATTTACTAATAGATCAACTGTACGCTCTTGATAATTGGTTAGGTTAAGTCGTGATATTTTCGTTAGTTTTAACAAAAATATTCTCAAAAATAAATTATATGAAAAACGGTACACAAACTGGAAAAGGTCCCATATTTCATATACATTCTCCTTCGTTATAAAAGATGAGATCATGGCTTGCCTAAGCATTAAAATTGTACATCTTAAACATTAAAATTTTACTCATATGCATATTTTAGTGTAAAGATGCATAGTCCGATTTCCACTTTTAGTTAACTTGGCAGATCATGATAACATCAGATCTGAAAAGTCGCGGTTTAAGATAAAAATATGGTTTCGTCTTCAAATATTTTGTTTACTCGTTCAAGCCTTACCACAGCTGAAAATTTACTTTATTTTCGAATATTGTGCAAAAATAATACAGCCTTTTTAGCATTTAATAATAATGATGTTAGCAGTTTTTGGGTATATAAACCCCAGTAAAAATCTTCCATTGTCATTCAGAAGCTAATTCAGAGGCTGAGCACTACCTGTACATTTTAGCAGTAAATTACAGTAAAAGATAGTTTTTATCTTATCCTTCGAGCCTTGCTCTCTTCAGAAGAACTTAGTCATTAAACTTTCCGGATACGCTATAAGAAGAGTCCGGAACCTTCAGCATTTTTAGTAAGTCTATCAGAGTCCTCCGAGCCACTATAGAAGAACTCGGAGAGTAATATAGAAGAAAACTACTGCAAGTCACACATCCGTTGCTGCCACCTAACTAGAACCCCCGTCGACTTCGAACCATCCCGGGCCATAGACGGAGGGGTTAACAACTGGCGACCCTTTAACCAGGATCTTCACGACTGACAACTTCTGCATCCAGGATTCTTCCAGTCTTCCAGACCCTGGAACCAGAACCAACACCCAGTTGACCGGCGTGTCACGACTTCTAGTTCGTCACATCCACCCTTGAACCGGTGCGTCACGACTCCAAGTTCTCCACGCCTAGTTTTCATCCAAGAACAAGTGGCCAGCAAGACACGTCTTCAGGACACGTCTCTAAGGATTTCGCCGTAGGAATCTTGTTAAGTACAAAACTCTTTTTTAAATAATCTCTAAACATTTGAAAAGTCAGTTACTCAGTATTATTAACAGTTAATATTTAGTATTGAGCCAGAATTAACACAAAACACAGTGAACACTTCAGACACCAGTGATACATTTTTTTTATTGAAAACAGTATTTTCACAGAATTATTGTCACAGAGTTATTGTCAGAGTTATTTTCACAGTTATTTTCACTATTATAGTTAGTATGTATAGTATAATTTTATTTAATGTACCAACATAGTATTACCAGGATAATCTTGTTTACATTTTTTTTTTTATTATTTTGTTTGCAATCTTTCCAAATTTTCCCCTAGTTAGGCAAATTGTTGTGCATTTATTTTTTAGATAGTGTAGTTAGGAAAACCCCTTAAGTGATCATTCCATAAATTAAGATCGGTCAAGCAGACCTAATTAGAACATTACTAAGTACCTTCACATATGAGCGATTCAGACGATGCGCTTTCTGACATCGAAGATTTACCTACACCCATTTTTCCACCTACCCCGCGCCCTTCAAACATACTCCCAAACACACAAACTTCAGATCCAGAACAAGCCAATATGTCTCAGTCTCAAACCCCCGCCCCAGCATACATTAACTTAGGCAGACTAGTAAACCTTCCTCATACTGTTTTAATTTTTAAGGGGACCATAGATAATCGTTTTGTTGAACCACGCGTAAGACCTTGGATTGAATCTTTAGAGCAACATTTCTTACGCGAAAACATTACCGATGATGATATAAAAATTAGGGAAGCAAAAAGATTTATCGACCCTAAAGAAGGGAATGCTCATGACACAGTCACCTACGTCCCATCAATTAGCGAAGCTACAACATGGGACGATTTTAAACAAAACTTATTAGAATTTTTTAAAGAAATAACACTTGCACAACCCTTAGCCACGTTAGAAGCAGTCTTCCAAGCTAAATGGAAGAAAGAGGAACACGAAGATTTAAACAATTTTATTACACGTACACATAAACTTGTAGGAGAAGCCCTCCGTGCCGCAGAAAATGCATGTGGCATAACTTTCACTTCGAAACAAAGAAATCTAATAGTAGCAACAACCATTTACCAAAACCTACCCGGAGCACCTAAAAAAAAGTTTCAGGAGTTTTTAAATGTTGACAAACCTGTAAGTGTAGCCATAAACAAAACACGGGAACATTACCCCGATTTAGCAAACCAGAACTACCGAAAGGGTAGAGAAACCCCTACATTACATTCAGCAGCAGCCACAACACCAACAGCAACAACAACAACCCTATAAATCGAGGCCAATGCAGGGAACACCCCAGAAACAAGCCCCCCAAACCCAGAATACACGCCCTCCTCCACAGTGTTTTAACTGCGATAGCTTTGGGCACATGATAAGTCAGTGCAATTATCCCTCTTATTGCTCCCACTGTCACGAACATGGTCATCGCCGTGGCGATCGCCAAAAGTGTGCTGATAAAGCCCCTGCAGGGTATAGACCCCACTTTCAGAAACCAAACCACCCACGTTCCCAAAACGTATCCCAAAAGTCATCCAATCCCCAGAAACCAGTCCATTCCCAGCCTCAGTCGAACTACCAACCCAATAGATTACGACCACAGGGTCAACCACACTCTTACCCCATGTACAAACCTCAGTACAACCAGCAAGGTCAACTAGTTCGGTACGTAGAAGTACCCGTGGAGGAATCATTTTCCCCAGAGTACAGTTTTCAAGAACACCCTCCAGCGTATGATAATCCCGTAGAATATGACCCAGGTCCTCCCATAGAAGACCATTCGAGCCCTTTTTTAGACCCTACATTGGAGGCGCAGTTCAACCTCCTCCCTCCTAAATTACAGTAATGAACCCAGATACGCACACAAACTCCCCATCAGGATAATAGGTGCGGACCTCCTAGATTTAATAATAAATTGTAGCACCGATAACCAAGATTTAACTGCTCTCCTAGATACAGGAGCACACGCGACGTTAATTAAGAAACAATGTGTAGATGAATTATTAGAGAGTACAAATTACAAATATGAACTTAAGGCACCATCCTGCCAACTCAGAGGAGTTACGGGCACACCCATACCTACATACGGAGAAATTGAGTTATATTTAGAAGTTGGAAACGCGGTATACCCCGCAAATGTTGTATAGTGGACACAGTCGCCACCTTTCAGACAGATATCCTACTAGGTATGGATTTTTTTAACCGGAATCAATGGGAGATTTACCCAGCCGGAAAGTTAGTAAAGTGTCGAAATAGGACACACCATCTCCGTGAGAATGACAGACAGCTTAATGTAATAGAATTAGTCCAGTTCAGATTTCCGAAAGAAATAGGAAACCCCCTCCACTTGATAGCAGTTCAAGTCAGCCGGTTGTATCCAGAGGGACAACCGCTCCAGAAATCAGACCCCAGGGTAATCAGTTCCAGTTGTTGAATCCAGTTGGATCAACACAGTCAGTTTCCAGTCAGTCAGTTTCCAGTCAGCCAGTTTCAGTTCAGCCAGCTTCAGTTCAGCCATAAGGCAAATTTTAGTCGCCGAACCAGAGTCAGATTCACAATTTTTCATATGCCCTACCGAGCATATAACAGTAGCACCTTATGAGAAGATTTGTTTCCTAGCAAAAGTAGTCGACAGTCAAGGAAAATATTAGAGTCAGAGCGTACTCTGATTACAGAGAAAAGTAATTTCAAAAGAGATGTTCTTATTGCCCAAGTCCTTAGTCAGAGTCAGAATTCAGCTATCCCTGTTGTTTGTTTAAACAAAGGAAAAAGTCCTATAGAATTAACTTCAAATCAGAAAATAGGAACTGTTTCCACAGTAGAAGTAGATTCAGATTTCCCCATCAGTATGATAAATCGTGTTTCCAGTTCCTTAGAGTTAAATCCTTCAGTATTAAAAGAAGAATATAAGAAATGTCTGGAGCACTCCCTTCAGGAGTCACCAGCTTTACAGGATCCCAAACTAATGGAATCACTTCTCGATTTCCTGATAAGAAATAGAGATGTGATTGCCCTAAAAGGAGATCCTCTGGGCCGAACTAATTTGGTCCCTTTTGAAATCAAGTTGGAACCCAATTCCAAACCCATTTTCATTCCTCCCTATCGGGTTCCACATTCCCAATTAGTCACTATTGAGGAACACATCAAGGACATGTTGGAGCAGGATGTCATTCAGCCTTCAGCTAGTCCCTGGTCCGCTCCTATGATTCTCGTCTCCAAAAAGGACGGAACATCTCGCCCTTGTATAGATTTTAGACGCCTGAACAACATTACCATCCCAGACCGTTTCCCGATTCCAAATGCAGGAAACAATTCTGAACGTAGGGAAAGCGAACTTTTTTTCATCCCTCGATTTAGCATCGGGTTATTGGCAAATGGAGGTCAGTCCCGAATCTCGGGCATTGACTGCTTTCTCCACTAACCGAGGCCATTACGAATTCCAGGTTTTACCTTTCGGAGTCCGAAATGGGCCTGCTAATTTCTCTAGGTTGATGAATATAGTCCTTTCCGACCTATTAGGTGTCGAAGCTCTCGTTTATCTTGACGATATTATCGTCTACAGTTCGGACATAAAAACACTTTCAACGCCTTCAGAATGTGCTATCACACTTGAGAAAAGCACACCTTAAACTGAAGCTTGCAAAGTGCAATTTTTTACAAGAATCCCTGGTATACCTAGGATTCCTACTCTCGTCCACAGGAATTAAACCTGATCCAGCCAAACTCGAAGCCCTGGAAAGGTACCCTGTACCCAAAACCATCGACGACGCCCGTGCATTTATTGGTTTTGTCGGATTCTATCGGAACTTTATCCCCCAATTTTCAAATATTGCTAAACCCATTACTAATTTGTTCCAGAAAAATTCGAAATTTAACTGGGAATCCGATCACCAACATGCCTTTGAAACTTTAATTAATAAACTAACCTGTCATCCCATTTTACAATATCCTGATTACACAAGACCCTTCATCATAGCCACAGATGCTTCCTCCTATGGACTAGGAGCCGTCCTGTTACAGGACGTAGACGGTGTGGAATTACCCATTGCTTATGCCAGTCAACTTCTCTCTGCACCTCAACGGAATTATTCCACTACGGACCGAGAGGCCCTAGCGGTATATTGGGCTTTGAAAAAATTCCGAAATATCGTCTATGGCTACGATGTAACCATCAAGACTGATCATAAGCCACTCACGTACCTCTTCAAGGACAAGCTACTTGAAGGACGATTGAGTAGATGGGCTCTGTTGATTCAGGACTTTGCAGCAAAAATCGTATACAAACCGGGAAAACTGCAAGTTATTCCAGACGGATTGTCGAGACTCAAGCCCGACGCCCAAGTGAATAAAATAGGAATTCTTCCTGTGTTCGACTACGAGTGTCTGCAATACTCCCAACAACAGGACCAACACACCCAAAACCTTCGGGCGCGCCTGGAACAAAAGGAACCATCGAAGGTAAAAGAACAGTACAACCTCAAAGATGGGCTCGTACATTTCAGGAACGAAGATGGAAACGACCTCGTGGAGATACCAAAGGATCTCGTCGATATAGCCATTGGACTTTGTCACGACTCACCTTTGTATGGACACATGGGGCCGGATCGCACCATCAAGAGTCTTTTGGAGCGATACCACTTTCCCGAGATGAACAGAAAGGTACAAGAATACATCGCCGAATGTCCGTCGTGTTTAAAGCATAAGGGCAACGTACCATCCACAGCTCCGATGCATAATATCCAGTATGCCAAAGGCCCTGGCAAAGAACTGGAATGGATATACTGGGACCATTTCCCAAAACATCAAAGGGAAATCAGTACATCATTGTGTTTACGGACCACTTCTCGCGTTACAGCGAAGTAGCCGCCATTCCAGACCAGACCTCGGAAACTGTGGCAAGAGCCCTAGTGGAACGCGTCATCCAAAATCATACCACTCCTTCCATCCTAATCTCGGATAACGCCCTTAGTTTCACTTCCAAACTGTTCGAGTCACTCTGTAACATGTGTAAAATTAAAAATACACACATTGTGGCATACCATCCGCAGGCAAACGGCTTAGTGGAAAGGCACAATCGAAAGATCTTGGAAGCCCTGCGCCACGTTGTCGATGCATCCTCCCGTACATGGGATGATTCCCTTCCCATGGTACAAACAGCCATCAACAATGGCTATAATGTGTCCATCGGGGACACCCCTCATTTCGTCCTCTATCACTACGACAAGCGTCTACCTTTTGATTTGCCCGACCAAACCGACCCGGCAGTTCTAACATCTTCCGAAATGGCAGAAGCAAATCAGCAACTAGCTGAACGATCTTTCAAGATTTTTGACATAATCCGCTATGCCCTCGACCAACGAAACCAACAGATGGAGCAAGAGCAACATAGGCGTCATCCCCGTCAACGGACTATAATCGTCGGTATGCGATGTTATCTGAAGAGCGTGAAACCGCCAGGTGCTCATCGCAAATTATACCCAAAATGGGATGGCCCATATAGGATTATGAAAAACCTCGGAAAAAATCGTTATGAAATCCTCGACCTCCGGGATCATTCCAAACTAAAGATCATTCACGCTGACAATTTGAAGATAGCTTCCGAACAACACCTTCCCAAAAAACAGCTGCCAGGCGTTCGAGCCGCCTATCCTTCAAAAGGTCAAGATATTAACAAATCGGGCAGGGATCAAAAACTGAAGATTGGTACCTCGTAATACCACCATACTCGAGGCAATCTCTGAACAAGAGGAGGCCCCAGAGCCAAGCGTCCCATCGGACCCAGACCCTGGAGAAACCCCTTCGAGAGGATCACTCAGTGGAACTCCACCATCTCCTCCAACTCCACCATCTCCTCTGTCACCACCCTCACCGATTGATGATCGACGCACGGACCCTACATACCGCCCGCAAATGCATCACCCACGTGAACTAGAACCTTCACATAAGAAACGAACCCGCTCAGAATCCGAGCTCAACGGTCGACCCCCATTGCCACCAAAACGAGGCCGACCCCTTCGCCCACAAACACAAGTATCCACACAACTACCCCCAGCTCCGTATAACCTAAGGCGTAGAAATGAATAAAATTGTCCCCCTTATAATTTTCCAAATTATTTACTCTTGTAGCCCTAGCATTAAAATTTCTACCGGAGTTGTTATAGAAAAACTTGCAGAAGGTAAATTTTTGAAAGGGCACGCAGACCTTTATATAAATTTGCAACCCCTGCTAGAATTAAAATCAATCTCCTTCAGATACAAACCCAATTAAAAACGTTTGAAAGTAAAGTCCAGAATTCTTTCCAAGGAAAAGATCAGATTAGTCGCGTTCTGTTAGAAAATACCCTCGAAAATATTCAAACTACAGCACGCGCCCTATCAGAAATATTAGCCTTACCATGGATACAAACTGAAACTAAAAATCAGAAAACTTTAACCAAAGAAATAAACGGGGACTGATAGATATAGGAGGGAAACTGTTCAAAGGTTTATTCGGATTAGCAACCGAAGAAGATATTAAAAGAATCGAATTAAATTGAATCTCTTCGCGCGAAATCGACAGTATAATGGACACATGTTAGAACAAACTATTAGGTCATACACGAAAACAATCGCTTCCTCCACTCCCTTTCGGACAGATTCACATACCTTGAATCCATGTTAGCTCAATACAAAGAACACAAAAGATATCTAGAATTAATAGAGATAATGAACCTACAAGTAACCCTAATCGATAAATACTTACAACGAATAACTACGATTCATTCCAAGGTTTTGCGTGCAACCCAGCTAGCCCATGGAAAAATCACTCTTTCCACCCTAATACCATGGGAAATACTTCAGTCCTTGATTCACACCGCCCAGTCACAATTAAAATTATCACCCATATTCCCACTCAACCACACTAATTACCCTCAATTTCTAGAATACACCTGGACTGTACATGGACCACGCCCCTACACATACCTCATAATTATACCATTTTTCGATGTCCTCACTTATGACGTATATAAATTTCACCCTTTCCCAACACCCTACCAAAACAACTCTAATGTCTATCGATTGTATTTACCCACCGTACCACCTTACCTTTTCCTCACCAAAGATCTGTCAGCTTATTCTATGATGTCAGATAGCGACGTCCGGCATTGCCGATTCCCGCAACCAAATAAACAACTCGTCTGCCCTCCACTCAAACCAGTTATTCTTCCAACTACTAGGTCTTGCTTTATCGACTTAATTCGTGACCGGCATGCCCCGGTATGTTCATTTAAAAAATTTCATTCCCTAAAACCATCCAACTACGAATTGGACCAGACATCTGGGTTTCTTTCGCGAACAGGACTGCCGCTACTCTCGAGTGTCCATCGAATTATTCCCTCATCACAATCCCTATGGTTATTCGGCTACCAATTGGTTGCTCCTTGCGTTCAAAAGCCCTCCAAATATACAACCCGTACAAGGTTACCCTTAATAACTCATACCCATTCCCGTCGCAATTAAATTTAAACCCGTCATAGAGATCTTAAATCTCTCCATAAAACCTGTAACCATCCTACCGAACTACATGCCCCTGAATGGAATGATCAATTGAGCCGGTTTAAAATTTCGGATGATAACCAAAATAACCTCTTACAAATACTACAACCGGTAACCATTTTCTCAACATCTGCCGTTAGTATCATTATTGTATGTGCTATTATCCTCGGTATATTTGTGGTGAAAAGATCATTCTGGGAACAAAGAAAACCAAGTGACACGGAACATGAAACTATTTATGCACGACCAAGAGTGCGTACCCAGACCACGTGAACTAGACTTAACCACCCGACTTATGTTGTATATATAAATCTGTATTATAAAACCATAGTTATCATCTAGTTAGCATTAGTTAGGATGTTACATTATTATATTAATATCATTCTAGAGGAGAGCCCTGTAAAAATGAACCATAAATAATTCCCATATTCCTATATTATCTTATTCTTCATGTAATTCTTGTATTCATTTATATAGTTCTTGTATCCATTTTAAGAAAAAGTATCCATTTTAAAAATTCATGTGTTATATGGTTCATGTATTTATATAATCCTGTATATTCTTATATTTTAACTTTATATAATGCCTATACTCATATGTATGTACGTGTGTGTATTCATTTTTACATAAGGACCAAAATCGCCCAACGCGAGTTTGGATAAAATTTTGATTTGCTTTCTACTTTGCTAAATAATTGGTGACCTGTTGTTTTTTTAAAATCTCATAATCATTTTTTTAGATTTCGCTTAATAAGAATCCTGCTTAAGCTTTGCAATGTTCATATTTTATACATTCTCTTTCGTTATAAAAGATGAGATCATGTCTTGCCTAAGCATTAAAATTGTACATCTTAAACCTTAAAATTTTACTCATATGCATATTTTAGTGTAAAGATGCATAGTCCGATTTCCACTTTTAGTTAACTTGGCAGATCATGATAACATCAGATCTGAAAAGTCGCGGTTTAAGATAAAAATATGGTTTCGTCTTCAAATATTTTGTTTACTCGTTCAAGCCTTACCACAGCTGAAAATTTACTTTATTTTCGAATATTGTGCAAAAATAATACAGCCTTTTTAGCATTTAATAATAATGATAGCAGTTTTTGGGTATATAAACCCCAGTAAAAATCTTCCATTGTCATTCAGAAGCTAATTCAGAGGCTGAGCACTACCTGTACATTTTAGCAGTAAATTACAGTAAAAGATAGTTTTTATCTTATCCTTCGAGCCTTGCTCTCTTCAGAAGAACTTAGTCATTAAACTTTCCGGATACGCTATAAGAAGAGTCCGGAACCTTCAGCATTTTTAGTAAGTCTATCAGAGTCCTCCGAGCCACTATAGAAGAACTCGGAGAGTAATATAGAAGAAAACTACTGCAAGTCACACATCCGTTGCTGCCACCTAACTAGAACCCCCGTCGACTTCGAACCATCCCGGGCCATAGACGGAGGGGTTAACATATATATATATATATATATATATATATCGTCAAAATCTCATACGTATCTTCCTAACTGCTGTTAGTTACTCTTCATTTCACAAAAGCGGCTATAAGTAAGGCCTTTTGTTTAGCCATACACTCCTTTGAATCTCGGTTTATGTAGATAACGATAAGCTGTTCATTGTGGTAAGCTTAAATTAATCGCGATGCTTTCATATCCCTGTGCGTGGAACGACGATCAAAAGCTGTTTGCGTTTGTTCTGTAACAAGTGATGGTTGTCACTTGTTGATATTTAGTCTCGTTTATTTGTCGAACAAATATTTGCGATTATGTTACGAAGTGTTTCATTGAGAAACTCGAGTCTGAACTATCTGCCGTTCACTGACCAAAATTTGAATGCCCACTGACGCAATTGAAGGTCAGTGGTGACATATCACGAGCACGAACTTTGGAAACAGCTTTAACAATATATATTACCTCACAACGTACGCAATGTCAGCGTTTCCAATAAATTTTCTGATTGCCTATTTTATTCTCAAAGGTTTATGCGCATTTGTTCCCTTTATCCTTTATCTCAAAGGGGAGTTACCTCAATAGAATTACAGTTACTCGAATGCAGAGCTAGTTACATTTATTTTTTTTAAATTTAATGTAATGTAATTTTAATTCATTTTCTTGTGTAGATAGTAATTATAAAGTCTGTATGGCATCTTTATAAATAATTCACTGGAATAATTTTCCCAGTAACGAGAAAAATGAATCGATAAAGGATGGAAGCCACGCTGAAATATGAAAGAAATACTCTTATAAGAATTCATATATAGTACTGGGTGTCCCATTTGAAATCAAACAACTTTGAAACCTAATAATTTTTTATTGAATGATGCAAACAATGTAATATTCACACAGTAAATAGTCAATGTCATAAAGTTTCATATAATATATGTGAATTATAACATTTAGCTACATTAGATACATTGTGCATAGTATAATATTTCCATTTGTTAAGATCTTCACATATTATATGCTGAACAATTTGAAGCTTATATGGATAGAGCTGCAGCCGCTTGCGCATGACTCTATGCACAGTTGAACGAGGAATCTGCAGTTCGACGCTGGCACAACGGATGGACTTTCTCGGGCTACTACCAAAGGCGCCGCGTATTCGTTCAACAGCTTCCGATCTTGTTCGCCCTCCAGAGTGTTCCTTTAGAACACTGCCAGTCTCCTCAAATTTCTTGGTCCATGCATATAGGTCTCTTCCGGTGGGTGGTTCCTTGTGAAAGGTTGTACGGGATCGCCGTTGCACCAGAGTATGGGACTTGAACTCAGCCATCCATAACACACATTTCGCTTTTTCTTGTAGGGTAAACATAATTCAATCTGAAACAAACACAAAACATTAAAACAAAAACTTATGCATATGATGTAGTAACTGGCAAAGTTTTAACATTCGCACATTAGTACTTTAAAAATTACAGAGTTTCAAAGTTGTTTCATTTCGAATGGGACACCCGGTATATTAAAACAGAAAGGTAAAGGAGTTGGGGAAGGGTGTATTAGAAAGAGTAAGGAGTGATCAGAAGAGATTAAAGGCAATTGTAAATGCTCGTACAAAGATGAAAAAGTAAAACGTGATTTTTATTTTTAATATTAGTTAGATAACGGCAGTAATAATGAATGTCACAACATTACCTAATTACAGTAATAATAAAAACAACAGTACTATGACTACTACAACTAGTAATAATAATTTTAATAATAATAATATAATGTTCAATTTTAAGGTAGATTATTATTATTAATGATTAACACTGTACCAGAAAATCATTTTCCTCTGTTATTCGAACCTAAAGATTCTGAAGGTAACAATGGATGATAAAAAAGAACTTTCTTTTTGTCACATGGACAAAGATGGGTGGATCTTATAGGAATTTTACCGCTGAGTTAAAAAATGACCTAAAAATTTGTCTATCACCCACCAATATTGAGTGAATCGAAAATGAAATTTGGACTAATTTATACACGTAATAGCAATAACAAAGTAGAAAATGCATATTGAACTCACCTAAAATGTAGCAACTGATGATTTACGCTTATATATCGCCTCTGGGCCATCCCTTGACAATGTCCAGGAGTGGTCAGCCAACATGCTGGGGCTCCACTTGCCCTGATATCGCTTCTCCATCGTGGATATTTGTTGATGAAAGCGTTCCCCATGCTCATCACTAACATCGCCTAAGTTTGTTCGGAAGAAGTCGAGATTCGAGTCAAGAAAATGAATTTTCAACATGTTGTACCCCATGACTTTGTAGACCTTGAGAAGTTCTTCAACAAGTGACTCGTAATTTTCGCCCTTTTTTTTGGATTAACCAGAGGTGGACTGGTGACATTTTTATGCCCTGGAATCAACGCTTGTCGAGGTGGCCATTATTTCTTTGAGCAATGGCTTTCCCGTGCTCGGCTGTCCCATTCACAGAGGAAACAACAGCATTTCGTACAAGCCAGTTGTAAACCAAGGAGAAGTGCAATCACTTTCATGTCTCCACAGATATGCCAAGAGTATTTATCATATTGGATATGTTTCACAAGCAGGTGCAAATTGTCGTATGATCCCTTAATATGAACGGCATGTGCTATTGGAACTGAAGGGTATTTATTTCCATTATGGTGTAACACAGCTTTCAAACTCAGCTTCGAGGAATCAATAAATAGGCACCATTCGTTTGGAGCATGTTGTTTGCCAAGTGTTCCCATGAGAGAGTCCACATTATTACAGTATACTAAATTGCCTTCCTAAGAAAAAAAGGGTAGAAAGTCTCTTTGATGCTTGCGGTGAAAAAATATCTTTGGGCCTTTTTCTAGAAGATTCCAACCTTTCAATTTGGAAGCCAAAAGTTCAGATTGATCTTTTGACAATTTCAGATCACGGACAAGATCGCTCAGGTCCGCTTGAGATATTAAGTGAGGCTCTGTCAATGAACAAGATGGTTCAAACATTGGATCAAAATCGTCCGTCAGTAAACCTTCGTCATTACATTGTACATCAATTTCATTTTCATCATCTAAACTCCACGTTTCCGGTGGCCTTTGTACTGGCAAATGTTTATTATGTAAAGCAGGCCTTATGGCTGATGATAAATTTGGGTATGTACCGTATGTTTAGATTTTGCAGTAATGCCTAGTATTAGGGTGGAGCGAAAAATACTTTTTTTCTAGTATGAAGTTCTAATAGTGATTAAAAGTTGCATTTAGTGGACGAAATATGCCTGCCAAAATAGAGTTCATTTGTTTAAAATTTTCAGCTGCCACGAGGGGGTTAAAGTTAACACAATTTGTGTAAAAGGGAAAAAATGCTTCTATTTTAGGTTTGTCAAACTATTATAAAATTTATCTTAGAATATCTAATAGTTTGATTAAGATTCTTAAATGATAGGAATTCGTTTTGTAAAAATGCCTTTCATATGCTTAATATCTTCAGCTGCCACAAGAGAGCTGAAGTTAACACAATTTAGAGTAACTGAGTCATGTTGAGACTACACTGAATGTTGTGGGGGAGGGTTTTGGTGTGAAGGAATTTCTTTCTGTTTGTCATTAGAACAGGGTGTTAACACTTGTCTTCTTAGGTAGTAGGCCTAGTCGCTCAGTTGATCGGAGAGTTTTTTAATATGATCGGAATATTATAAAACTTTATTTTAAAGTGATTTATATAGAGATAATATTGATTTTATTATAAAATGCTTGTTATAATGTATTATATAATTTTAGTTTATTTATATAATATATTATATATTTATATAATTATTATATATACTTATAAAATATATTATATATATTAATTATATAATGTTTTGATGTTACAGGATATTTTGTGATTGTGAATTTTTCTTAAAAATATTATGGCATCAAATACTAAATATAAACATTTCACTAGAGAACATATGAAGTGTGCCATATTTGAAGTACCTTGTGAGATGAGTGATATGCACTACCAACTTATAACTGCATTATGAAAGATTACCTGTTCACAAAACATTTAGTGAAGGAGCAGATGAATAACAAGGAGCCTTCATTTTCTGAAATAGCAGAGGCAGTTTCCAAAAAGGTAGAAAATATTTGGAAGAAGGCTTCTTGCCAATAGTTTCACATACACGCGTTTACAGATGATGCGAGTGTACCATGATAAATAAGGTCCTTATTAAAGCCATACAAGTCACGCAAGGATCAGCCTAAGTACAAAAATCAGCTTGAAGAATTTGAAAACTCTTCAAAATGCACTTTGTTTGACATCTGCACCTGCAAATGTAAGGAGTTTAGGAGATGCTCATGTGAAAAGAGTAAGAAAGTTCCTCCAAAATAGCAGGATTTTTTAAATGACCAACGAACACGCAGAATAATGGTGATAGGAAGCATTGACATAGCACACACAAGACGATTACAAAGCAAGAGAACATCGAAGGAAATGGAAAAAAGCACGTCTGGAATCCTCACACAACAACTAGTGCTGCTATAACCAATACGTCCAACTTACAAATCGAAACAGAGACAAGTGAACTTCAACAACTAGAAGAGATATCTGAAGATAATGAAGAAGATACAACCTCGACTCAATATGTAATATCAGAACAACAGATGCGTGAGCCACTGCCTTCATTAGCAATTACTTGTGATAGATTTAAAATGTCGGACAGAGCTGGGGCTGCTATTGTTTCTGCAGTATTGGCAGATCTTAAAATTGTTACTCCCGAAGACAAAGGGAATATTATAGACAGAAGTAAGCTAAGACGTGAAAGACAAAAACAGAGAAAGGAACTACAACAGATAGGAGAGCCAAAAACCATGCGGGGATTATACTTTGATGGCAGAAAGGATAAAACAATGATTCAAGTCCAGGAGAGTGATGGCTCTAACCACCAAAGAACCAAACGCGAAGAGCATATCAGCATAATATCTGAACCACACTCTCTGTACTTTGCACATGTGACACCTTCCAGTGGCAAAGCTAAATACATTTGCACAGCGCTAGTGAATTGCTTGAAAGAAAGGAATGTTGATATAGGGAACATCGTTGCAGTTGGCTGTGATTCGACAGTGGTTAACACTGGTAGTATTGGAGGCGCAATAAGATTACTGGAAGAAGCCTTCAATAAGCCATTGCAGTGGCTGATATGCCTTTTACACCTTAATGAACTTCCATTGCGCCATCTGTTTCATCACTTGGATGGTACCACTACTGGACCAAGAGCATTTTCAGGAGAAATTGGCCGAGCACTTTCAGACTGTGAAAAGCTTCCCATAGTTAACTTCAAACCCATTGAAATTCAAGAGGACATGTGTGAAGTTGATGTAGATGACATAAGTACTGACCAGAAATACCTTCTTGAAATTCACAAGGCTATATCAAGTGGAACATTCTCAAAGAGTCTTAGTCATAAGAGTCCAGGCAATATATCACATTCAAGGTGGCTCACCACAGCAAACAGGACTCTGCGGTTATATGCAAGCACAGAGAATCCTTCAGGCAATTTACAAGAATTAGCTACTTTCATTGTTAGGGTATACGCACCAATGTGGTTTCAGATAAAGCGTAAACCATTATGCCAATATGGTGCTAAACATATGTGGCATATGATTGCAAGAAGCCGGTATCTCCGTGAAGAGCTTAGGAGAGTACATGACTCAGTCATTCAGCGAAATGCATATTACGCAAATCAAGAAAACATTCTCATTGCAATGATAGCTGATGAAAGGGAGCATGTGCGTCAGTTGGGATTTAGGCGTATCATAAAAGCAAGGGCATGCATTCAAGAAACAGATGTTATCAGGTATTTTAAGGTGCCAGAAATAAATTTTTAGGCCAAAGACTATACAGATCTCATTATGTGGCAAGATTTTCAGATAGCAGAACCACCGATAACCATAGGAGTTTCTCTTGATGATATTGAATCATGCATCAAACATGGTACTACTCTTCATTCAGAATTATTTCAGTTTCCATGTCATACACAAGCCGTAGAGAGATACGTCAAGCTCGTTACAGACGCTGCTGGATCAGTCTGCGGACCTACGAACAGAGACGGTTGGATTCGTGCTACATTAGAATCAAGGAAAAAACAGCCAAAATTTTACAAAAGCAAATTACTAAATAGTCTTCAGCAAGAACCCTTTCTAGAGGGAGGTTGGTTGGGGAAAGGGTGGTAACTCCGCTAAGGCACGAAATAACGTTTCTTGACTGTCTCAAACCAGTATAAAGGAGGAGAGATATCCTAATTTATTACTGTTCCCTTTTTCAAGTAAATACAGAATCATACTTAATTGTCATTTTAAGTTAAATTCAGCCCTCTTGTGGCAGCTGAAGATATTAAGCATATGAAAAGGCATTTTTAAAAAACGAATTCTTATCATTTAAGAATCTTAATCAAACTATTAGATAATTCTAAGATAAAATTTTATAATAGTTTGATAAACCTAAAATAGAAGCATTTTTTTCCTTTTTACCCAAAATTGTGTTAATTTTAGCCCCCTGGTGGCAGCTGCAAATATTAAACAAATGAACTCATATTTTGGCAGGTATATATCGTCCACTAAATGCAACTTTTAATCACTATTAGAACTTCATACTAGAAAAAACGTATTTTTCGCTCCACCCTACCTAGTATATTTGTTAAGCAGAAATAACAATCTGTTAAATGGTCTTTCGGCTCTCTCCATATCATCGGAACAGCAAACGGCATTTGACGAGACCCATTTAGCCAGCCTGTCAGAAGTCTTAAACACGTAATACAGCATATATGAGGTGCCCACATCTTGTCCTGATGTGCAACCAAAATAAAGTTCGTCTGCTTTTTGACGAGAGGGGTGAAATTTCTCTTTTGAGGTTTAAAAGTTAACTCTTCGCACATATAACAGAAACAGTTTGGACGGTTAACACACTTACGTGGCATTCTGTCATGAAACAATACGAACGCACTGACACAAAAAATTATTAAGGAAAACCACGAATAAAATGCACGATGTTCACTGAGCGAAATCAAGTGAGTAACTGACAAATGAAAGTTAACAGTGACGTGCAGCAACTTATAAGCAGAGGAAGAGATTAGAGCAAGGGGCAGACCCCGTCCGAAGTAATGTAAATTCGTATGTCGGTCTAAAACTGCGGGTGACGGAAAAATTGTGTTTTCATTTCCGTAATCAACTAATCAACGTAAAAAATTACATACAGTTCAAGTAAAAATATATCTGTAACAAAAACTTTGTTGACCAGTGATAATCGAAAGCTGGTGCACTTCAATTAAACTAAATCCATTTTATTGTGATTTTCATCATCCATTTTTATTTATTCAAAACAGACGCGGAAAAATTGTTTTAGTTTAGTGAAATTTACTTTGTCCATGGATACAAATTTCACCTCAGATTTCTAATAGCAAATGTCTGAATATGAGATTCCATCTTTCCATTCATCTTGTATATAGTTGGTAACCTGGGATGAGTTTCGGGCAACGATCATCCATCTGAAGGTAAAATTCGTGGCCCTGTCTTCATAGAGCTCATTTTGTGAAGGAGCGAGTTGCTTTCTTGTGCTTTTCGTGTCACATAGGTGGGCACTAGGTCGGAGCGTTTTTACACTTTTTTCGATTTTCGTTTTGTAATAGCGCTGAAAAGTTGCTCTTCCATGTCAAAAGTGAGTGTGTAAAATCTCAGAGATCTGCAATAATATCTTCTGCTTCCGCACGCGCGTTGAAAATCCAAAAAATGCGTCAAAATACGCATTTTTTCAATATTTTCTTATAGTTTTAATTTTCATCCTACCTTCTTGTAGCGAGGAAAAACATCCAAAAGGTATATTTTAGACTAGTTTTAAATATTTTTGTCCTGCGATAATTTCTTCTGCCTCCGCAAACGTTCCAAAATACGGAAAAATTTACATAAATAGCGTATTTTATAATGACGCTATTATGGTCAACTTCGGCCCTACACCACAGTTTATTCGTTAATCATGTATTAAGTAATGCAATTAACAATTCATTATATCATATTTTAGTAATTTAAGAAGTTTATATATTTGAGCAATTAAATAATTTAGGTCCACCAATGCAGTTTACTTTGCATATGCTTGGTTTATTTTTGATGACTTATTATGTAATATGCATGCAGCTCCTCGCTTATTTCGTCAATATTGAATGTACTATATTGACAAAATAACCCAGAACTCACCACGTGGAGGTGGCTGCATTTCGAGTTCCTCCCTGCCCGACCCAACCACCCTACCATTATCGGACTAAGGCTAGTTACACACTGTAGTCACTTTTTGTTTCCATTCTTGGCATTTTCTTTCTGGATTCTAATCTTGCTCTGATAAATCCATCCCTTGCCTCTGAACCGCATACTGCAGCTGAAGCCTCTGTTACCAGCTTTATATGCCGTTCAGCCGCTTGGGTGTGGCAAGGAAAGCGTGGGATGAAATCAGGTACCTCTCCTGATGAGATATAGTTCAAGATGTCGGAGCGTGATAGAACTTTTGTCAGAGGAGGCTCTGACAGCTCACAAGTTTGCTAGTTAATCATGTTGTAGTACTCACTGCACTGAAAGTTCAACATGGGCAATTTAAACACTCTCACTGCGGCTGACTCAGAATCTCTTGCTTTAAGGATTCTCCTCCATCCTAATTCTCTGATATGTTTTGCTTCATCGTGAATCGTACTAAGGAGAACATTCTCAGGATGAGAAAAATAGGAATTTCTCTGAATAACACGATCAACTATTTCTATACAGCGGGCACTCAACGACCTCGAGCGTTGTATCATTTGATAAAGATGTTTGGCTCCCTGTGTTGCTGAGGAATTTTTCTTGATTTGAAACCACATTGGAATACAAACTTTCATAATATAATCCACGATACACTTAAGGTTGTCTGAAGGTTCTTCAGTTGAAACGTAGAGACGAAGTATGCGGTTAGCAGTTGTCACCCATCTGGAGTGTGCCATTTTGCCTGATTTCCTTTGAGCTAGAGAGGGAGTACATTCACCTTTTGACACAGCATCATAGATTTCTGCCAAATATTTCTGATCTGTGCTCAGATCATCTCTGTCAACTACAATTTCTTCCGCTTCAACTGCTTCAAACTCAACAACAGGTCTCTTTTCACAATCAATTAACTCTTTTCCTATAGGCCCCGTAAAACTATGAGGACCTGTTGTTTTACCATCAATGTCAGTCACTATGTGCTGCAAGGGAAGTTCATTAGTGTGAAGCAAGCAAATCAGCCACTGCAGTGCTCTCTGAAAGTGCTCTTCAATACTTCTTATCACTCCTCCTTTTGGTCCTGTATTAACTGTTGTCCCGTCACATCCAATGGCTTTAACTTCTGAAGTATCAATCTCATTTGAGCGAAAAAAATCCAAAATTGCAGAAGATATACTCTGTGCTGAGCCAGAAGCGGGAGTTACATGCCCAATATAATGCGAGTTTGGTTCTTGAAGCAAAGTGACATGTTCTTCTGTTATATTGTTTTGATAACCTTTACTGCCAACTTTTTCTTGCACTGTAGTTCTGTCATTTCTTCCATCGAAATAGATACTCTCCATAGTTTCTTCTTCGTAATCTCTCTTTTGAATGATAGATCTCACTCTTTTTCTAGCTCTCCTTACTTTGCATCTGTCTATTACTGAACTTAAATCTTTTTCGTTTATAATTCCCACGTCTTCAAGAACAGCCGAAACAATTATAGCATCAGACCTGTCTGACACACCAGTTCTGTCACAAGCTATAGCCAATGATGAGAGTGTTCCATGATGAGATTGTTCCATCGATTTGATTCTCTGTGTCGGTTCATAATCAGAATCCGCTCCTTCTGTTTCACTTGATGTTGATGACAGTGTTTCAGTTGCTTGTCCTTTACTGGTAGATGGTTTTGGTTCATTCTGTTTCATTCTCTGTTGTCTTCTAACAATAGTTGCTAGATCTTTACGAGTTTTTGAAACATCAAGAGAGCCTACTGCCAATTTTCTTGTTGTTCTGATCTTTAAGGAAGTCTTGTTCAATTGCTGGAACCTTGAGATGGTTTTTACATGAACACTTATCAAAATTTGCAAGCACTGATGTCAAATAATTTGTTTTTGCCTCATTTTGAAATGTTTGTAATTTAATTTTGAATGAGTCACTATCTTGTTTCCTTTTTATTGACTCTAGAAGGTTTTGACATTTTTCATGGTAATTTTTAATCATTTGAACGACACGGTTATGAGAAACAGTAGGAATAGAGGCTGTTTTCCACAAATCTTCGAGAGTTTTTGAGAGAACACCCGAAATTTCTGCAACTGTGGGCTCTTTCTTCGATGTCTTCAGATTCAACCTTATTTGATGAAAATATTTCATGACGTCCTTATAGGTTGGAAGGCACCTCTTGTCTAGATCAGCTGGAGCCCCAAATATAGGGCAACTTGAAGAAGTTCTTGTTGCTTGAGCTGGTACTGACTAGTGTTGAAAAATAATCGAAACTTCACAAACCGGTTTTTAATCGATCTGTTTTTTGAAAACCGGTTTTAACCGGTTATGACCGAAAAGTATAGTAATTTTTAAAAGCCACAATTGAAAGGTACTGACTTTAACTCTTAACAAGCATAGCTTATCGCCTATTTTCTGGTCAAAAGAATGCAAAAATGCAGCATCATATGTATGCATATGAATAAGAAAATGACAACTTTGACATATTTTATTTTAGCCAAAATAATACATGATTCAAACAATTTAGATTTGAAATAATTTTTTAAAATAAAACATCTATACTTAGAAAGAAATAAACTTCTTTTGTAAAAAAATTTTAAAGAATAAAAATAAAATTTATCTCTATTTTGGAAAAAAAACATTGAAATAAAAATTTTTAATAAAAAAAAACTTTACCTAGAAAACAGAAAATTGACTCTTCGTGTAAGAAAAATATATAAATTAATTTAGATTTTATCCCTACTAGTACAGTTCCCGCCGCTTCGCTGACGGTTAGACAGGCTAAACTACAAAAAAAGAACCCAGCCGTGAAAATTTTGAGCTTCACATTGTGTCAACATTTCTGAATCTGGTATCTCCCAAAACCTCCTCACCCCCATTCATACAACTTGGGGGCTAACCCCCTCCCCCATTACCCCCCCCTCCCCATTACCACACCCATCCCCCATTACCCCTACCCCCACCCTTCCCCATTGCTAAACTACAGAAAAGAACACAGTCATGAAAATCTTGAGCTTCACATTGCCGCCCGTAATACAATTTCTAAATTTTTTTTACAATTTCTGAATTTTTTTCTCACAATTTTTTCTCACAATTTCTGAAAGTGTGACGGACAGACGGACAGACGGACAGACGGACAGCTCTCTTATTATATTATTTAGATTTGGGAAATGACATCTTAAGAAACAAAGGGCATTAAGGGTCTTATACTGCGAATAGGGCTTTAGTCGACTGACTCTACACTACAGCCTACATGATGAGACAAACTGAAGATCGAGTTGCCAGATAGGCAAAAATTATACTGAAGAGCAGTTGCCAGTTTGTCACAATTTAACTTAATAGGTAATGTATTCGAAGTTATTTTTTGTGCGCTGTAGCGCGTAGCTGCTCGCGCAAGTTTAAGCCAAATAAAAATCAATCGATAAAACCGGTTTTTTCTTTCGGTTTTCGATTTTTAGGGGAATTTTACAAGCCGGTTGAAAACCGGTTTTTACAAACCGGTTTTCAACACTAGTACTGACATTGTGAAAAACAGTAATTAATATAAAAATTAAGAAATTACTTCTAAAACGTAAAATATTCTTGCATGCTGCAGAAGTTTTGTATATTATACCAACGTATTATTATGCACTAAAATATGCAGTATATGTCCACATATGAGTGTTGTCGTTTCAAAGATGTATTAACAGCAAGAGCAACACAAGCCACATCTTACCCGAAACGTAGCTAGCACAACACTGCGGTTGAGTCATGACTCATCAGTCATCACTCACTGACTCATTGCCGTATATGGCAATGACGAGCAACACACCATACCAGGCTGTGGGGAAGCTTCTAGAACAATGTGGGAGTACTACATGACGTACAAAGTGAATTCATTAGCGTATAGGCTGAACATGCAAAATACGTGATTTATGCAA
Source organism: Bathynomus jamesi (assembly GCA_023014485.1). Classification (NCBI taxonomy): domain Eukaryota; kingdom Metazoa; phylum Arthropoda; class Malacostraca; order Isopoda; family Cirolanidae; genus Bathynomus; species Bathynomus jamesi. Next base: position 51,651 of record JAJOZX010005963.1, read on the forward strand.
ATTTTTCCATATTTTAGAACGTTTGCGGTGGCAGAAGATATTATCGCAGGACAAAAATATTTAAAACTAGTCTAAAATAAACCGTTAGGATGCTTTTCCTCGCTATTACAAGAAGGTAGGATGAAAATTAAAACTATAAGAAAATATTGAAAAAATGCATATTCTGGCGTATTTTTTGGATTTTCAACGCGCGTGCGGAGGCAGAAGATATTATTGCAGATCTCTGAGATTTTACACACTCACTTTTGACGTGGAAGAGCCACTTTTCCGCGCTATTACAAAACGAAAATCGAAAAAAGTGTAAAAACGCTCCATCCTAGTGGGCACATCGGGCTCATCTGTGATTGTCCTCAGCCAGATGTGTAGTTTTCTTTGGAAAATGTTCATGACGACACCGGCAATTAATGTTTGTTATTTCTCTTGGTAATATGTAATTTTAGCCCTCTGATGACAAAGCTATTTTCTTTCAGGGTTGAGAATATTCCTTGTCTAGCCTTCCGTTTTGGGACACCGTACTTTTATGCCTTTCCTCTTTTCCAAAGTTTGGATGATGAGTTTGAGATTGGAAACTAGTTTGTCAGCAATTTTTCCATGTGCAAATTATGGTGCATATGCAGTATATATATATATATATATATATATATATATACAGGGTGTACACAAAATCTTTTGCCGATTATAAACATGAATTACATGAAATCCAAAGAATAGACAGTAATGCATTGTTTTGTATGTTGTTGCATAACGCACCAAGTTTATTATATTTCTCATTAAATCTCAAGTGCACCATTAGTTACTCGCAGCACATCCAAGCGAAATTCAAGTTCACGCCATACGTTCGCTAGGATATCTCTCGTGACACTGTTGATGGCATCGCAAATCCTTGCACGAAGACTGTTAATGTCAGCAACAGGAGTATGGTAGACATAATCCTTTACGAGTTGCCGAGAGGCGCGACGAACGGACTTTCCAGGGCTTCGTTGGAAAACCTATTGAACACTGCCAACCGTTTCGTCTGAAACACTGGAACCTCCACTGGTAGACTTTTCCATCACACTGACTCTCTCCAGAAAGTTATGATACCAGTTCCTAATGCTATGAGTGCCATGATGACGGCGGTAGTTCCGTTGAACGGTAATTACGGACTTTGACTCCGCAAACCAAACAACACATTTTGCTATCTCCTACGGAGTTGCCATTTGTTTCGGTCAATCACCAATGGCTCCCAATCAGCCACAACAAGATTTGTAAATAAGAGAAAAAACGTGATGTGTTATGCAACAACATTCAAAACAAAGCATTACTATGTCTTCTTTGGATTTCATGTAATTAATTAAAGTTCATAATCCGCAAAGGGCTTGGTGTACATCATATATGCAGTATGTTACAGTCAAAGTGTGTAACCAGCCATTTCGCGTAATGGCTGAAACTTTTAGTCACTTCGCGAAATAGCTGTTTCACTTTGTCATTTCACGAAATGACTAAAATCTTCAGCCATTACGCGAAATGGCTGAAATTCCACCTTGGTCACTTCGTGAAATGGCTAAAATGACTTTTGTCATGAATTCATAGAAATAACTAACATCATAATAAAATTGGAAACCTTTATTTGACTAACTAAATCTACTAAAACATATATACATCCACAGGTCTGTTCAAATAAGTGAGAAACACTCTTCAAATACACATTTGAACACATTTGAACATTTGAACACATTTGAATTTGAATTTTCAATATAGAAGTTTTCAACTACAAACCGGGCCTTCAATGTTATTCCGATGTCCGCCATTGAAGGCCCGGTTAGGTCAACTGTATGCCCTTGACAATTGGTTAGGTTAAGTCGTGTTATTTTCGTTAAAACTAACGAAAATAATAGAACTTAACCTAACCAATTGTCAAGGGCATACAGTTGACCTAACCGGGCATACAGTTGACCTAACCGGGCATTCAGTTGACCTAACCGGGCAAATGATCTTGTACGAAATGACCAAGGTGGAATTTCACTCATTTCGCGTAATGGCTGATGATTTTAGGCATTTCGCGAAATGACTAAGTGAAACAGCCATTTCGAGAAATGACTAAACGTTTCAGCCATTACGCGAAATGGCTGGTTATACACTTTGACTGTAACACATATATATATATATATATATATATATATATATATATACACACCCGTCTCTGTGTCTCCCAATTTCTGGGGTGTATCATGCTCATTGAAGCGCAGATTGGCAGTATGTATTCCTATGTAAAATTAAATTTTAGGAGGGGTTTGTTTTCTTGAACTTTTGCTAAAAATCAAGTTTAAGTGTTCAAATTTCCACTTTTTCGTTTTCTGGTTATGTACAGAACAGCTGTGCAGGACATACACTGTAGTACAACTGTAACAGACTGGTTTCTTACCAAACAAAACCATTGTAACAGCTGTTATAGGCTACTAGAGTTTCACTGTGATAATTTTCTATGCTTCAGATACAAAGCTTGGTGAAGATTGTGTAGCCACCATGGCTAAGCAAGGACGAAAGACCAGAAAAAGTTCTGGTTCAAAGCTGAGTGATCTGGTGGGTCCAGGCAAGCAGTTATTTCCCACAGAAGTTCCAACTTGAAGAGCTGTTTTTCAGAGAGGAATCCTCCTCCAGGAAGAGAAGCTGCTTCTGGATGATATGAAGAGAGCTCAGTACCCTCTGCAAGATTTGGCTAAGGACTTGGCATCACTGGTACTGGCACAGTGGCGCAAAAGCAATGCCAAGTTCACTCTTCCTGTGATCATTCAAGAGAGATCCATTGCCAGGAAGATTCTTGTCAGGTGGAATGAAATGATTGACCTAGTGAATGGCAGAGTGAAGGCTGCAAAGAGAGAGAAGAGAATATCTGAACTTGATACATTGTTTGACATAACAACCTGCAGGCATGATATCACTCTCTGTGGAACTGAAGCATCTGGCTGCTCTGGCTGTGCTGCTAGAGTTCATGTCAACTGTGACTGTCCTCTGCCTCAGAAGATTCCAAAGCTAGAACTAGAGTGGCTCTATTACCAGAGGATCAAAACCTCAGAAGTTTCTGGCTTCCGGATGGCATCTGTTGATGTGAAGGAAACAGTGAAGCAGGTGAAGGCTGCTAAGAGGAAGGAGGAAGAACAGAAGGCAGCTGAGAAGAGAAACAGAAAGAGGAAGAAGAAAAGGAGCTACTGCTTAGAGCTGATGATGGTGATGATAATGAAGATGAGGAGACTTCCTTGCAAGAGTCTCCAGGCAGAGCAGCTCCTACTGCTGACAGATTTTTCCAGTACTGCACCAGGCACAAACTCCAGTGTAAACACTGGCAAAGTCTCCACCTCTGCCAGGAGGAACTACATGGATATCTCAAGCACTGCTGCGGTTGCAGTCAGGTTCAAGGTGGCAAACACTCCTGCAGCAGCCATTGCAACTGGTTTCTTGTAAAATCTCATCAAAGCTGGCCATCTATCTGCTGATAAGGCATATCTAGCTGTTGACAGGATGAAGATGTGGAGGGGCAAGGAGTCTGTAATAGGTGCCTCGGTGGAGGCCTTGGAGAAAAGGACAGAGGCAGAGGAGATCAAGGGAATTTTCTTTGATGGAAAACAAGATAAAAAGACAAAGATCATGAGGTACAATGAAGAAACTGACCGTTTCCATCCTGATATTACAACTGAAGAGCACTATAGTGTTACCTGGGAACCTGAGGGGAAGTATCTCTTCCATTGTACACCAGAAGAACCTGAAGGAAATGAGAAACCTGCACTGAAGATAGCTCAGGTTTTGTTTGAGTGAATTAGTGCTCATGGTGCTAAAGATACTATTGTGGTCCTTGGTGGTGACTCCACCAACACAAACACAGGACCTGATGGAGGAGCCATCACTCACTTGGAGAGACTGCTAGGTCACAAGTGTCACTGGCTGATACACCAGTTGCATATTAATGAACTCAGCCTCAGGCACATGATCATCAAGCTTGATGGTCCCTATACGCACAAGTCTGGGTTCAGTGGCCCAATAGGAAAACTTTTGGAGAAGATCAATGACATACCTATCAACTTTAGCTTCAAGGCTCTGCCAGGAGAAGAAGATATAACTGAACTGCCAGAAGACATTGTACAGAACCTTAGCACTGACCAGAAGAACTGCTACCTACTGATCAAAGCTCTCAAGACAGGAGATTTGAGCAAGGAATTTGCTGGTCTGAAGTGTGGCCCACTGAATCAGTCACGCTGGCTGACTACAGGTGAGGCTCTGTTGATGCTGTGGATGGGGCAGCATGGTCTGAAGGGGGAGGTGCTGAAGAAGCTGGAGGTGCTGCTGAAGTTCTGCCTGGCCTTCTACTTCAAGATGTATTTTGAGTTCAAGGTGAAGCACCACATGAGGTATGGACCTCACCATATTGTGACCGCTCTGGGACTGCTGAGAAGCCAGACCTCTGAAGTCAGGAACATAATCACTCATGTGATAGTTCGTGGAGCATATCATGCTCACAGTGAGAACCTCATTGCCTCTCTCCTGTGCAGTGAGGATGAGGAGGAGAGGGCATGGGGGGTTGAGATGATCAAGAAGATCAGAGGTAAGTCTGAGTATGGAGACATGAGTCTGAGAACTCATAGAAACCCTAAACTGAATTTTGATGCCACCTCTCCAATTAACTAGGATAAGGAGAAACTGTATGAGCCACTATTCACTTGTAAAATATCAAGAGGAGAAGTTGAGGAGCTGTGAAAGAGCAGTCCAGGAAGTTTCAGCTGCACCTCATGCAGTGTATGGGCAAGAGAAAAGAGATGGTTTTGTTCGTGCTAGGATCGATCACAGAGAATTGTTGTCAGTTTTCAAGTTAAAGCTAAACATTATGAACATGTTTTAGATCTCTGCAAGACCTGCTAGACAAATCAAGATGCTTTCAGAAGAAAAAATTTCGAAACATTCAGTTGACCAGAATATTATTACAAGCTGGGGGTGGAGGAGGGACTTATACAAATATTAAAGAAGAATTAAATTGCAAAGAAAAGGTTGAACATCACAGCAGCTTGCGGAAAGGTGGGGGCAGCTGCCATCACACTCACTGATGCCGAAAATAAAATAAATAAAAATTGGTGGAGGCGTTTCTAAAAAAAAGAAACTGCAAGACTAAGAAAGAAGAACAAAAAGATTCTGCTTGATGAAGAGAACAGCCGCGAAATGTGGTGTATAGGAGACTGAAAATCATACAATTCCTTAGTTTTGGGCCATTTTGGGTGATTTTGGTTATTTTAGGGGTTATGAACCACTTTGGCAGGTCTTAAATGGGTCCAAGCCTGCCTCTAGAAATGCTTAAGGGTGTATGTGAACAATATGGAACATATGGAGGTCATTTGAGACTACCAAGTCTTTGAAATTGGCCAAAAATCCCATTTTTCGACAAAAAAGTGCGATTTTGAACACTTAAATGCGATTTTTCGCAAAAGTTGCAGAAGACAAACCCCTCTTAAAATTCACTTTTACATAGGAATACATACTGCCAATCTTGAAATTCCAAGTTTTTCAATATTCGACCTGAGCATGATACACCCTAACATAGAGTAGTTAAGTAAGAGGGCTATAATCAAGGTTATGGAGTCCAAAGAAAGAGATGAGGATGCACGAAAAAAGTTCAACGAAACAGCTTTGAAGCCGACAATGACCCTGGATGCTTTCGCCTCAAAACAATCGAAGAAGCGATTCGTTTATTTCAACCTGTCGCAGGATTTCTTGGAGAAAGATCCTAATGACTAGAATTCCTTTCCCTCATTCCAAGACGCTACAAGAGATGTTTCTAGCATAAATGTGATCAATGATAATGCTAAACGCGCAGTAGCTCTCATATAAAATTTCAACCAGAGGCATAAAATAAGATGAAGAACAACTGCAGTTCTTTCTTCAAGTTGTGGCTGACCATCGCCAAAGCTTTTCCGACAGCAAAAAGGAGACCTTGATTGGGCAACAGTGAGTGGTTTGGCAACCATGACACCCCCGTTTAGAACGGCTAGTACCCAACGATATAGTTGGGGGGGGACCAAAATGCCGTGGTCTCATAGGGATATACTGTAGAGTAAAACTTTGAAGTCCTTGAGCTACCTCTAAATATTAATTGATTCAAATGAAATTTCTACTTAAGCGTTTCTACATTATATACCACCATTTCAGGTGTTGGAAGCGAACTCTTTCCTCACCTCAAAATTAGACATGGAAATAAGGACCACCCTAATATATATATATATATATATATATATATATATATATATATATATATATATATATACATATATACATTCTTCGTTTAAAGTGTGTATTTTTTGCTGTATAGAATTCTTCTGAACTATTTTTGAATGTATATTTATTTTCTATATATTTCATGTATGTTAAATTATTTCCAATAATTCATCTAAATAAACAGAATGTTGTAGTTGTATTTTATTATCCAATAAGCGATTGAAATACATGCTTTCCTGGGTGTATATATGCATATAGGGTGTCCCATAAGTCCGGCATCATAGGAGAAATTCATATTTTTCTATTTCTACAAACCATAATTCAGATTTTTCTCTTTCTATAGGCCATAATGTCTGTGAGCAAGGAAGAAAGAATCCAGATAATTCACGAGCCAATAACACAGAGTTGTGTTAGCAGACTTGTTGCAAAGTTTAAGGAAACAGGATTCATAGAAGATAAACCACGCAGTGGACCTTCAAGGAGGTCCACTGACGATGATACAGCGACTGCTATCCCTGCTCATTTTAATAGAAGTCCCAATAAGTCTCTTCGGCGATTGTCCGCCGAGATCGGAGTGTCGGAAAATAGCATCCATCGCATTCTTCAGGCTCACAAATGGCATCCATATAAACTTCAGCTCCGACAGAAATATGAAATAAAATATGAAAAAGTCTGCTGTAAGTCTCTTCAGATTTCCCCCGAAGTAAAGCAAATAGACGAGGAATGCTACTATTTCTTATTACTATGTGCAACGTATATAACTGGTAGTATATATCTGGACTATGCCCAATCCTTATGATTCACCAAATCGTCTAAACCAGATTCTGTGCCAAACACTAAAATTCTGTCAGCATCATGTTCTCCACTGTCAAATAATAAATTTTTTTCACCATTTTCATGAAATTTGTACTCATCAGGAATTACATAACCACTTCTTGCTTCAGGGATGGGGGGAGATTGTTTATTTTTTTGCCTCCAACTTCTAATATTGCGTGATAAATTTGGCAAAGAGGGCATTAGGAAACAAGCTGTGCTATCTAAATTGGCAGAAGCATCGGCAATTAAAGATCTCGTAGAGAGTTGTGAATTAGTAGCCGCTGATTTTATATTTGCAATAGCTTGGTAAACTTTAGGCTTCGCAGGATGAGAGGGATGGCTGTGCTCACCGAATATTTTGCATATTGATATAGCATCATTTTCAAGTATAGTGTGCACTCTAGTTCTACACTCTTTCATTTCACACTTTCAGTAAGTTTTATCACTGTATTTTCTATCAATTCGGTATACGTAATTCTTATCATCCACTAATTTCTGACCACCACGATTACTCTTTACTGTATAGACCATTATAAGGGCTTAGATTTGTATAATTTAAAAATAAGAGTAACGGGAGAACTTCCACCAAAAAGACACAATCAGACTGCGAACTAAACTGAAAAGTTAAAATAAATTAATTCTGACGAAGGTGGTTGGATTTTTCATTTATGCCAATTTTTTATGCCAATTTTTTGGTCTGAATCGGGGATGTGAAATGTAAACCCCTGGGGATGCATTATTTTTTTAGATAGGACTTTAAAAACTTGTTTGGGCATTCTTAGTAGCCCACTTCACGATATTATAGCGGTTAATGCTGTACCCGACCAACTTTGGGTTTAACGGGACACCCTATTAATCATCGTTCTTTCAAAGTGTTCATCCAAAGTCAGTTTTCTAATCTGGGGACCAACGAAAATTCCTTCTTTCAAGTTTGCTTCCGAAAGAGTTGGGAATTTACCACACAGATACTTAAAATAATCTCCATCTTTGTCCAAGGCCTTAACAAATTGTTTTCTCAAGCCCAATTTTATGTGAAGCAGAGGTAAAAGGACTTTCTTCGTGTCAACCAAACTTTCACGTTGAATGTTTTTAGAACCAGGTGTCAGTTTCACGCTACGTGCCTATTCCTTTTTTATCCAGTGCTGAGTTCTCGCCACTATCCCATTCACACAAAAAATATGGAAACTTCTTATAACTTGGTCGTTGATCTAACAACATACAAATCACTTTTAAGTCCCCACAAAGTAGCCAACCGTGTTCTTTGTACTTAACCTTAAATAGAAGAAGCTCAAAACTTTCGTACGTTTCCTTCAAGTGAACCGAATGAGCTACAGGAACGGATGCATACATACAAGTTACCGTTGTGAAGGAGGACGCCTTTTAGACTTCTTTTGGAGGAATCAATGAAAAGTCTCCACTCATTTAAATGGGTCATAGACTGCAACGCCTAGCTTAAGTATTAGTTCTGAAACATTGTTGCAATATACCAGTGAATTTTTCTGAGAAAAAATTTGGATGAATTCTTTTTCTCGATTTCTATACCAATAAAATGACGTCCCGGGAGAAAACAAGTTCTTTGTACGAAATCTGGATCCCAAAATCTCTGAAGAATCCTTCGGGAGACACAAATCTCTTACCAAATCATTAAGTTCACTTTGTGTAAACAATTTGGGTTCACCAGATGTTTCGGTTTGAAAACAATCAATATCATCGTTTCCGCGTCATCAGACACCAAATCAGATGAAGTCATATCAAGAGTATTTGATTTAGTAGGTACAGGTATACCAGGTCAATGAGCAACAGGTCTTATAGCAGACTGAAAGTTTGGATAAGAAATTTCGTTTTTATTTTTAGTATTGTAGCCTTGCACGTTACATGAACAAAAATAGCAGTCATTGCTGTGATTTCTAGGCTCACGCCAGACCACTGGAATCCCAAAAGGTAAAAAATCCTTTTTACCTTTACTCCACAGTCTAAGTTGTTCAACACAAACACTGCAAACTTTATGTGGAGCCCATGATTTGTCTTGATCCCCAAGTTTCATTCCGAACTACACATAGTATGCTTTCTTGACGAAGTCTGTAATATCTCGCCTTTGTTTTTTCACAGTAAATTTTCCACAAATATAACAGAAAATGTTTGGGCAATTTATACACCTTCTGGTTGCCATAGCGACAAATAAACAAATTTTAAAAGAGAAATATAGTCACCGCTAGACAGACTGACTCATTTCGTGGCTTCTCAATCACTTATATACTAGCGGTGCGTTTCTCGAATGTTCTAGAAGAAGCTATGACGTCACTTCTGATCTGAAAGCATTTATAGGCAGTATTTATTAATCAAAATTTAAACGAGTAAATTTTAATGAAAATTACTTACATATGTAATATGAAATATGACATTTTGTTAAAAAATCTGTACGTGATAGCAAAAAATGAATATTATTTTCGGAATCAGCTTGCAAAAATTACTATATAAGTGATAAAATATTTCGGATAACAAAACCATCGCAGGCCTATGATAATTATAATCAGTCAGGAGGGACAGAAACTAGCACTGAGCTTAGGCTAACTAATGCAGTCTATTATTATTACCAGCATCATCAGGATTCGAACTCCCAACCTCAGTGCCTTCATTTCTCTTGAAGGGAAACTGCGTTACCTACTGAGCTACGGACGCTGTCCGCTTTACATTTATGGGACTATACTCAGCTCTAACAACTTTTCCCTTCTGTCTGCATAACTTCTCTCCGCTTTAGGGTTTCTTTTGTCTTCCTTTCTGCTTCTCTATTTCTCTCTCGACTTCTTGTGCTTTGTAAATCTAAATAATAACAAAGAATTTAACTTCCATTTTAATCCATAAAGAGGTCCAGCAGTCAAAATCGTGTTTATGAAAGAAAAGAAAATGTAATACCTTATGAATATAAAATATGGCTATTTATATCGTTTCTAAGATCTATCAATATGATGTTACCTTCTTCTTGTTCGCATGCCAAGGTGTTAATATGTCTCGGACAATTTGAAGGAATTACAGTGTTGTTAAGAATTTTTCTCATGGTAATATTTTGATTTGTAAACCCATTTACCTCGTGATTTTCAGAAATGACTTAAAAAGATATTAATGATTTTTCAAATACTTTATTATAGTTTTCAGTACTATAAAATGCATGGAAAGAGGAAAAGAGTTTATAATAACTAAGTTTAAACTTAAACATTCCATTAAGTGAGTATGTGAAAACATTTACTTATTCTGTGAAAGGTAAGAAGAGAGTGTTGAAGATGAGAAATGGGAATGGAGCCTGAAAATGAATACGCATATAGTGAACTCGCACCTACGCACCTGTAAAACAATCATTTACATAGTAAATAAAAAACAGCTGAAACGTACTCACAAACACTTATCACACCAGTCACTGTACATGAAAAAGGAAAGTAAGCAAAAAGGTTCATAAAGAAGTTCGAAGTAGAAAATGATTGGCTTTCAAATTGCTTCACACCATCAGTGCACCTAGCTTTCTTGGTTTATAACCGAAATTTATAGGGTAGTGGAAGTCTGTAAATCTAACAGACATGGGTTTGAGTCTCAATTCGGGTTTCGTGACTTTAGATTTCAGGTACTGATGTGCTCCTCTGCTCTGGGCCTTCGGCTAAGGTTGACAATAGTGGACAATTTTTTTGTTTTATTTAAAAAATAAATTGCTTATTCGACATTTAATAGAGCAAGTAGTGTGGCCGCATAAGGTTAGAATGCAATGCAATTGCAAATGTTGCAATGAGTGCCAGTGCCAACCCCTCCCCCTTGTTGCAAGGCCTCACAGTGCTAACCCCAGGGTGCCAAAAAAGAAAGGGGGAGGAGGAACTCCCCCATTAAGCCGGATGAGTCCACCTGACCTCTTTGGGAGAGAAGTTGGGACGGCCTCACCTCCCCCAAAACGGGTATACCTAATAGGGCGGGTCATACTATGCATTTTTTTTAAATCAATGGAGAGGGGTGTTCAAATGACATATTTTGGTGTACAGAACACAATTCTGAAGAAAATATTTAATTCTGATAAACCTAACCTACGTCATTTTGCAGTTGATTATTATTAAATTGTTGATTATTTTACTATTGTAGTTACCCCAGAATATGTCTTCTCACGTTTTCTATCATGGCTGCTCACGTTATCTCTCATAGAGCATTGTTCTAACTAATTCATATAAACACATATAATGTAATTCATATAATAATAATAATATTTAAATACTCAAATAAAAAGGTGTGCCATTCCACTTAATTGTAATTATCATACAGTTTGGCATATGAAATATTTTGACGGTTTTCTGGCGCGCATAAGGCCATTTTCTGAGCCACCTTTCTCAGAGGCTAGAATGTAACGTTTCAGAACATTCTAAAACGTTTTGTGAAATATTTGAAGTGACTCATGATTTATGAAGCTATTTTACCACCTCGGCTTGCAGTGAGGGGATAGATTTAGTGATTATCTACTGATAATTTTTTTGTTACTGTTCACATGTGAGTATTATTCTGTTATATTTTAGAAAAAGCTATTTCTACGCATATTATAGTGAAGTTGAGCTCTTCCCTCAAACTGACCCTGAGCCAGCAGCTTCGGCAAAAGTACAGAAAAACTATGATGAGATTCAAAACATTGCCCTTGCTAGTGTAAGGTATGGCATAGGGCTGAGGCCAACTGCAGCGATAGCAACAGCAGCTCTGATTGACGCAGGAATCATCACAGAAGACAATACAAGTAAAGTGATTGATAAGAGCAAGGTCAAGAGAGCACAGGAGAAGTTGATGAGAGAGCTGGGGGAACAGTTCGAGAAGAAATGTAGGGAGGAGGGGGGGATCTCTTGCATCCTCTTTGATGGGCGGATTGACCTGACCAATGTGATGATGGAAGCTGAGGGCAGTGACCAATCTTTTCCCGCAAAGATCAAGGAAGAACACTATAGTGTTGTTAGTGAGCCTGGCAGCTCCTATCTGTTCCACTTTACCCCCGAGAAAGCAACTAAAGAGGAGTCACATGCGGAGAAGATTGCTAAGGTCCTGTTTGCCTAGCTGAAAGAGAGGGGTTATGATAAGACCTTGTTGGCCATTGGAGGAGACTCAACAAATGTCAACACTGGTGTGAAAGCTGGAGTAATGCGGAAGCTGGAGCTGCACCTGGGGAGAAAGCTGGTCTGGTTGGTGTGCAACCTGCACACTGTTGAACTTCCCCTGCGCCATCTCATTGTTGACCTTGATGGCCCTACTCTGTCCGACAAAAAATTATCCGGGCCAATAGGAAAGCTCCTTGATTCTGATACAGACTTTGATATCAATCCAAACTTCACCCGAATCTCTGTTGGCCCTCCACTGATCAAGCTTCCTGACAAGGTCATTCAAGATCTCTCAACTGATCAATACTATGGCTATAAAATTGTCTGTGCAGTCAGGGACGGAGTACTTCCTGCAGGGCTGGCTCTGTTAGAGATAGGACCAGTAAACCACAGCCGCTGGCTCACCACAGCGAACAGACTTCTCACGTCTCAGGTTCTGGGTGTCAAAGCACGGACTTAAAGGAAAGAACCTGAAGATTCTGCAATTCATTGTGGAATTCATCATTGGAGTGTATTACCCATGTTGGTTCAACGTGAAGGTCAAGCACTCCTGGATCGAAGGGCCTAGGCACATCCTCTTTCAGCTGGACTGCCTCAAGTCCCAGAGAAAGGAGATGCTGGATATTGTGATGCCAACTCTGAGAAGATCTGCTTGGTATGCCCACAGTGAAGTCATCCTCCAAACACTACTCTGCTCTGAGGATCAGGAGAGGATTGAAGGGGTGGAGAGAATCCTGGCCATCAGGGGAGAGGGGGACCCGGACACTAAGCTGGGGGACTCCTCTGTTAGGAGCAGAAGGACACCTGACATCAATTGTGATGCTTCCAGCATCGGTGACTTGATCAGCTGGTCAGAAGGTGTGTCAGAACCACCTCTCACCTGCTCTCTAAGCACCTCAGAGGTGAAAAACTTCATCAACACCCCCATGGAGGTGCGCAACTGGCCTTGCCACACACAAAGCATTGAGAGGGTTGTTAAAATGGTGACTGAGGCTTCTGCTGACCAGCAGGAAGCTAATGTCCAAGTCTGAGTCAAAGCAGGATTTGTGCAACCTGGCAAAGTTCAAGATGTCAGGAGAATGATCTTTGTAATTATATCCAGTGATATACATGCAGTTCACCTATTAATAAATATATGTAAAGTTGATTTGGCCTTGTCAATATAAATGATTTACCTTATACCTTTTAATATATTATAAAGGGGTTCAAAAGGGTAAAATTGGCAATTTAGAAATACAAAATGATGTAGGTTAGAGTTATCCTATCCAAAAAAGAAGCTCATATTTGAATTTCCCATGTAAAAACACATAATTTAGACACCCCTGATGGTAGGATTTCCTTCAGATTCATGTTGTCACCTGAGTACGACCCGCCCTAATACCTAACCTAAGAGAGAGAGAGGAGAGAGAGGAAGAGACCATCCAGCTTCCACGAGAGACGGAAGCTCAATGAGTGGTCATGGTAGCAACACTTGACTTCGAACTCAAAATCCGCCAGTTGGCGTAGAAGCCAGTGCCTCCAGGCATTATCAGCCAGTTGGCTCAGTGTATACATCGCCTGAAAAATCAAGAAGCGCACACAAACGCACATAGATCCCCTATTATTACGCACACAGCCATATATATAATAATTATTTATTATAGAGAAGTTTCCAGAGAGAGAGAGAGAGAGAGAGAGAGAGTGAGAGAGAGAGAGAGAGAGAGAGAGAAAGAGAGGCGTCTATTTATTTTTGTCATTCATCTCTTATACAAAATGCCTTCAAAACAAAACAGCATTTCTTTTTATTCCAAGAAAGACAAAAAATACCAGAGTTGTTCATTCTGACAAAGGTCAAGCTTTTCACCCCACCCAAGACATACATAGATCCCCTATTATTACACACACAGCCATATATACTAATTATTTATTTATAGAGAAGTTTCCAGAGAGAGAGAGAGAGAGAGAGAGAGAGAGAGAGAGAGAGAGAGAGAGAGGACGTCTATTTACTTTTGTCATTCATCTTTTACACAAATTGTCCTCAAAACATAATTTCTTTTTATTCCAAGAAAGACAAAAATACCCGAATTGTTCATTCTGACGATGATCAAACTTTTCACCCAACTCTAGACTTACGGTTTAACGGGGAATCCAGCGCCCCGCATCTTAACCACTAGGTCACCCAGTGTACCCATTTTATCTACCAACCAATTATGCGGAAGATGGGTGTGCTACGCATCTAATAATAAAAGAAATACACAGGGCTCTTTACACTGCACATTATTCCAACAACATGTGGAAGGATGTTCGTTTACCCAGCGCCCGTTGCAATCACTGGACCTCGAACATGGACCCGGTGCGGTTCTCGTCGTTTTCGTACAATTTTATCATCCATCTTAATATACATTCTTTTGATTTGAGAAATTTATATATAAAATTTACCATATGAAAGCAGATTTAATAGTACGCAATAGATATACTAAAAACGTATATTAAATTTTGGTAAATTATTCTCAAAGAATAACATTCAGCAGTCCTTTCTATAAACTTTTATATTATTTTTATAAAGAAAATCCTGCCATTTCAAAGTTAATTAACTGTTAATTTTTATAGAAAACAGAGTAAAATACATTTACATTAAATTGTCTTCGCATCCACGATACTTTACGCTTCCAGCCATAACTATAAATTAACGAAAAATCTTAAAACGCATATCTTAAGCTTGTTTTTTATTCCTAATCCCCATAAACTTTAAACCGATGCGAATTGCCCCGATTTCCAAATTTATCTTCCAGCGTCACTAAGTCCCTCATATATATATATATATATACACACACACACACACACATATATATATATATATATATATATATATAAATACATATATACACACACACACACATATATATATATATATATATAATACGAGGGTAATTCAATAAGTTTCCGCACTTTTTATTTTCACAATTTTATTTTCAGAGCTGATACATTATAAACGCATCACTTCTCAACATAGTCTCCCTGTTTCTCAATACACTTAGTCCAGCAATCTACAAGCTTCCTAATGCCATCACAAAAGAATGTTTTTGGCTGTGTGCGTAGCCAGTCATGCACCGCCTCCTTCAGGTCATCATCGCCTTGGAATCGCTGACCTCTCAAAGCCTCTTTTAGTAGTCCAAACAGGTAAAAATCCGAAGGTGCCAGGACTGGACTGTAGGCTGAATGGTCGAGAACTTCAAATTTAAGTTCTTGAAGAAATTTTCTAGTCTGTGCAGCGGTATCAGGGCGCGCATTGTCGTGTAACAAAATAACACCTTCCGACAATCTCCCTCTCCGTTTTCGTGCGAATTGCTTGCTTTAACTTATTTCGAAGCATGTCAGAATACGATGCACTTGTTACTGTAGTTCCACGCTCAGGATAATGTTCAAGGTTATCATTATCATTATTCGTATTCTCACCTGCTTCACAATGAGTTAAAGCAAGCAATTTGCACAAAACAGAGAGGGAGATCGTCGGAAGATG
Source organism: Bathynomus jamesi (assembly GCA_023014485.1). Lineage (NCBI taxonomy): Eukaryota > Metazoa > Arthropoda > Malacostraca > Isopoda > Cirolanidae > Bathynomus > Bathynomus jamesi. The sequence continues at coordinate 67,305 of JAJOZX010005963.1, forward strand.
TTATTTTGTTACACGACAATGCGCGCCCTCATACCGCTGCACAGACTAGAAAATGCCTTCAAGAACTTAAATTTGAAGTTCTCCACCATCCAGCCTACAGTCCAGACCTGGCACCTTCGGATTTTTACCTGTTTGGACCAGTAAAAGACGCTTTGAGAGGTCAGCGATTCCAAGGCGATGATGACTGAAAGAGGCGGTGCATGACTGGATACGCACATAAACAAAAACATTCTTTTATGATGGCATTAGGAAGCTTGGAGATTCATGGACTAAGTGTATTGAGAAACAGGGAGACTATATTGAGAAGTGATGCGTTTTTAATATATCAGCTCTGAAAATAAAATTGTGAAAATAAAGAGTGCGGATACTTATTGAATTACCTTGTATATATATATATATATATATATATATATATATATATATATATATATATATATATATGTGTGTATGTGTAAAAATTAACAATGAATAATCCATATTCATTTTTATATGAGAAATCAAAATCCCTTAACGCGAGTTTGGATAAAAATTTTATTTGTTGCTTTTTATTTTTTTTTCAGTGTCACAACCATGCGACCTACCATTCCTATGGTTTAAGTCGTATCCATATTTCCATATCTTATCTTGACCATTATCCTATATCAATTTTATTAAATATTCATTATTACTCGTGTCAGTTTATGCATTCGTACATGTCCACTGAGGAAGTACATAATTACCTTACATGTAAGTACGTTCACATGTGTTCTTTTTACTCTTTCTTTAAATTGCGTTCACCTCTTGCAATGAACTCGAAAATGCTTATGCAAGTATACGAAATTCGATAACCACAGCAAAAGTGAACGCTTCTAAGATAAAAATCTCCTTTCGCTCTGATCCAAATTTATAAAAAATTATCATGCGTCATGTTGTATATAAATATATATATATGTGCTCATGTACTTTGTGTTGTACTAATAAATATATATAAATATAAAAACACTGTAAGAACTGTAAGTGACTAATGTACTTAATGAAACTGTAATTAATAATAATTTATAATGTAATAAATATACTTTAATTAAACGATAATAATTTAATATAATATAATTAATGTACTTAATGATGCAATGTACTAAATGACGTAGTCAATGTAATTTAATGGAATTGTAGTTAACGATAATAAATGAATTAGTTGGTAATTATAATCATAGTTATAGTAGACAAAAATTACAATGTACTCAATGTCCGACCCGATATTATGTCGCCATAAGGAATGTAGACTCGGCGATACTGTTATTATTATTTTTTTTATTATTTTTCCGTTGGGATAAATTTTGATGTGCTTTCTACTTTGCCAAATAATTGGTGACTTGCTCTTTTTAAAATTTCTTAATAATTTTTAGATTTAGCTTAATAATGAATTCTGAGAAACTTTTTGCAATGTTCATAATTTGTATACATTCTCTCTCCAATTATAAAGGATGAAGTCATGTCTTACCTAAGCATTTAATTGTAAATCTTAAAACTTTAATTTTTACTCATATGCATATTATAGTGTAAAGATGCATAGTTCAAATTCACTTTTTGTTAACTTGGCAGGTCATGATAACATCAGATCTGAAAATACGCGGTTTAAGTTAAAAATATGGCTTCATCCTCAAATATCTTGTTTATTCGTTTAAACATTACCACAGCTAAAAGATTTACTTTATTTTCGAATATTGTGCAAATAGTAGAATCGGGGTATATAAACCCCAATAACTTCTTCCATGTTCATTCTGATTCCAACGACGAAGCTGAGTAGTACCTGTACATTTTAGCAGTAAATTACAGTAAAAGAAAGTCTTTATCTTCTCCTTCGAGCCGTGCTCTCTTCAGGAATTTAGTCAGTAACATCTCCCGATACGTTACAAGAAGAATCGGGGGGAACCCTCAGAGAATTTAATAAGCCTCTCAGAATCTTCCGAGCCACTAAAGAAGAACTCGGAAAGTCGTATAGAAGAAACTGCTGCAAGTAACAGATCCGTTGCTGTCACCCAAACAGAACCCCCATCGACTCCAAACCAACCCAGGTCCATAGATGGCGGGGTTAATATTTGGCGACCATGCATCAGAATTCTAAAAGTGGCGACCCTGTAGCCAGGATCTTAAAAATTTGGCGACTCTTTAACCAGGATTTTAACAACTGACGACCCCTGCATCCGGGATCGGGATTCTTCCAGTCTTCCAGAACCCCTGGAAATCGAGACAACCAAGCACATAGAAGAAGAGGATTTTAACAAGAGGTCACTCTTTGGCCAGGATAGAAATTACCCTGCATCAGGATAAAACTTGTAGCGACCCTACTACCAAGATAATAAGACCCACCATTTGGCCGGCCGGCGTGTCACGACTCCCAGTTCGTCACATCCACCCTTGAACCGGTGTGTAGCGACTCAAGTTATCCACGTCTCGTCTCATCAAGAATAAGTAGCCAGGAAGACACGTCTTCAGGACACATCTCTAAGAATTTCGCCGTAGAAATTTTATTAAGTACAGAGTTTGTTTTTTAAGTAATTTATAAACATTTGAAAAGCCAGCATCATTAAGAGTTAACTAGTATTAAGTCAGAATTAAGAAGAAACACTGAACATTTCAGACACCAGTGATACATTTTTTGGAACTATTGAAGAATAGGGACCCCAGCCTTCTTTAGTTAGCTTTATAAAGCTAACTAACGAAAATATCATGACCTAACCTAACCAATCGTCAAGGGCGTACAGTTAACCTAACGATTCGTTAGGTTAGGTTGTGATATTTTCGTTAGTTAGCCTTATAGGCCTAACTAAAGAAGGCTGGGGGTTCCTATTCTTCAATACCTCCATAAAATTATTCTATACTAACTACAATAGTGAAAATAACTCTGTGACATTAATTCTGTGACATTAATTCTTTGACAATTAACTTCTGTGACAATTAATCTCGGTGACAATTAACTTCTTTGACAATTAACTTCTGTGACAATTACTCAAAAAATCAACTTTTGTGAAAATAACTGTGAAAATCAACTTCTGTGAAAATTACTGTTTCAATAAAAAATGGGAGCTATTGAAGAATAGGGACCCCAGCCTTCTTTAGTTAGGCTTATAAGGCTAATTAACGAAAATATTACGACCTAACCTAACGAATCGTTAGGTTAACTGCACGCCCTTGACGTTTGGTTAGGTTAGGTCATGATATTTTCGTTAGTTAGCCTTATAAAGCTAACTAAAGAAGGCTGAGGTCCCTATTCTTCAATAGCTCCAATTTTATTTTATGTATCAAACATAATATTACTGTACCTTCGCGTACATTCGGGTGAAATATTGTTCACATTTTTATTTTTGTTTACAATTTTTTTCAAATTATTGAATTGAATTGACTTGCAAATTAAGAAAGAGAGTTTATAGAGAGTTTATAGAGTTATAGAGATACTTGAAGCAGTTTCAAGTTCCAGTTTCAGTTTTCAGTTGGTTGCATCCAAGAGGGACAATCAAACCCCAGAGATTTATAGAGATACTTGAAGTACTTTCGAGTCAGTTTTAGTTGCAAATCCGTTGCAAATCAGTTGCAAGTCAGTTTTAGTTGCAAGTCAGTTGCAAGTCAGTTTCAGTTGCAAGTCAGATTCAAGTTGCTAGTCAGTTCCATATTAGTCAGTCAGTTAGTCAGTCAGTTTCAAGTCAGTCAGTCAGTCAGTTAGTTTCAAGTCAGTCAGTCAGTCAGTTTCAAGTCAGTCAATCAGTTAGTTTCAAGTCAGTCAGTCAGTCAGTTTGAAGTCAGTCAATCAGTTAGTTTCAAGTCAGTTAGTTTCAAGTCAGTTAGTTTCAAGTCAGTCAGTTCCAAGTTAATCAGTTCCAAATTAATCAGCTCCAAGTTAATCAGTTCCAAGTTAATCAGATACAAGTTAATCAGATTGAAGTTAATCAGTTTGTCAGTTTTGAAGTTAGTTTCAGTCAGTTTTGAAGTCAGTTTCAGTCAGGTTTGAAGTCAATTTCAGTCAGTTTTGAAGTTAGTTTCTAGTCCCAAGTCAGTTTTCAAGTCCAAAGTCATTTCAATGCAGTCAATTGAATTCAACTTTTTTGTAGTTTAAGAGAATTTAGTTTAAGAAAATGTAATTTAAGAATTTAATTCAACCTTTTTTTTTTGTAAAAGAGAATTAAATTCAACCTGAATTGACCGGTTTGTGTCTTTAGTTTGATCTTTTTTTTTGTAAGAAGTAAATTGACCGATTTGTCTTCTTTTTGCATCTAGTAATTGCGCATATGAATATATAGGCAAAATTATATATATTTTAGTAATTGTAACCCAAAGCGTTTTCACAATTGTTCGTAACAATTTTTATAATTGTTATGATTATATGATGGCAGTAATTGTGTAATAATTAATCGATCATGTACCTAATTTATCCTGCTCTGTACGGTCGGGAAATTTACCAGTATGACCGCACATACCCTAAATTTTAGTTGTTTTTTTTTCATTTAATTTTAATAAAACTTCTACACACTAAAACATATGTATTTATCTATATACAAACAAGTATTCAGACTAAAATATCAAATAATTCAAATTCTATCAACATTTAACGAAAGAGTATGATTTTTCTACTTAACATGCAAAAATTATTAAACCTTTTTAATATTCTTTTTTTTATAAAAATAATTTTTAATGTAAAATTTACCTGAAATTATAAAAAAAAAGTTGTTCGAAATGCTTTCCTTCCATTTCAATTACTTTTTTCATTCTTGGCCGAAATTCATCTATGGCTCGATTTACTTTTATTTTTATGAATATTATATGTTTAGCTCATTAAAATGCATGATTGATTTCTATTTTTAATTTGTATTTTTCATTTTCTTTGTTCAATTAATCGTAAGTAATTGTCCTTAAATTTAGAATTTAATAATATTCGACCTTGAACTTAAAGGATTTTATAATAATATTAATAATAATAATAATAATAAACAATAATAATAATTGACTTAAACTTAAAAGATTCTATAACCCTACTCTCAATTTAAATTATTATATAACTTTGTTAATTCGAAAACCTCCCGAATCCTTACACACACAGACATGTATGCACGATCTATATACTATATATCCACAAACCTTATGCTAAAATTATTGGATATCATAATAAACTATTTCATTGCGTGTTAGTGCTAACTATGTAATTTAATCTTAATCAGTTTTCCTTACTATATATAAATTTTTGCTCATGCATTTATTCAGTTAATTTAACAATCCTCTCAGCTAATCTGTCCCTCAAAATTATAAGATACACACTTCGTAACTAGTACACACAATACACACTAGACCACAGGTCTATATATCATCCATTACATAATTCGATTTTTACCTACCCTATTCAATAAAATTAGTTTATTACCTGTACAATCATGATAACTAAATATTTGTAAAATTTAATAATATCATTGTTTGTCTAAATTAACGTATTAATCATTCTATTCTGTTTGCATAAAATTAAAGTAATAATTTTTGAATTTTTTATATTTTATAACAACTCTCTAAGCAAGTGTCATGTTAAAAAATTGATCACTCTGCATTGTACTCAACCACCCGCACTCACTTGTTCTGTATAAAATTCGTAATGTAAAGAAAAATTCGTCATCATCTAATTTGAATTCATTACGATGTTATTTTTTCAATTGTATTGTATTAATATCATTTTAAGGGGGACAGCACTGTAAAAATGAACAATGAATAATCCATATTCATTTTTACATGAGGAACCAAAATCGCTTAACGCGAGTTTGGATAAAATTTCTATTTGTTGCTTTCTATTTTTGTTTCTGTGTCACAACCATGCGACCTACCATTCCTATGGTTTAAGTCGTATCCATATTTCCATATCTTATCTTGACTATTATCCTATATCAATTTTATTAAATATTCATTATTACTCGTGTCAGTTTATGCATTCGTACATGTCCACTGAGGACGTACATAATTACCTTACATGTATGTACGTTCAAATGTATTCTTTTTACTCTTTCTTTTAAGTGCGTTCACCTCTTGCAATGAACTCGAAAATGCTTATGCAAGTGTACGAAATTCGATAACCACAGCAAAAGTGAACGCTTCTAAGATAAAAATCTCCTTTCGCTCTGATCCAAATTTATAAAAAAATTATCATTGTTATAGTAGACCAAAATTACAATGTACTCGATGTCCGACCCGATATTATGTCGCCATAAGGAATGTAGACTCGGCGATACTGTTATTATTTTTTTAATTATTTTTCCGTTGGGATAAATTTTGATGTGCTTTCTACTTTGCCAAATAATTGGTGACTTGCTCTTTTTAAAATTTCTTAATAATTTTTAGATTTAGCTTAATAATGAATTCTGAGAAACTTTTTGCAATGTTCATAATTTGTATACATTCTCTCTCCAATTATAAGGATGAAGTCATGTCTTGCCTAAGCATTTAATTGTAAATCTTAATCCTTTAATTTTTACTCATATGCATATTTTAGTGTAAAGATGCATAGTTCAAATTCACTTTTTGTTAACTTGGCAGATCATGATAGCATCAAATCTGAAAATACGCGGTTTAAGTTAAAAATTTGGCTTCATCCTCAAATATCTTGTTTATTCGTTTAAACATTACCACAGCTAAAAGATTTACTTTATTTTCAAATATTGTGCAAGAATAATGCAGCCTCTTCAACATTAATAATGGTGATGTTAGTAGAATCGGGGTATATAAACCCCAATAACTTCTTCCATGTTCATTCTGATTCCAACGACGAGGCTGAGTAGTACCTGTACATTTTAGCAGTAAATTACAGTAAAAGAAAGTCTTTATCTTCTCCTTCGAGCCGTGCTCTCTTCAGCAATTTAGTCAGTAACATCTCCCGATACGTTACAAGAAGAATCGGGGGGAACCCTCAGAGAATTTAATAAACCTCTCAGAATTCTCCGAGCCATTAAAGAAGAACTCGGAGAGTCGTATAGAAGAAAGAACTGCAAGTAACAGATCCGTTGCTACCACCAACCAGAACCCCAATTGACTCCGAACCAACCCAGGGCCATAGTCGGAGGGGTTAACATATAATATATATATATGAATATATATATATATATATATATATATATATATATATATATATATGAGGGACGCCCCGATTTCCAAGTTTATCTTCCAGTCTCGCGAAATCCCTCATATAATACACCACAGGCAAGGTACTAAAACAGATGTTTATCATACATCCATCCACAATTATTTTTTTAAAAATTATTTTAGATGATTGTAAATCCTCCATATAAAGTTCTATTTTCCAAACAAAATCTCTCTTCTCTCCTCTCTCTCTCTCTCTTCTCTCTCTCTTCTCTCTCTCTCTCTCTCTCTCTCTCTCTCTCTCTAACGAATCATTTCTGGAAGAATTCTATGGAATGGGTAAGTTATATCTGACACGCCCCAGAATTCACGGATCAGCCAATTACACCCCAATGGGCGGAGCCCCAGGAACTCTGGTTGGTGGATAGTAACACTTACACGTTATGCCTTAACCCCCAAATTTCCCCGACGGCCAATAGGAAACTCATGATTCGGCTATTGGGGGTGTTTACAATTAGGTTCGCGTATATTAAAATGGGCTTTTTCATCTGGAATCCACAACAGTTGTATTTATCAACTCGTAGTTACAGAAGTATCTCGTCATGAGCCAATCACAAAACCTTTACGGCTACCCGCATTAGTTTGAAGATGGAGATGCTCAGCGCACTCTATAATTCATCTTTTCGCAGAAGCAGACCGGAGTGACCTTCTCTCCACACAAAGCATTGCAGAAATTTACGATGGAATGCAAGCATCATTTGTTGAAGACGACAATGAAATGTAAGTAATTAATTTAATTTGTGATTTGGGCTTTATACTTCGGTTCATTCAGTGCCTGTGTTAGTTAATTTATAAAAAGCCATAATAAATGCATTTTGAAAAACTAGTTTGTGATTTAAGCGGAAGGCCTGGCTATGTGTATATATATATATATATATATATCGCTTCATTCAGTGAAAGTGTTATAAATTATAAAAACTCGTAATAAAACGAAGTGAAACGATATCTGCCCAGGGGTCGAGGCCCCTGGGGAAGCAGACGATGCGAAGCACACCCAGCTAATCTTAATTTTGAAAACTGTCAGGATATCTGCTTTGTGATTATAATTTGCTGGGCGCCCTAATCGGCGTTTTCTCTTATTGTAACTCTCTCCCCATATATATATATATGTACAAACTCAGAATGGTTCCCTGAGAACATTATATGTTAAACACAGACCGTGCATGGAACAAGGAACTCTTCTATATATATATATATATGGATGTATGTGTTAACAACCGAGCACGTTACCCGGTGCTGGCAGATGATGCGTAGCACATCCAGCTAATCTTACTTTTGAAAACTGTCAGGAAATCTGTTTTGTGATTATAATTTGCTGGGCGACCTAATCGGCGCTTTCCCTTATTGTAACTCTTTAATTAGACTTTAATTTAATTAACTTTAATTAAAAAGATTCAATATGGACTAATCATGTTAATTTCTCCTTAAAGGACCGATGCGGAACTTGATCGTGTTATAGCTACTTTTCGCGACACCTTTGATGAAAGGCAAATAAATGACGACGATTTGGTGGCTTTACCGCGCAGCCAACCCAGTGACCTGAATACCGAGGTTGGGGTATTGGCTCACATCCGGTCCAACGAATGCCAGGTAATCGAGGAACTAATGTAAATTTTTTTGTGGTTAAGAACAAAACACATTGTATTTTCATTCAATTTATTAAATGGTAGAAGCAGGTTTTAGTAAAAATCGGCTTACAGAACTTGCGTCCATTAAATAGGACTAACATTAATGGAGACATTTTACAGTTATAATTATATATATAATTTATGGTGTTTCAAAAAAATGAAATTTTAAAAATTTATTCTCTCATCATTTAAAAGTATTCCATTTCATACAAAACTAAAAATTATAAACTTTCATTACAATACAACAAAAATAAAAGGTGCCTCAAGAGAGCCAAAGTTTTTTCCAAGATAGTATTATTCATGAATGTTAAAATTACTGTTTTTGTTTTATTAACATATTTCAGATAGCGGTATTTCTCAAATGTAATGACTATCACAGTACAGTTGACTTCTTGACGTTTGGAAACAATTTCCGGTGTTGCTTCACACATTGGATGAGACATTGGTACTGCTTCTCATCTTTTGTCAATTTCCCCGAGGAGAGCTCACCGAGAGCTACAGCTCTCTCCGCTGTATCGTTCACGACTTGTAAAGAACCAACAATTTTTTTTGCTACTTTGTAATTTTCATCCTCTTCCCATAAAGCTGGATCGTTCTTCAGAAAGGTTAGATCAAGGTTCAGTTTGCTGAAGAACTTCTTTGTTGCTGTTGTAACGTAATGATGTAAGGGTTTCCATGTTCCATCACTAGATGCCTTAATACGCCTACCTTTTTCACGATTTTCCAATGCAATTACCATTTCCTTTTTTTCGCGAATGTCCACCTCATCGTCAAAGAAGCTGAAAGCAACCAACTCTTCTCCTAAGTACCACAAGTGTCTTTTGAAAACATTGAGAACTGCTTCCGCAAGCTCACGATCATGGAATTCATTGAGCCTTGCCATATATGCTAGATCTAGACGAGGAGAGGAGATTCCCAATGGAGCAGTGAACCAGGCTACCAGATACACACGGACAACAAAAATCACAAACCTCGTGATTCCTCTTATTTCTCTGGCAGTTATATTCATTTGATGTCGGAAAAGAAATAATTTGATGGCATAAATGAGCTTTGACATCCATCTTGCTCTGCGTATGGCTCCAGGCCTTTTGAATTTAATACCTCTTGGCGGAGTTTCACCTAGAACTATAATCCACAGCTCCAGCAGTTCCCGGTAATCTTCTCTTGGTTGCTCATCTTTAAGTATTGTTGTAGCAAAAGAAATCAACTGAGTGACATTTGCATCTTCCAGCTCCCCTTGAAGGGGTGTGAAAGATGAGAGATCAAGGGATTTCCAGCTTTCCTTAAATCTCTTAAACAACAGGATTTCTGGTCCTGTAGATAATCCCATCAAGAAAGTGTAGGCCTTTTCGACTTGAAGATCGAATATATGGTGACTGACGACATGCAAGATTCAACAACTCCCTTCCAAGTTTATTTTCGATAAGGATGCATGCACCACCACGTCCACCCGTATTTGACGGTGTTGTATCAAAGCTCATGGCATTCACCGAGTCTTGAAGATTGAAATTTCGTTATGTAGAAACCACCGCATCAGCTTGAGCAACACCAGTTCCAGATGAAATTTTTGGAATGGCAAGTATTTCTTCGACACCATCACCAGATACAATAATTGGCAGTCTATCTACCTTTTCTTTACCAGTCAAATCAAGCATAATTTTTCCATCCCAGTGAACAACAAGCACCTTATTGACCAAGGATTCTTTAATTTTCTTTTCATGCTGTATTGCAGCTTCTAGGCGGTGCTTCTTTCTGGCTCTGTATACCGTTGAATGGCTGACGGAAATCTCAGGACGCTGAATCACTTGACTCCTTATTAGTGACGTTAGGAGATGAACAGCCTCCCTATCACTCATGAAAGTTCTGTCTAGAGTGGCGCAGAGGTCTGGAGTCATGATGGACTTTTGTTTTTTTGCAATTGAAGTTCCCCCAGTTGTACCTCCAACAGTTGGCAAGTAATCAGAATCATGAGAAGAGGAGGAACTCTCTGTATCTGATTTAATAGAATCACTTGTTTTAGTCGAATCCACAGTTTTTGATGTGCTTGCTATTTCTTTCTTGCATCTTTGTTTTCTCTTTTCTTCATTTGCTACTCTTTCAAAACGTCGCCTTTCCTTCTCCATTGTTACCTTGTCTATTCCAGCCATAGTTCCCCGTCGTCCAGGCTCTCTTTGAGCTTGCAAGAACTGAAGGTCCTCGGGGTTCTGGATCAGTTTTGCTGCATCAGCGTGAGCTATATCAAATAGATTTGGGAAAGTGCTGATAAAATCTTCTCTTTTCTTGTTTTCTGTAGTAGAACTTCTAGTTTCATTCTTTTGTAGCTGCTTCCATGTGGCATACAAACCTTCAATTTTTGTAATAACATGTTGTTTGGGTCTAGTTGGGATTCTGGCTTTGTTCCAGAATAGCAATATTTCATCAAAAGTTTTGTTGGCTGCTTCTTTAATTGTGTCATTCTCTTCCCGATGGAAGTAATAAAATCGCTTCAGGACATCTCCAATACATGGTAACTTAGATCCCCTGATAATGTGAGCGAGACTGCTCCCTATAAGAAAAAATTCTTGTCTTTTTTGCCTAGCTGCCATGAATCTGAAACAAAAGAATTATATGAAAGTTATCAACATACTGTTACTGTTTCATAACTGTTTCTATTTAGTTTATTTTTATTAACTTAAGAAATGTACAATGTTGGTGGGTCAACTAGTGACAAGTTAAAGAGCAAAACACAATTCCAACAAACTAATTTTCAACAATACTACAAAATAATTTTATGTGCTCAATTAAATAAATAAACAAAAATTTTCGAGAACATTCCTTAAGCTTTACGTACCTAATATTACATTTATAAATAATGAATTTGAATATAAAATAACTAAATAACGGCATATAATGCTGAAAATAAATAGTTATTAATTTCTCAAGTTTGTCAGATTTTAAAATAATCGTCTTGTTATGAATGTAGTTGTTATTTATAGATTTTACCCAAGCAAGCCAAACTTTACAAGGCATGAGGCACCTTAAGATGTTCATTAAACTTCAAAAAATTCCATAACATCAGTTTACACAACTAATCGAATATTTTGAGAGGGTGAGACTTTCAAAAAAAAAAAATTCAAACCCTATAAGGGTGAAACACACTAATATATATACACGCAAAACTTTAAACAATATAACGAGTGCGTACAAATGGGAACCTTTTTTTATCTGTCTGCATAACAATTCATCATTCATCTCAGTGTCACACAAATCGAATAATTTAAAAAAATTATAAATCCCTTCCCACGTGACATGTGCAGGAAAAATGAAAGACAGTACATGCCACAAGTATTACTAAAATATCCTTGGAAACGGTAAGGATTCCAGACAATTTCAGGGACATGTAGCTATTCAATAAATTGTACAACCACAGGGTCACTCCAGGGCTGAGTGCCGAGTGATTCAATATAGTACATTCTTTCCCTATTTTTAAAATAGATTGCAAACCAATGAATCCCCTCACCCTCACAATGTCCCTATTCAGAATAAGACTATACCAGTCTCTCGTTGTTGGCAATTTCAATGTTTCATTCTTCGCAAACACACAGATAAATTTGGAGCGTGTGACTCGGTAACTCTTCATTAGTCTCTGGAGTTTATTCGCGTCCATTTTAAAAGTCTGTGACAACGTTCATGAAAAGGTATACGAGTAGTATTCTAGTATACCAGTACACTAATAGGCGCGTCTAGAGGGTCGGCGAATTCCAATCTGACTGAGATGTTACGACTTTGTTGTGGACTTACGTGTGTATTTACACTAGCACATAAGTCGGGGGTAATATCAAATGGGTAAAGGTCAAATTGATCGAAAAAATCTTTCTGCGTTACGCCAATCCCAAACTCGTCACAGCCAACGGCAATATGGGCCAGATTGCTATAAGCTCTCGCGCGGAGCGGGAACACAGCGTCTGATGAATAGTCCGTAACCATGGTCCCGCCCAATGCAACGCAATTTACGTATAGTTATATTTTTAAGGCCGAAATTCTCGAATTTAAAGGCGCTCTTTTTATATTTTCCATTCGTCGAAGCGTGACCCTGCATTCCAATTCATATCCTTTTAGGTAGGACTCCCAGGGCCACGTTTTCTCGCTGCTTCCAGGCCAAACCGGCGGGCACCGTGTATAGTTTGATCTGTACTCTGTTAATTGGGTATTTTACTGCTGCGTGTATTAAATTTTTTTAATTTCTACATATTTCGACGAACTTAATTTCACTCGCCGTACGCGAAGATACTTTTCCATGATGTGAATCACAACGGGCTTTGCACCCTCTTCTTGATCAGGTCCCAGATTTATGCAGATCTCAGCATTCGTGTGTTTGAGTTTTAACTTCATATCCACCCCATTCATAAGCAGTTTCTCCTGGAACGTGAAGTCTGTATGCAGAGGTCCAAAACACTCGTATATCTTCTTTTTACAATTTTTAAATTTATCTTTTATACTACTTTCGTCTATAGTCTCATAATAGCCATCGCTTCTTTTGAAAAGTTGAGAACATTTTCCAGATAGGCTCGTAGGTGATAATAACCCGTACCTACCGAGATGTTAACCTGATTTAAATACACCTCACACTGGCTGAATATGGAGTGGAGAAAGTTGGTTTCAGGTTATGCAGAGTAACTATCATCGCAGTCCATTCCATCTAAATGGGCTATACGCAGTTTAGCGTACATGTGTATGCAGCTTGGATCAAAAAAGAATGCGCCTGAGCTGGGTATCACGAATTCTATAGGGGCACTCGGCGAACTAATTGGGTTTAATGGGTTAATTGTAATAAAGTCGTTTTGCTTAATAGAGACCTGAGTTGGGGCATATCAAAGAGGGACAGTTCCGATTTACAGCATTGTGAACTACGCGGATGGATGAAACGCGCCATGAAGAATCATAAATAATGCCACCTCTCTCGACAACTAGTAGTCAGCCTATGATTCGTGAGAGTAGTGTCCTCAGCTTATATCAGTTAAAAAATGATCAGCCATAGGCTTCACACGCTTAGAACACTTCTTTTTTGATTCCTTTTACGTTTAGCGCCATGTGTTGGTAACCTCTTCTTCCGGACAGCCACGCATTTTTCTCTTTGCATCTTTGATGATTTCGTCCCGTGTACGTTTAAAATATTTTTTAAGAGCTTCTTCAGATTTAGTTCTACCCATTATGTCTTCTACCGCGTTAAAACTTGATTGTAACGCCTTCCTCCCGAGGTATCTAGCACCCCTCTTCAACATTGGGATAACCGTAGGTAGTATTGTTGAAAAAATAGAGCCAGACCAACTCCCACGCTGATATCTCACCCCTCGATAGACTGGAAAATGCCTTCGGGTCATTATAACTGAATGCGACGAAAGTGTAGCGCCACTGTTAAGCTCCCATCACCGAATGGGAAATTTTTCCCTGAATAGTTCTTATATATTTTGAGATATTGGTTAATAGATTAGTCGCAACATTCACATAATGGGGCTTGTCATATGTAATGCTCAAACTCTTCCCTCTATGGTTGAAAATGTGTACAATGCGCAACAGGCTCGCCTGGGTATCCCCAACAAATTAATGCTCCACGATATTGCTGTAAATATACTGTAGCACATGTCTGGGGATGGGTAGCTTTCACCCAATTTCTCCAACTTCAACTGATACATTAAGCTGGATGGACAATTCATGTTGTGCCTCGTGAAAGGTATCTCTTTTGAGGACTGCACCATATCGACCCTCGGCAACAATTGTGAACAGCTCTTTATCTTTAATATTTCTACTAAGCGATGATTTCAAATTCAACGTGCGTGCGGGTGTGTCTGTGTTTACGACTTCAAAAAGTAAGTCGTTTGTCAGGTACGACTTTTCAAGACTCTTGTTTAACCCCGTCACAATGTCCGTGGCTGTATCATAATGACCGATTCCTAGTGTTACATTTGTACTATAGTACTGTACCTCACCGAACAGGACTGATCCCATTGTGTTTTCTAAGGTCATGCCTAATTTTTCACACTCATCGACTCTTCTAAGGAACAGAAATATGATATGTTCATTTTCAAGAGTTAAAAATTTGGTGGCTAGCTGGAATTCACAAACACCAACTTCGTACGAATCACGTTACAACTCAATTTCCCCATGGAGTTCTGTGACAAAGTTGGCCAGGGTGTTGTTAGGAACTACAGTGCTTCATTATTGCAGCAGCTTTTATATAGGTGTTGAAGGTTTCTGGGTACCCTACCATTTCACAAGGTAAATTTTTCTCTTTCCTGAACCTTTGCTGCCTAAAATTTTTTCAATTTTAAACACGATTTTTCATAAATCGGTAAAAGCGTCCCGCGATTTCCTCCCCAGTAAAATCTTCAACGTAATACATCATTATCTCACCTTTAGGTCTCATAGCACTAACTTTAAAAATCTCACGTGTCCATCCATGCTGAAATCCCTCCGCGAATTTATTTCCCGAACGCGATAACCTTACATAATTATTGATTTTGAAACGTGTAGAGTGTGGTGGCGGTGCTCCATCTCTTCTCACATCAGGCTCTGGGCGCGTACCTCTTTCTAAAACTTCGTTAGGTGTTGTGCCAATCGTACGGTGGTGTGAACGGTTGTATGACGACGCCAATGATCCCAGAATGTTTATATATCTGTATGTGTTTTTATGGATAAAATAGCGATGCATGCGTTCCTTTATGGTACGTTGAACACTTTCAGCTAAAGAGGCCTTATGTATATAGTCCAGGCAATTTGTAGTTAGACCTGTGCAAAATTGCTTCAGAAGCTTTCTAAACTGTTTCCAGCTCAGGAACCATTGCCGAATAACATATCCAAAATCCGACAAAAGTGGACCCCGGGAACACCCCCAAAAATGAAATTCAAAATGGCGGACTGGATGTTTCCTACGAAAAAAAAAATATATAAAATTTACGCTTTTATTTATAGAGATACATTTGATGCTTTTTCTTTCAGTTGTAATGTTTTAAATAATTCAACAATATACAACACAACCAGTTATTACGCAAATATAATGTTATATAGCTTTTTACAGATTTTTATAATCAATAATACAACAATTATTTTTTTCCCAGTTTCAAGTTATGTTCATTACAGAAGAAGTGATACCTGGTCACAAACATACAGAAATTAATCCTCTTCATCACTATCATCGGATAGATTACCGGTACTTCGGTTGTTATCGCAACCACTGATTTGGCACTCGCCACAAGCGGCTGAACAGGGCATTCCATTACGCTTGCATCCACATCTTGAAGTAGCACATTTCGTCTTGCAGGAGTAGCGGATCATGTTGAGTAGATAATTTGGAGCTGGTGGCTTGTCGCAGGCTGTAGGGTAGTAGGAATTATTCTTTACATACCAACCCCACTGTTCTGCATCGATCTTCTCTTCTGTAGACTTCCAGATTAGTATTTGAAAGTATGTGCGAAAGCTGTGGTACTTTGTGGACGCATCGGTAGGTGGCAAACGTTCGGGTGTAACAAAAGATTTAGCTGTAGCTACCTTTTCAACTAACATTCGATGACGTAGTGCGTTAGTGGATTCAAGTGTTTTGCAGCCATACAACAGAAGCATTGCCTTTCTTCCAGCGGCTTCAACGTCAGAGTGTTGGCAACAATCAGAACAGAATGTATTTGCAACTGAACGGAGTTCAGCCACCTTCATCAGTGTGTCGAATGCTTTGGCTTTACCGATCGAAAAAATTCTGGATGTGCTATCACAGCCCGTGAAAGCATGCACAAACAGGAGATACTTGCAGATGTCATTGCCTAACAATGATTGAATGCTGAGAATATCATACACAGGATTAGGAGATGGTCCCCGTCTTATATCGCTGCGATAGTACAACTTGAAACCACTGTCCTTGGCATGGTACAGAAGGAGAATCAGCAAGTCGGTGTCTTCCTCTATTACTGTTGTAGTTGCATTTTCTGATGAGGAAACTGCTGCACGAACGATGTCCACATCAGCATCCCCATCTGCGTTGTGAACAGTACACCCGTGCTTCTTCAACATCTCACCTACGAGGGAAATAAATGCTTGCTTGTTGTTTTCATTAGCCAAGAAGTGTTCCTTCTGGCCAACAAACTTCATGCTTGGACTGAGATTCACATTTCTGCTTGTCTTGGTGCTGCGTCTTCTGTGGGTCATGTCCTTGATCGTAGGAGAGCTGCTGTAGCCATCAAAACAATGATTGCTTTTCCATATGTTTTCAGAGTGAAATCGGCATATGAGTTGGCGATGCTGTCATATGTTTCATCTTGACGCCAGGAAACACGATGTAGTAGAGATCCACCATCCAATACGTACTGGTCTGTGCACTGAATTTCTTGAACTTCTTCCATGCGTAAAGTGTCAGTGTATTTGATTATTGCATGAGCTAGCTGAGACTTATCGGGTTTCCTCAAGATACTTCGTGATTCGAACAATGCAGGATGATATGCACACAGTTCGTAACACATGACATCTTCAAGATTCATGTCTCCGCCAGTGGCAACAGTCATCATTCTCTGAAACAGTAGTGCAGGATCTACTTCTATATCTGAAGCATCAGTGATCACAACGGCAGAAGCAGATCCTAGTGTTTTCACTTTGTCAGATCTTTTGGCAGAATATGTAAAGGCTTGTTTCCCAATCATTTTTACGACAATGTTCGTACCGATTGAATGCAATTGATGAACGTTAACTCCAGGATCAGCAGTTAGCCCTGTTACAATATTGCAGAGACCCGAGGTAGAATGGAATGGGGATAAGGATTCCAGACGTTCAAGTACTTTCTTCATGTCATTACTGTCCCTGATTTGTCTACTTCCCCTCATTTCCTTGTGCTGTTCACTACTTTCCAACAAAACTCTGGTGTATTCCTGCATTGCTAAGTTATAAGTGGAACACAGAGGCATAGAAAAGAGCCACGTTGTCCTTTGGATGTCTGTAAATCCACTTCCGCGTGTCAGTCCGCCTCTGCTTTTCAGGGAACGCATTAGTACTTGTTCTATCACCAGGTCTGTGCCGAGTCCGGCCCATAATCTGTCGCTTCTTCTTACCACAAACTTACCTTCCTGGAACATTTTGTTAGCGGCTGGATTTTCAGAAGGCAAACTTAACATTTTCTGCAGGTACAGGTATATCGATTTCAGGTAATTGTGATGTCCGGCTGCTGCAATTATGGGGATGGTCTCCAGCATAGCTTGCAAGTGCCAATCCCACGAGCCGGTTCTGTCTGCTGTTATCAAGGAACGTGCAATGTTGATCATTCGCTGATATTCCAACCAGAGTTGACTTGTTTGCGAAGTAGATTGTAGGTCAGTTTTCTTCGCATCCAAAGTGGTAGCAATCTGAGACAATGCATTCGAAGATTCCACATCCTCAACTGATTGTTTGGCGGTCATAACATCGTCGAGCAGGTCACAAGCTTCCTTATGGAGGTCATGAGGAGTTCCATCTTCATTACGAGGGAAAACGTCTGCGACTAGTAAGGTACTAAGAGCTGCATCTACTATCATATGACCACGTATCGCTCTTGAAACAGCTTTTCCAGACATCATGTGTTGCACGGCATTTGGTCCGTATATTTCTTGAAGTACTTCAGACAATCCTAAACCATTCATAAGAGTACCGACTGCTCCCAAAAGATTCATCAGAGTGTGAAATGATCCCAGCATAAAACAATGTCCTGCAGGTCTCTCTGTTCATTGATGATTTGGGAAGCTTTCCAGAACAAAGGCTGATCAAAGGTAATAATGCATGGGACATTTTCATCGCGTGCTATCTTGCTCAAATATAGTAATGTCGAAAATGTGCAGGTCATGTCAGTTGGCGACATATCTATGATGGGAAGGAACGTGATCGACGCCACACCTGGATGTGAGACACTTGATCCACCGTGAATTGCCTGCATTGTTCCGGACCAACTTGGACCTGATCTTTCTGCTGAAGATATCTGCCAGAGAAGACTAAGTCGACTTATGGTGGCAGTGGGTACTGGAAGTTCGCGGAATGAGATGTCCCTCAACATGCTTCTCGCATTCCCTAATGTCAACGGTTGCAATCTTCTTAATGTCATTGTCACCAACATTACGCCTGTGAATAGAAGGGTGGATCTTGATCTTCGGAGTTATTGCGGCAATCATACCCATTCCATGAAAGGTATTCTTCCCATCCAAAGTGCAGACATCATGATCGACGTTATCTGCTGCTAGAAGGCCTGCAGTGTTTTCATCAACAGTAAAAGAGCCAGACCCACTTGCCAGCGCCGCGTTTCTTTCGAATCTTGTTACTTCTGCATACGACGAACAGTAACCCAGCTGATGGAGAACGTCAATAAGGTACCTTGACCTAAAGTTGTGGTGTAGCTGAACCGACAAACCGATCTGTAGTGGACATAGTAATCCTCTAGGACGGGTTGCTTGCATAATGCTCTGCCCAATTGCACCTATTTTTCTTGAAGCATCTTGTCCCGCAAATGCTTTTGATAATAGCAATTTCAGACTGTTGGGAATGTAATCAAGAGCACTTTCTGCAGTGATGTCATTTGGAGATGGATACACATCTTTTCTAGGCGAGTCGATAGACTTGATATCACTTCTGATTATTTTTGCAGCAGCTTCTACTAGGTAAATCTTCTGTAGCTCTATATCTATATCACATTCTTTCGACTTTTTGTGATAATCTATAAGAATTTCATTAGCTGTCTCTCGTAGTGTTACTACATCTGCCTTCCCACTTTTACCTGATATTATGATCTTGTCTCCGTAACGTTCTAAAAGCTTTCTCTTCATGTGCCTGCGTTCGTAGACAGAGCTCTGACTTCCTTGAAGATATTCCTCCATTTTGGAAATTAGGTCTCCAATCAACAGTTGTTCATCATCATTCTCTTCCAGGTAAGCACAGGTCTGAAGGAATGCTTGGTGTTGCTCTTCATTAGTTGGTCACCCTTTCTTCGAATCATGATCGTCGGAGGAGTATGCGCGAGGAATGTTTTTTCCACTTCGAAAATTTACGCTGCAGGTGTGATGGTAGACACAATCTGCAGCAGGAAGATCACGAAGATAATACTCCAGACGGCCTTTTACATTAAACGACCATTCATCGCAGCGGCTTTCACAGCACCTTTTTATGGTTTCGGAGAACTCTGTAGTTCTTATTTTGACATGCTCTGATTTTGGTTTGTGTTTCGAAAAAAAGTCCACAAAGGTATCACAAAACAAACAGTGAGTAGCACTGGAAAATGCGTATTCATGAAAACGAGCACTTTTCCTTTGGTATTGCCTCGGCTGCGGTCTGTCGCTTCTTTATTTCAATGGTCTTTTCATCCGTAAACCTTTTCCTACATACAACGTGAACACTTATTCCAGCTGTTGCAACAACATCGCTTCCACGGCTGCGGCTGGATGCATTTATACCATCTGCTCCTTTTTGCGAGATGTGAACCACTTCCTGTCCGCTGTCCAATTTCTCCTTACAAATCACGCACAATTCTTCAGGGGTCTGCATTCTTGAAGGCGGACGCACACCGAGTCAGTTTGAAACAGAAAACACAAATTAATAAACTGTGTTGCAGTATTTAAAAGGAGTACATAATAACAGTTTTAAAGAAAATGACAAGCACAAATACGCAGATTTGATAGTGGGTAGTAGGAATTAAAGAGTTGTATATAATATAAGTTTATAAAGATGTAGCAATGTCCATTCTCACATACACTCCATACAGTATATTTTATTTACATTACGTGACGTCATAGTTTAATACTAGCCGCCTAATACAATTTTTAGTGTCATGTAGGTTAATTTAGAAACGAAAATATGTTTTAAAACATTTTACTGATCAAGAAAAACGTCATAACTCTCTCTACAAAGCGAAATTAAAATTTATTGTATTTCGTAGGAAACTGCCAGTCCGCCATTTTGAATTTCATTTTTGGGGGTGTTCGGGGTCCAATTTTGTCGGATTTTGGATATGGTATTCTGCAATGGTTCCTGAGCTGGAAACAGTTTAGAAAGCTTCTGAAGCAATTTTGCCCAGGTTGAAGCTATTTTTGCTCTAGATTGCCTGGACTAATAGAATTGCTAGTGTAGTAACTGATATTAAACTTTGTCAGCATGTTCTGAAAAGCACGGCCTACAAATTCTTTCCCCATATCCGTAAAAAAATAGCCAGGAATCCTGTTTCCTTTCAACATCAGCGTTTTGGTAGCTTTAGCAACTGTTTTAGGCGATTTATTTTTCAGTGGAATTAGCCACAGACAGATATCTAAAGAATACATCTATTATGAATAGTATGTAGCGGTAGCCATCTTTATACACTGAATATCTTTGCATGTCTGTTGAATCCGCTTGCCAAATAGAGTCAATCGATGATGCTGTTGTCTTGGCCGTTTTAAACCTTTTTCTCACCGACTTATAAAGTGTATAAGCATATAAAGTGTATAAGCATTCTGCTCCCGCAAAAACCTCTCAATATCTTTTTTCCCTATTCCATCATTGTAAACACCTCTGTACACTCTTTTAACACCGCCATAGGAGATGGGGTTAGAAATGTTATAATAGCGTTTTCTTAATTGTTAGCCATTTGCGTATTTTAGAGACACGTGGATGAGGTTGTTGTTTGGTTCTTCTTTCTCCTCTTCAGAGATGCTACTGTTGGGGGTGATGGCGTGCTCAGTTGTGACACACGCGAGACTTGCTCCAAGTCTTTTAACCTATTCAGATTTTCTATCAATGTTTTGGGGACATATATTTGTTGTAGTCTTGCTTTAATATGCTTCCATCCTGTTGGTGAGGGCCTGTCCCACTTTCTCACCAGATCATGGACAATGTCGACGATATTGGATACCTGTACCCTTGTTCCTTCAACAATGACCTCGCCTGTATCGGGCCACTCGATGATGAGGTCCTCACTCAATAGATTATATAGACTTTATTCCTCAATGTATGTGGAAGACTGCTTTTAAATACATGCTCGATGTGTTGCGTTCTGTTATTCTTTGACTGGTCATCTCCAACGTCGGGCCCAGGTCCTATGCCGCCATGCTCATCGTTGCTCGCGCTGTGCCTAATAACCACTGGGAGCTCTGTCGGATTCTTATAATCTTCGTGCTCATGAAGAAATTTCTGCAGAGCCTCTTTGTAGAAGATCCTCTCTCATCAGGTGACTTTTCACTGTTTAATAGGGCTAACATTTCGCTTTCCATTCTTTTAAGCCTACTTTTATGAGATTCTAGAACCGTGTCTGGATTCTTTGAAATTTGCAGTGAAGCACACACCTCGTGCGAAATCACTACCACTTTCTTCATTATATTTATCTAGTCAGTAAAGGTCCCAAAACTGAAAAGAAGATGGGAAGGAATGATCCCCGTCTTCGTACACTAATTCACTTTTTCTTCCCCACAGTTTGTCTCTTACGAGTGAGCGCACGTATTGTGTTCTTCTAACGACGTAGGCGAGCCTTCTGAGGGGGTTTCATTGGCACATTACATTTTATAACATTAAGACAGATTTCACAGATGCATTTTAAAAAGTCTGAGTCGATATACACCGTTTCAGGCTCGTTTGGGAATATATTCGTTCTTAGAAGCACCCTAAACGTGTTTTACAGGCGAAGGTCACAAAGCAAATATCCGTAACGCTGACTTGTGGCTTCTTTATTAGGGCGAAGCGTTTTTACACTTTTTTCGATTTTCGTTTTGTAATTGCGCGGAAAAGTGGCTCTTCCACGTCAAAAGTGAGTGTGTAAAATCTCAGAGATCTACAATAATATCTTCTGCGTCCGCACGTGCTTTGAAAATCCAAAAAACGCGCCAAAATACGCATTTTTTCAATATTTTCTTATAGTTTTAATTTTAATCCTACCTTCTTGTAATAGCGAGAGAAAGCATCCTAAAGGTTTATTTTAGACTAGTTGTAAATTTTTGTCCTGCAATAATATCTTCTGCCGCCGCAAACGTTCCAAAATATGAAAAAATCCGCATAAATCACGTATTTTGCATATTCAGCCCATACGCTAATAAATTCACTTTGTACGTCATGTAGTACTCCCATATCGTTCTAGAAGCTTCCCCACAGTCTGGTATGATGTGTTGTTCGTCATTGCCATATACGGCAATGAGTCAGTGAGTGATGACTGATGAGTCATGACTCACAACACTCTACCAAGCCTTCTTGCTCTCACATCCCCGCAGTGTTGTGCTAGCTACGTTTCAGGTAAGATGTGGATTGTGTTGCTCTTGCTGTTAATACATCTTTGGAACACGACAACACGCATATGTGGACATGTACTGCATATTTTAGTGCATAATAATACGTTGGTGTAATATACAAAACTTCTGCAGCATCTACAGATCTACAGAAGCTAAGGCTAAAAAAGACCCTAAGATCCACTCTGAGGTTAGTCCGAGAAAAAGAAAAGAGTAGGGCGTTAAGAGAAGAAAATAAGGGGTTAAGTATGTAGGAACAGCTATCACTCGTGGGTTAACATTCATTCAGAAAAAGAGAAAAAAGACTCAATCATCATCATCCGCCGGCCACTGCCGACAAGTCAGAAAAATAGTCGAAGAGAATAGGAAAGGTGTGAAAGATGAAAAGAAGTAAAATAAGAACGCTTACAAACCATGCAAACACAGTCTTAACTCACTGTCATACCATACAAACGACGGACATGCAAATAAGGAGAGGATAAGAAAAAGAAAAAAAGTAGGTAAAGTTAAACAAAAAGTGGGTTAGTTTACTCTACGAGCTACATCTACGTTCATGTTAGTCTAATTTTTTTTATATTTTATTGCCGGCATCACACGCTGGCATGTCACAAGCTGGCATTAATCGTCAACAGACTCATCCTCGACCAACACCCCCAGAGCTCCTGTTACTAATTTTTATTTATTTTAAACAACGCTAATATTTTTAAAATGCCTATCGAAACGGTTCTTAAACATATTAACGCTGGTAGAGTGAACGACTGACGCGGGAAGATTATTCCATTTATCAATTACTTTAAACGTAAAGAAGTTTTTAGCGATATTAGTAATGAAACGTCTGCTACGCAACTTAAATCCGTTATTACGAGTATTGCTATTATCGAAAGTGAAGAGTTTGTCAAAATTTACGTTATCGATGTTATTAACGATTTTGAAAACTTCAATAAGCTCCCCCTTAATCTCCTAGTTTCGAGTGAATGCAAGTCTAACACTTTAATTCTATCTTCATAAGGCTTGTTGCGCAATGACGGAATTGGTTTCGTGGCACGAAGCTGAACCCTTTCTAACCTATCAATATCTTCGCGCAAATACGGGCACCAAAACTGAACGGCATATTCTAAATGAGGCCTGACTAGGGACTTGTAAAGGGGCAATATAATATCCTTCGATTTAAATTCGAAATTACGCGCTATGAAGCTAACATCCTATTAGCTTTTGCGAAAGACTCCAGGTACTGGTTCCTAACTTTTAAATCCTTAGATACGCGTACGCCTAAATCTACGTCCTCGTCAACGCTCGCTAACTCTCTACCATCCATCGTGTACGTGTATAATTATTGTTACGAGAACCTATATGCAAAACTTTACATTTGTCTACGTTAAATTGCATCTGCCACTTATCCCTCCACTCCATAATCCTATTTACATTGTCTTGGAGCCTATTTCTATCGTCCTCGTTAACAACCTTACCGCCTATTTTAGTATCGTCCACGAATTTTGACACGTGACTAGTGAATCCTACATCTATGTCGTTAATGTAAATTACGAATAGTAATGGGCCTAACACTGAACCCTGTGGGACACCGCTACCTACATCCAACCACACCGATTCACTACCATTGACAACGACCCTCTGTTTCCTAGCACGAAGCCATTCCTCTAACCAGTTAGCTACCTGACCGCGTATACCGTGTGCTTTAACCTTCGCAATTAATCTTCTATGCGGAACTGTATCGAACGCCTTTTTAAAATCTAAATAAATAACGTCAGCCGCTGTATGCCTATCGTATTCGCGCACTATTTCGTTATAAAATTCTAACAAATTAGTTAAACAAGATCTATGGCGTCGAAACCCATGCTGACTACTATTAATCAAATCCCTACTTTCTAAGTGATCGATGATACGATCCCTAACTACGGATTCCAAAAGTTTACCGACAATTGACGTTAAGCTAATGGGCCTATAATTGGTAGGTACTGTGCAATCACCTTTTTTAAAAATGGGCGTGACGTTAGCTAATTTGTAGTCTTCAGGAATAATCCCCGTTTCGAGTGACTGATTAAAAATCTTCGTTAAGGGGCCTACAATAACGTCTTTCAAATCTTTCAAATGTCTGGGATAAAAAGCGTCAGGGCCTGGAGCCTTGCTAACTTTTAGCCTATCGATATAATGCGCAATCTCATCCTCGTAAACAGTTATTTCATCGAAAATAGTCTCGCTACTAAATGGAACGGTATCGTCCACGTCGGGAACATTATTTTCGTCTTCTACGGTAAAAACTGTCGCAAAAAAATTATTGAAAATACCCGACATCGCCTGGGCGTCAGAAGCCAAAGCGCCGTTGGCATCCACTAGAGGGTGTACGTTATCTTTTATCGGCTTACGATTATTGACATATTCAAAAAACTTTTTTGGATTATGTTTACTATCCGCAGCTATAAGTATCTCTAAATTACGCTTAGCATTCCTAAATGATCTTTTAACCTGACGTCTAAGCTCGATATATCTATTAAAGTTAGCTGCCGTGCCATTGCACTTATTAAGTCTATACGCTCTGTTACGCTCGATTATGAACTCGCCTATTTCCGTAGTCCACCACTTGGGCCTACCATGATTTCTAGCGCGCTTGAGCCTACGAGGAATAAACTCCCTTTCAATATTCATAAAACTTTCTTTAAACGCCTCCCAATGAAAATTTGTGTCATTACCCATCAATAAGTTATCCCAGTTCACTACTCTCATCCTATCCGCAAAACTATGAAAATTAGCCGTACGAAAATCAGGGACTTCTATTACGTTACTATCCTTAGTGTTTTCTATCAATAACAAACCTAATAATTTGATGAGCACTACATCCTAAACTCTCGCCTACTTCTAAACTTTCGACTATATTTTCGCCGTTCGTCATCACCAAATCTAAAATATTGTCACCACGCGTTGGTTCGGTAACGAACTGTCGTAAAAAATTATCTTCCATGAACTCAATCAATCTCAAACCCTCCTCATTACCAGTAAAAGTCTCGTAATTAACATTAGGGCAGTTAAAGTCTCCGACAATTATACTATTCCGATTGTCAATAAAATGACCCAGAAGTGAGTAAAATCTAGTATCGGTATCGAGGGGTTGAACGGGAGGTCTATAAACAACAACAAAATTAAAAGTAATACGACGCGCCCTAACTTCAACGCATATCGCATTAATTGCTGCCGGAAAATCTTTCTTAACCTCGATAGCCCTAAGGGAATTACGAATGTACAACAAAACGCCGCCACCAAACCTATGTAACCTATCATTAGTAAAGAGTTTAGAACCCGGTACATCAAGTCACGGTATTTAACCACGTTTCAGTGATAGCAACTATATCGTAGTTGCCGGAATAAATTATCGCCTTAAATTCATTTAATTTATTTCTAATACTACGCGCGTTACAATAAAAGACGTTTAAGTTATTTTTTACCACGGGCCCGCGTTTTAAACTATTTTTCACGTCGGGCCCGCGTTCCCCGGACCCACAACCTTTAAAGAAGGCTTCGACCTATAGAGCTTTCGTACGTTTTCGTCAATTAACCTACCTAGCCTATCATTACCTATTTCATTAAAATGCACCCCATCTTTTATAAAAAGGCTAGGATCACTGAATTCGGACCACAGCTTTACGAAGGGTACATTTTCCTCAGCACAAATCTCTTCCAATTTATTATTAAAAAATATTGTTTTTGACGTAATCCTAAGACCTAAACCGTGCCTAGGGGTAATACCTAGAACTAAAGACCTATCTGACCTCGCCTTCAGGGACCTAATTAATCCCCTGTATCTCTCCAAAAGGTCAGGCACTCTCGTATCGGGCCTATACGAGTCGTTGCCTCCTACCATCGTCACCAACATCGAGTGACGGGAGGCAACGTCAATCCTATCCACTTCGTCACTAACTCTGTTATGGAAAACTGATGAGTGGGTAGTTGGGAGGTAACGAAAATGGTTCACTGAGTAGGTAGGTAGTTAATCTAACAATTATTAAATTCCTTTTATGTCAATAACTGGGTGGATGAAACCAATTGGTTGCTCACCAGAGTTATTCTCCACACTAGTATTTACATACTGTGTGACAAGAGCGTGCTCGGTAATAGATATACATTACCGATCAACCAACCGAAATAAACCAAGACCACGCTGGTGGAAAAAGCCCCGCGAAGAGGAGAACAAAGGAGAACGAAAACGAGGAACGGGGCGAGAGGACGCAACAGGGAGAAGGGACGAGAACAGACACCGAAGAAAGATCCCCACCAGCAAGTACGCTCTCGACAATTAAACAGGAAGGAGAAAAGAGATTCTCTAATAACTAGCAGTAAGTGACTAATTGTGCTTTTAACCCAGGTTTACATAGATTCATTAAATTAAGCTGGGTCAGACAACTTAGGCCTACATTGTGGCCTAAGACCCAGCATCAACTCATAGCTTAACAAAGGTGAAGGTAGATTGCCCTAACCTAATTTGGTGAGGAATCCTACTGTGGACCTCAATTTATCTGCCCGCTCTGGACCATTTCCGGAATCTCTAGGCTGACCCCTCTAGGCTAGACTTGATCTACTCTATAGTTAGACTGGAGATATAAGGGGTGGACCAATTCATACAGAGCATTTTTCGCATTGGTGGTCCGTGTGTGGGGAATTTACAAACCTTAACCTTACTTCACAAAAATTGCAGAATTAGGCTAAATGGTCTAGCCTAAGCCTAAGCCTAAGCCTAACCCTATCAAGCCTAATTAGGTCTACAACCTAGGGCCTAACTAGGAAACATTTACATTTAAGGAGTCTCATTCTCTTATAAGCTTAGACCTGAGTGACACATAAGTACTTGTGGGGGATTAAACCAAATTTAAACTTGACTGTTTTGTCTGTGCTCTCTCTTCTCTGGTAATTTCTTCTTGTCCTCTATTTCATTACGATCCCCAGTTAAATAATTTTGACTTAGACATGGACAGTGCGGAATTGAAAAAGTTAAAAAAGAAAAGGGGGGCAAAGTTGGGAGCTGTTACAAAGGCTGTGAACACTTTTAACAATATTACACAACCAGGTAAGGAAGATTTAGAGTGTGTAATTCTTAAATTGGAAACTAAAAAGAAGGAAATAATAGCCATTAATGAGAGTATTTCAGAGTTAGTTGAATCCGAAATGGCTGAAGAACAATTGATAGACCTTTACGCTGATAATGATGATCAGGTAATCTCAATTGAACAGCAAATAAGGAGACTACGGTCTCGTTTGACTGACTTAACACCAAATAAACCTAATTCTGATTTTAATCAAAGTAGAGCTAACCTTCAACAAAATTTAAGTGGCATGCTAAATCCTGAGTCACAAGAATTGAGGGCTCAGTTACCCATTTTGCTAGTACCAACATTTGAAGGGGACACGGTACAATTCCCATCTTTCATTGACAAATTTGAGAGTTTAATAGGTAATAAACCTTATATTTCAACTGTTGAAAAGTTTAGCTACTTAACTAGTTTCCTTAAAGGCCCAGCCTATAACCTGATAGCCTATTTACCAGCCGTAGGGAATTCATATGAAGTAGCTATTGATCTCTTAAAACGTAATTACATTAATAAAGATGAGATTGTATATGAATTATCTCACCAAATTTTTGATTTTGCACCCATAAAAGATAACCATAGTGATATGGAAAATTTTTATACAAAATTAGAAGCTATTATAGGACAACTAGTTAGCAATGAGATAGATATTAAAGCTTCATCTTGGATTATACAAGGCATAGTTCTTAGGTGCCTTCCTTTGAGGGTTAAAGATATTTTAATTCTAAAGACGGGAGAAAATTATCCTAATCTAGAAAGTATCAGAAAACACTTTCCCAATATCCTAACTAATTACAAATTGAGAGATTTTCCAACACAAAATAAGACCCAGACTATGGATAAACCAAAGACTGTTCCCAGAGACCAACTAGCTACAGCCAAACAGACAAAACTTGATACTGTAGAATCATATGTGACCAACTGTAATACACGAACACCTACATTACAGAACTTTAATGTAACTGCTGCCTCAACTTACACACCACATTGCAAATTTTGTGCAAGTAATGAACACAGTAGTACTGGGTGTGACAAATATTCAGACTTTAACCAAAGAGCTAAAGATGTGAACAGTTCAACCTATGTAAAAAGTGTACTGGCCAGGGACATTATAAGAAAGACTGTAAATCTAGGTTAAGATTCAAGTGTAAGTTTTGTAAAAGTTTACGATATGTCTCATCAATGTGTGATTCACCAAAGTGTCCAAACAATAGTACTCAAACTCAAAAGATACCTCCCCAAACAAAGGTAATCAAGAAAATGCCACTTTCATGGGACATTCTGTTTGTTCAAACAACGTAACAAAAAACACTGAGATTCTTTTACCAACTATTACTTTGGACTTAGTGAATAGTGAGGGTAGCACCACTCCAGTGAGATGTCTTATAGACTGTTGTTCTCAACAAACATTTGTTTCAAAAAATGTAGTAAATAAATTGGGTTTGACACCAAACCCGAATGAACAAAAACTCAATATTGAATCCTTTGTTAAGGATAACTCGGACAAAAATAGCTATAAGACAATTGACCTGGAACTACAGTTAGAAAATAAATTAGAGAAAATTGAAGCAGTTATTATTTCTAAAGCAGGACAAAACAAACTGGTTATACCCAAACTAGAACAAACCATAAATCATTTCGGAAAACACTACAAAATAGCTGATAGACATATCACTAACAACACAGTAGCTAACATTGAAATGTTAATGGGGGCAGATTATATTAATCTTATTCATAAGGGCATAGTAGAGATAGGTAATGGTATAGCTATTCAGACTCCATCAGGGATAGCCCCTTTGGGTGATCTATCCAAATACAACCTAGACCTAAACCAAAATAGTTCATGACCAACAAATACTATGTGCCTCAACTCAGTCCTACATAACACCTGTAAGAATAGCAACACTTTGAATAATATTATCTCAACTGAGAACATTAATTCATCATTATCAAATGAAACTTTGGATGAGGCAATTCAAACTTTATGGTTGCTAGAATCTGTGGGTATACATGACACAAATCAAACTTCAGAAGATCAGTTAATGGTAGAAAGATTTGAAGACACCATTCAGTGCAAAGACAATAGTTATTTTATTGAGTTACCTTGGAAAATAAATTGTCCAACTTTAAGAGATAATCTCAAAGTAGCTAAAGGACATTTATATAAAGTAATGAAAAAACTCAAACAAGATAATAATATAAAAACATATAATGATGTCTTCAAAGAACAGCTACAGAAAGGCTTCATTGAAGAAGTAACAAATAACCCTTTTAAAGAAGATGGTTGTCATTATTTAACCCACAGGGGGGTCTATCGACAAGATGCCCCAACAACAAAACTCAGAGTAGTATATAACTGTAGCCTCAAAGACAGTGATAAACACAGTTTGAATGATTGCCTGATTGAGGGTCCTAATCTCATTTCTGACCTTGTGAAGATCTTACTGAGGTTCAGGTTAGATAAATATGCCGTACAAAGTGACATTTCAAAGGCATTTTTGGGAATAAATCTTAAAAATGAATATGATAAGAACCAACTTAGGTTCTTATGGTTCAAGGATCCATTTGATTTGAATAAAGGGTTCATAACCTATAGATTTAATGTTGTGTTGTTTGGAGCCAATTGCTCACCTAGCCTATTAGCATTGACAATTAGACATCATTTAAACCAGTTTAATAACTCTTTAACATTGAACTTCCTTAAGGAACATTTTTGCGTAGACAATCTAATAGGCTCAACAACAACAAAATCTGAATTATCTGAAGTCTATGAACACTCTCAAAACATTATGCAACAAGGTAACTTTGAACTTAGAGAGTGGATTTCAAATGATGAGGATTTAAACAAAAAGATTTTAAAGGATAATAATGGTCTTACTGAGCCATCAGACAGAGTTAAAACTTTAGGTATGAACTGGTATTTGGATGCAACTTCTAACAGTCATGATTCAATCTGTACTAAAGGTTTTAAACTTGATGAGGAAGCAAATACTAAAAGACAAATATTATCAGAGGCTTCCAAAATTTTTGATCCTCTGGGTCTATTCCTGCCTTCAACAATAAAATCAAAGATTCTCCTCCAAGAAATTTGGAGGACAAATGTTGGGTGGGATGATCCAATAACAAATGAAAATCAAAAATCTTGGAAGAAGTTAGCTGCTGATTTAACAAAAGTGCAGAACATTAAAATTCAAAGGTGCTGTGGGTTTAGGGATAAGCCCCAGAGACTTCATGTGTTTGCTGATGCAAGCACACAAGCTTATGGGTGCTGTGCGTATCTTGTAAGTCCTACAGAAAGTCATCTAATTTATGCAAAAAGGAAAGTTGCACCTCTCAAACCTACCCGAACCATACCTCAATTGGAACTATTGGCTGCTGCATTAGCCATTAAAACCATTTCATTGCTTAAGGATGCTTACCATGATGTGAACATAACTCATATCCACATCTGGCTTGACAGTCAGATTTGTCTTGCCTGGATACGGAATGATAGCATTAATAGTAAGAATATCTTTGTAAGAAATAGGCTAAAAGAAATAGCTGAAGCTAATGAAAGCCTACAAGTAAACTTTCACTATGTTCCAACTAAACAAAATCCAGCAGACTTTCTGACCAGAGGTTTATCCTACAAGTTGTTGAAGTCAAACAAAACTTAGTTTATGGGACCCAAGTGGCTCTGTAATACAGACCAATGGCCTGTGGAACAAGTTAACTTGACATTAAATTTAATCTTTTCAAATGAAAAGGTTGAACCAATCACTAATTATGAAATTTATTCTGATTTCAACAAACTTGTCAGGGTTACAGCCTACTGTTTGAGGTTTGCTCACAACTGTTTAACTACAATTAACAAACAGCTAAATAAAAACAATCATAATTATACAGAAGTTGCAACCAAATACTGGATAGGCCATGCACAACAAAAAGAGTACAATAAAGAGTTAGAATTCTTAACTAATGGGAAACAAACAAAAGAACCTGTACCATCAGTAGTTGTGGATCTAAACTTGTTCAGAGATGAGGAAGGCCTTCTAAGGTGTAAAGGGAGATTTAGCTATTTGACAACATTAATCATCAGAAAAACACACAATGATGTATATCATATGGGGGTACCACAGACACTAACTACATTAAGAAAAACTTATTGGATACCCAAGGGAAGGATCACTGTTAAAACAGTCCTGAGTGAGTGTGTCACATGTAGGCGTATTCATGCTAGGCCCTATAGGAAACCAAATCCTCCTGCTTTGCCAGAGGAGAGAGTTACTCTCAACAGACCCTTTGAGACTGTAGGCATTGACTATACAGGAGCATTGACTGTAGGGGTGGGTGACACTGAACAAAAAATGTCCATTGTACTGTTTACATGTGCTGCCTCACGAGCTGTTTATCTGGATGTTGTGGAGGACCTTACAGCAGAATCTTTTGCTGCTGTCTTTAAGAGATTCTGTGCACGACATTCAGTACCGAAGACAGTTTGGACTGACAATGCTACATATTTCAAGGCTGGTGAACAAGTCATCCACGACTTGTTAAGCGATGAAATCACACAATTATATATACAAAATTCAAACATAAAGTGGAAGTATATTCCGGTTGCCTCTCCTTGGTATGGTTCTATCTGGGAGAGGAATATACAAACAGTAAAGAATTGCTTGAAGAAAGCAATTGGCAAAAAACAGATACACTTATTTGGGTTGCTCACTCTCCTGGCTGAGATTGAGAACATCATCAACAATAGACCACTCACTTATGTGAGTGACAACATTAATGACCCGGAACCATTAACTCCAAATCATTTGATTCGGGGAGAACAAGTTAGTCTCCTGCCGGACTACAATATAGACTCTTCAGAAGACCCAAACTGGACTCAACGACATGATGAGCTCCAGACTAAGTTACAACATTTAACTAGAGTTAAAGCTCATTTCATTAAACAGTGGAAAACTGAGTACTTGATGGGTCTAAGGGAGAGACATAAACAAATGACTAAGAAGGATTGGTCTGACACAATTAAAGTAGGGGACCTTGTTCTCATACATGACAGTACTCCAAGACAATACTGGCCTCTGGCTAGAGTTTCAGAACTCAGACCAGGGGCAGACGGGGTAACAAGAGTGGTCAAATTAAGGACTTCAACGGGTGACACAACAAGAGACATTTCTCTTTTGTACCCTTTAGAGTCTGGACCCAAAACAATGGACTTTGGAGAACCTTCTCCACTGACAGTAACAACTGGAGACACTGAACTTCCAGTAACTATTCCTTTGACAGTAGGAGTGGTAACGCATCCTACTACAACATTGACAGACACAAGACCTCAGCGACAAACAGCATTAAAGGCGCGACTATTTTTACAACAAAAAATAGATGCTGGGGAATTGTAATTTTATCTTCTAACTTTCATTTTTTCTTTTCTTATGGTAAAGACCATAGACAGTTTCATCCTATGGATGTATATTTTCTCTTCTAATTAAATGCTACACCTTCTCCATGAGAAGGTGAGGATAGGCACTGTTAATCACATTAACAGGCATTTACAGTCAAATAGTTAGCTAGTCTACACTCAGACATAAAAATTGGTGACAATGACACCAAAATTTTTATCTCCCGGTGCCTCCAGTATATGGAAAACTGATGAGTGGGTAGTTGGGAGGTAACGAAAATGGTTCACTGAGTAGGTAGGTAGTTAATCTAACAATTATTAAATTCCTTTTATGTCAATAACTGGGTGGATGAAACCAATTGGTTGCTCACCAGAGTTATTCTCCACACTAGTATTTACATACTGTGTGACAAGAGCGTGCTCGGTAATAGATATACATTACCGATCAACCAACCGAAATAAACCAAGACCACGCTGGTGGAAAAAGCCCCGCGAAGAGGAGAACAAAGGAGAACGAAAACGAGGAACGGGGCGAGAGGACGCAACAGGGAGAAGGGACGAGAACAGACACCGAAGAAAGATCCCCACCAGCAAGTACGCTCTCGACAATTAAACAGGAAGGAGAAAAGAGACTCTCTAATAACTAGCAGTAAGTGACTAATTGTGTTTTTAACCCAGGTTTACATAGATTCATTAAATTAAGCTGGGTCAGACAACTTAGGCCTACATTGTGGCCTAAGACCCAACATCAACTCATAGCTTAACAAAGGTGAAGGTAGATTGCCCTAACCTAATTTGGTGAGGAATCCTACTGTGGACCTCAATTTATCTGCCCGCTCTGGACCATTTCCGGAATCTCTAGGCTGACCCCTCTAGGCTAGACTTGATCTACTCTATAGTTAGACTGGAGATATAAGGAGTGGGTTAATTGTGGACCAATTCATACAGAGCATTTTTCGCACTGTCAACCCTGGCCCCTGGGAGACAGACCTTCCTCCTCTTGATTGGATGCTGTTCAACGAACTCTTTGTCCATATG
This sequence comes from Bathynomus jamesi, assembly GCA_023014485.1. Lineage (NCBI taxonomy): Eukaryota > Metazoa > Arthropoda > Malacostraca > Isopoda > Cirolanidae > Bathynomus > Bathynomus jamesi. Next base: position 101,803 of record JAJOZX010005963.1, read on the forward strand.
GCGCACTAAAGAGTCCCCAATTAAAATAGTTTCCCCCTCATTCACGGTCCTTTCCAAATGGGCGAATGCAAGAATGCCAGAATATTTTACGTTTTAGGAGTAATTTCGTAATTTTTATATTAATTACTGTTTTTCACAATGTCAGTACCAGCTGAAGCACCAAGAACTTCTTCAAGTTGCCCTATATTTGGGGCTCCTGCTGATCTAGACAAGAGGTGCCTTCCAACCTATAAAGACGTCATGAAATATTTTCATCAAATAAGGTTGAATTTGAAGACATCGAAGAAAGAGCCTACAGTTGCAGAAATTTCGGGTGTTCTCTCAAAAACTCTCGAAGGTTTGTGGAAAACAGCCTCTATTCTTACTGTTTCTCATAAACGTGTCGTTCAAATGATTAAAAATTGCCATGAAAAATGTAACAAAACCTTCTAAAGTCAATAAAAAGGAAGCAAGATAGTGACTCATTCGAAATTAAATTACAAACATTTCAAAATGAGGCAGAAAACAAATTATTTGACATCAGTGCTTGCAAATGTGAAAATTTTGATAAGTGTTCATGTGAAAACCATCTCAAGGTTCCAGCAATTGAATAAAACTTCCTTAAAGATTAGAGAACAACAAGAAAATTGGCAATATGCTCTCTTGATGTTTCACAAACTCGTAAAGATCTAACAACTATTGCTAGAAGACAACAGAGAATGAAACAGTATGAACTAAAACCAGCGTTAATATGTTTAAGAACCGTCTTGACAGACATTTTAAAAGTATTAACGTTGTTTAATTTAAAAAAACAAAGTTAGCAACAGGAGCTCTGGTGGTGGTGCTCGAGAAGGAGTCTGTTGACAATGAATGCCAGCTTGTGACATGCCAGCGTGTGATGCCAGCAATAAAATTATTATTAAAAAAAAAAAAAAAATTAGACTAACACGAACGTAGATGTAGCTCGTAGCGTAAACTAACCCACTTTTTGTTTAACTTTACCTACTTTTTTTTTCTTATCTCCTTACTTTGCATGTCTCTAACTCTTTCCTTGCATGTTTGTAGTTTGCATGGTATGACAGTGAGTTAAGACTGTGTTTGCATGGTTTGTAAGCGTTCTTATTTTACTTCTTTTCATCTTTCACCCCTCTCCTATTTTCTCCGACTATTTTTCTGACTTGTCGGCAGTGGCCGGCGGATGATGATGGTGAGACTTTTTTCCTCTTTTTCTGAATGAATGTTAACCCACGAGTGATAGGTGTTGCTCCTTACTTAACCCCTTATTCTCTTCTCTTCTCTTAACCCCCTACTCTTTCCTTTCTCTCGGGCTAACCTTAGAGTGGATCTTAGGGTCTTTGTTAGCCTTAGCTTCTGTAGATCTGTAGATCAAGTGAAACAGAAGGAGCGGATTCTGATTATGAACCGACACAGAGAATCAAATCGATGGAACAATCTCATCATGGAACAATCTCATCATTGGCTATAGCTTGTGACAGAACTGGTGTCAGACAGGTCTGCTGCTATAATTGCTTCGGCTGTTCTTGAAGACGTGGGAATTATAAACGAAAAAGGTTTAAGTTCAGTAATAGACAGATGCAAAGTAAGGAGAGCTAGAAAAAGAGTGAGATCTATCATTAGAAACTATGGAGAGTATCTATTTCGATGGAAGAAAGGACAGAACTGCAGTGCAAGAAAAAGTTGGCAGTAAAGGTTATCAAAAAAATATAACAGAAGAACATGTCACCTTGCTTCAAGAACCAAACTCGTATTATATTGGGCATGTAACTCCCGCTTCTGGCTCAGCACAGAGTATATCTTCTGCAATTTTGGATTTTTTTCGCTTAAATGAGATTGATACTTCAGAAGTTAAAGCCATTGGATGTGACGGGACAGCAGGTAAAGCAGGACCAAAAGGAGGAGTGATAAGAAGTATTGAAGAGCACTTTCAGGGAGCACTCCAGTGGCTGATTTGCTTGCTTCACACTAATGAGCTTCCCTTGCGGCACATAGTGATTGACATTGATGGTAAAACAACAGGTCCTCAGAGTTTTACGGGCCTATAGGAAAAGAGTTAATTGATTGTGAAAAGAGACCTGTTGTTGAGTTTGAAGCAGTTGAAGCGGAAGAAATTGTAGTTGACAGAGATGATCTGAGTACAGATCAGAAATATTTGGCAGGAATCTATGATCCTGTGTCAAAAGGTGAATGTACTCCCTCTCTAACTCGAAGGAAACCAGGCAAAATGGCATACTCCAGATGGGTGACAGCTGCTAACCGCATACTTCGTCTCTACGTTTCAACTGAAGAACCTTCAGACAACCTTAAGTGTATCATGGATTATATTATGAAAGTTTATATTCCAATGTGGTTTCAAATCAAGAGAAATTCTTCAGCAACACAGGGAGCCAAACATTTTTATCAAATAATACAACGCTCGAGGTCGTTGAGTGCCTGCTGTATAGAAATAGTTGATCGTGTTATTCAGAGGAATTCCTATTTTTCTCATCCTAAGAATGTTCTCCTTAGTATGATTCACGATGAAGCAAAATATATCAGAGAATTAGGATGGAGGAGAATCCTTAAAGCAAGAGATTCTGAGTTAGCCACAGTGAGAGTGTTTAAAGTGCCCACGTTGAACTTTCAGTGCAGTGAGTACTACAACATGATTAACTAGCAAACTTGTGAGCTGTCAGAGCCTCCTCTGACAAAAGTTCTATCACGCTCCGACATCCTAATCTATATCTCATCAGGAGATGTACCTGATTTCATCCCACGCTTTCCTTGCCACACCCAAGCGGCTGAACGGCATATAAAGCTGGTAACAGAGGCTTCAGCTGCAGTATGCGGTTCAGAGGCAAGGGATGAATTTATCAGAGCAAGATTAGAATCCAGAAAGAAAATGCCAAGAATGGAAACAAAGAGTGACTACAGTTTTTAACTAGCCTAAGTCCGACAATGGTAGGGTGGTTGGGTCGGGCAGGGAGGAACTCGAAATGCAGCCACCTCCACGTGGTGAGTTCTGGGTTATTTTGTCAATATAATACATTCAATATTGACGACATAAGCGAGGAGCTGCATGCATATTACATAATAAGTCATCAAAAATAAACCAAGCATATGCAAAGAAAACTACGTTGGTGGACCTAAATTATTTAATTGCTCAAATATATAAACTTCTTAAATTACTAAAATATGATAAAACGAATTGTTAATTGCATTACTTAATACATAATTAACGAATAAACTGTGGTGTAGGGCCGAAGTTGACCATAATAGCGTCATTATAAAATACGCTATTTATGTAAATTTTCCGTATTTTGGAACGTTTGCGGAGGCAGAAGAAACTACCGCAGGACAAAAACATTTAAAGCTAGTCTAAAATAAACCTATAGGATGTTTTTCCTCGCTATTACAAGAAGGTAGGATGAAAATTAAAACTATAAGAAAATATTGAAAAAATGCATATTTTGGCGTATTTTTTGGATTTTCAACGCGCGTGCGGAGGCAGAAGATATTATCGCAGATCTCTGAGATTTTACACACTCACTTTTGACGTAGAAGAGCCACTTTTCCGCGCTATTCTTTATAAACCTTCAAAAACTCCTTACGCCGATTAGGTAACTTTTGATTGGGTAATATCCCAATTTGTGACACATCTCTACGTTTTGCGAATAAGACTAGATATTTTGTATTTAATGACACATCTCGCATGTATCTATTTTTGAAAAATAGATTCTGATTGATGAAGAATACACTTATGTTAAGATGGTGGGAGAACACTGTAAATGTCCCGGCAAAAGTTTTATCCATTTCCAACATGAGATCGTCAATTACAGTGGCTGTATGTTCATTTCCCTTTAACAAATTAACGTCATATACACCTTTGTGGAACAAAATATCATCTTGGTACGCGTTGAACACTGATTGATACGTCGAATAGCACCATATTACTTTATGCACAAATTTTGAGAACATCTCCCCCTTATCTTTAATGATTTTAAACATAAACACAGTTTTACCACATCCTGTAGGGCCAGATGTAATACATGTGGAGGGGCTTGTGAATCTGAATTTTTTATAGATTCCATCTCTAACACGTTACACCCCTAAGTGGGTCATTTACAAAATATTACAAATTTTGAGTGCTGCTCCTTATATTTTGTTTTCTTCTTCCACAGAACCGTGAATGACGACGATGTACAGCCCCCCCATCATCGATATTACAGATGACCCCGATGACCGTGTAACTACAGACTCCACCCCCGCTGACGAGCCCTCACCAGCGATACTTGTAGCACGCGACAATTCAAAGCGGAATCATAATGAAGAATCCTCCACGTCAGGTATAAAGCTTGCCAGGATTGCGCCGGTTGTTAAACCCCCAGTAATAGAGCCCCAACCCTCTACGTCTTACAACACAACCCCCACATTAGTACCTTCCTGAAATATACCTCCTTATTCCTATTCAAATCCTGGTGCATCCTCCACACCAGCAGCTTCTCGTGTTGTGGAAGAAGGTATAACATTCATGTTGGTGCCCACCGCTACCCCCACCCCTGCCCTGACTAGAAATCGGTACTTGGTCAGGGTTGACTCTGGATCCCTGTATAGCAACGGTGTTGGACTGCGACGCATAGTTGAACGTATTGTGGAGTTTGCCCTTCAGAACTGCGACGAACGTGAAGTCCGGACGAGGTTGTCCTTCAGGTTCGGGTCAGATGACGGGGATGTTGATGATTTTTGGGTAGTACTACCGTTCAGACACTTGACAGCTGTAGACATACAATATATCTTGGGCTGTGTAATGCAGGCCTATCAAAGTAGTACAGCCTTCAATATGGACAACATCATGGTACATATTGACAGAGTATTCCAGGTTGAGGGTCATAGTGCCATACCTTATACTCTTAATTTCAATTCCCATTCTATTTACAGAAAGCATTTAAACGTGGATCGTGGTTGCGGCTTTATAGCAATAGTCTTAGCTCACATGTTCACTGTTCTAAATACAATCGCGTATATCTGGCTGCCTACGGTTGTGGAGCGTGCCCTTAAACTGGCTTCAGATTATAAGCTTGAGTTTGAGTGTAATATGGGTCCTGAAGAGCTGAGAAGGGTAGATCAAGAAATGAATGTTCGTATAGTTGTATTTGGAATGGATGAACGTCGTAGTACTGTGTATGTTTTTAAAAGCTGTGTAAGAGATCATACAAGACCTCTACTTATTTTATGATTGTCAGGAACATCATATCTCCCCATCCATAGTATAAGGACTCTCTACGCTAGTTATGATAAAAGTCGAAAATATGGAAGGCATCATGATTTGTGTAAGGGATGTCTCGAGTTTGCGGATGATATAGTGAAACATTGTAAGGAGTGCTACATTGTATGTGAGCAGTGTAAAAGCCCCAAGTGTGAAAGTCGTGTAGTTTAAACCGAGAAGAGGGAATGCAATGTGTGTAGACGTACATTTTTCAATAATGTCATGTCATGAAAAATATAAGGCGGATGGAGTTAAGCATGTATGTTTTATGAAAGATGCTAAGCCTAAAAATAGCTCTTGTATAACCGTGTACTACGATATAGAAACATACACGAACGACGAAACAAGAGGTTATTCCATATTTACTCGTAAGTCAGACTATCTGTGATGAGTGCATGGATATCGAATGTGACGTTTTTAAAACTATTGCACACGACAGCCCTGTGAAACTCTTTCTATCCTATATTGTTAAGTTAGCGGACAAGTTCAAAAAAATGACTGTGTATATTCTTGCCCATAATGGAGCAAAATTTGACACACAGTTCATTTATAAGGAGTTGCTTGAACACGAGTCACCAGAGATATTTACAAGCGACCCCTTGAAAAGAGGCAACAAACTAATGCAAATGCAGATAAGAGGTAATGCTCAGTTTAAAGACACCCTGCTCTTCACACCTTGTAAATTAGCCAAGCTACCCAAGGTCATGGGAGTAGCCGCTAAAGTTTCAAAAGGGTATTTCCCTTACACTTTCCTCACTAACGAAACTTTAAACTACGTAGGACTGCCTCACCCCAAACATTACTTTAGCTACACCAACATGAGTGATAGTGAGCGTGAAGATTTTGACCGCTACTACAACAATTTTAATGAAACTAGTCTATAAATCTAGCCGATGAATGTGAGCGTTATTGCGTGAATGATGTGCGCGTGCTTAGAGTATGTTTCCATGCCTTTAGAAGGACTGCATAACCCGTTTCAAATGCGATCCGTTGCAAGTCGCAACCATGATCGCCTCATTATGTTTTACGGTGTTCAAGAGTAACTTTATGCCTAAAGACAAATTAGCAGTCATTCACAGAAACAATCACCGCAGTTATGGGCACAAGGCTATTTACCGGCTCATACACCTACAGCAACAGACCGGGGTATACATAAAACACGACCGCAACACGGGGGAAGTACCCATTAAGGTCAATGGTCGTGTTTTTGGGGTTGATGGTCTAAGTGAGGAACCAGCCACTGGTGAGAAGAATGTGTGCTCCTTTAACGGCTGCTGGTGACATGGATGGTCACGCCCTGATGGACCCGTAACTGCGATCAACTTATAGGCTCCCAGTTCACTCGCAAGATCGTGTGGGAACATGAGTATGATGCACAGATGGAAACAGATGGACAGAACCATGAAGAAATGAGGGCCACCAAACTTTCAATGGTGTTGGACCCTCTCAAATGCGGTGACAGCTTGTTTGGAGGGCGTACATTCCCATTCAAGCTATACTTTACGCCTACAGAGGGCGTGAAACTCCATTACTTCGACTTCTGTTCTTTATATCCCTACGTGATGAAGAACAATCCGTACCCCGTAAGTGCACCTGAAAAAATGGTGGGTCGACCATACCAACCATCGAGGAGTTTTCAGCTAACTTGAATGAGCGCTACTTTGGACTCTCTTTCGTAGACGTGCCCCACCCTCGAGATTTATGGATGCCGATCTTACCCATCGTTATAGATCACAAGCTTATGTTTCCCCTGTGCGTGAAGTGTGCAGAGAACAACGGTGATTGTAACCATACAACCAACCAGCGTAAGATCAGAGGTGTATATACAAGCCCTGAGCTGGCCCGAGCCGTTCGCCATGGGTATAGAATATTGAAGATACATGAGGTGTGGAGGTTTCAGAAGCTACCCAACCTTTTCACACCATATATAAACGCCTTTTTGAAGGATAAATTAGAAGCATCAGGATATCAGCCAGGGTTTGATACCGAAGATGAAAAAACGGCTTATATTCAGCGTTACCGTGCCCATGAAAGTATACAGCTTGACCGATCCCAAATTGTTAAGAAGTTGTGCCTAAACAGTCTTTGGGAGAAATTTGCACAGAATACCGGCAAAGGAAACGTTCATTTGGCAGAAAGTTATAGTGAAGTCTGGGATTATGCCAACGCTCCCGATAAAGAGGTTACGGAGATCGTGAATGTAGGTAATACTTACATAATAAAGTACATCACCGAACTGGCCACAGATACCTCACACCTCACGGGTTACAAACATACCTGTAGCCAGCTTCAGAACGGCCTACGCCTGCATCAAACTTTGGGTCTACTGCACTCTCTTGGACGGAGGGTGTTGTGCGCTGACACAGATAACGTGATATTCACAGCGAGGGAGAGTGAATATATGCCTGCTATTGGGGAATTCCTAGGAGAGCTAACTGATGAGATCAAGGACGAGTATGGTGATGGTGCATACGCAGACTCGTTTATATCAACAGGGCCAAAAATCTATGGGATACAGGAGAGGGGGGCGGATGATATGAAGTATATCGTGAAGGCTAAGGGTATCACGCTTAACCAAGCGAACCGTCGAGTCGTTAACTTTGACTCGTTGAAGGATCTAGTGTGCTTGGAAGCTGAGGGAGACCAACCACCCCAACTGGCTGTGGGGACGCACAATTTTCGGGCGCAGAAACTGGGGTGTGTGAAGGAACTTAGGGGCACGAAGGTATGCCGTAACACCTATAGGAAGCGTTACCAGGTGCCTGGTACCTATGATACCGTAGCGTTTGGTTACCCTAATCCTTGATTGTATTTATATATATGTGTATTTTTAACGATATGTTTATTTATCACGTAATTGGCTTCAATTAAGGTTTCATTTTCTCCTTTGCGTGCGTGCGTGCGTGCGTGTGTACAGTAAAAAGCTAAGCTCCGCCCACTGTAAGATCGGTCACGTGACTCCTGCTACTATCTGAGCAGGAGCCACTACCTGCGTGCTCAGTTGACCTCGGCATACACTTGAGCTCAGACGTGTATTCTCCCGCGTAGACGAAAAATAGTAGTGGCTACCTTTAATATTGCGCGTTCAACGTTTATGAAGTGGTATTCGGCAAAATGCCAAGATGTGGTGGATACTGAAAACTCCCTATTCCCACCTCCATTAATACTTTTAAGGCTACATTGAGCCGTGTGAAGGACCAAGATGTTCAAATACTCTACGGGTATTCTGGCCGGGGCATTGTAGGATTTCGCAGTACAAACGATGTATTGAAGTATGTTGTAGACCTAACCTTTATAAAAGCTCACATATACCGCGAAGTAGAAGAAGCAACACGTTCAGAAGATAAGCAACGGTTATGGATAGTGAGTCTTGTTAATGAGTGGTATGACAAGCGATATTATGTCATGTTACATCATACTGACTACTCTTACCCTACGGTTGAGAATGTAAATCTTGTCATCATGGAGAATCTTAAGTATTTTTAAAAGTATATTAATAAATATCATGAAGAGGTTTGTAGTGAAGTTGTCGCTAATGGGTTGTGTGAGTTTTTAACGGAATTTAGAGACATGTATCGCTTGGTAAACAAAAAAGATGAATATGGGCATATGTTTCTCTCAAATAGAGCACAGGATTGTGAAGATGTTTAGTTTGTGGAAATGATCGTCTGGTGAGTGATAAAGCAATAAAGCCGGTATTGCTTCATGTAGCGGAAAATTCTGTTTATCCAGGGGCACAGGTGTTCGAACAAGCCTGTACACACATCAGCAGTTTATGGTGTGACTCGCTCCCCCCAGCGAGCCGCCCACCCGTGTACCTCACCCCTCCGAAACACACGAGTTCGAACAACCTCGTGCACGTTTCATCAGCTTGACTCATTCCGCCCGTCGAGCCGATCCGTCCACCTGTGGCTCCTACTCATCTCAGAGCTTGAACCGAGTAGACGTGCGAATACTATGGAACTTCCTTTGAGAAGCATTCTCAACGCCTCGTACGATGTCTCCCTGACGAAGTCATTACGCGTGGCAAACTTTGGTAAACGTAATGTTATTTATTTAAATGTTGAGGAGATGAATAGAGTCTTCGTGATAATTGAGAAGTGCGGGGAGGACCGTTATAAAATACCTGCAAGTGTAGGTACAAGAAGAGAGCAGATTAGTGACGCCCCCTCATATGCCATTGTTTGCACGTTGTGTATAAATAACGATCAGCCATGCATTGATATATGACATGTGGAAAAATGCATCTGATAATAACGTTCTTGTCCTTACGCGAAACCGTTTCATCCTCGACAGAATGTTTGAAATTGTCGGATTCCGCAAGCTGAAGCCTATATTAGACGCTCGTGTTACGGATATGATTTAGTTTGACACGGTTCTTGAATACGCATATACCGCTCTGCTCGACGGATTTATCGAATGTAGGAATGAACAAGGCGAGAATGGTCTAGAGCGGGATGCATATTTAAAATGGTTAGATTCTTTGAAATATCCCAAACTTTGGTACAAAGCACTTGAGCGGTACAGGGCAGAGCTTGCCTCCACTGTTCACCCTGAAGAGCTGTACCTCTATATATTTCAATTGCCGCTATGCAGAGTGAAGAAGAGTTCACGATTGAAATGCACGAGACGTTAAGAAAAAATCCTCGATTGGAAAGGAGTGTTTATAAACTTGTATTTAATAATGATATGGTTAACGATGACCTCTTTGTGCGTGCTTTTGATTGCATTCTAGCCGTGTTTAAAGATAACTTGCCAACCGAATGTAAAGTGGGCACAAAAAAGTATTGAATGATATGAAAGCCATTTATGTCGAGTATAGGCATCCGTATAACTTGAACGGTGAAGTATTGCTTGGACGGTTTTACCGTGTAGTGCAAAGTAATACTGATGTGAATGTAGACTCGATTACGTGTGAGTTTAGCGTTTTGCGCCAAAGAACAAAGTATTTTGATGTATACTTATTTAATTAATTATTTATTTGTATATATATATATATATATTTACTTTACTAATATGCAATTGATTATACGTTTTTTATATTATTTTCAGTATATTTAATTAGTTAATATATCTGTATATATATATATATATATATATATATATATTTTTTTTTTTCCTGTACTAATTTATTGATGGTTATACTACAACGTTTTGCATATTTTTTATTAATATTTCGCCTCGTATTTCTTATGCTATTATTATTTTTTGATCATATACTGTATATTCCATTGTATATTTATTTTGATTATATATTCATTGTTCGTATTTCTTATGCTATTATTATTTTTGATCATATATATTCTATTGTATATTTATTTTGATTATATATTCATTGTTCGTATTTCTTATGCTATTATTATTTTTGATCATATATATTTCATTGTATATTTATTTTCTATATATTTCGTGAAACTGATTCCGTTATTTTGTCTAAATAAACAGAATGATGTAATGGTTTTTTATTTAATTTTTTTGGTTGTACACGACATTTAATTACAGCAAATGGCTGCCTTCTAAAACGGATTTCTAAACCAACTGCCAAATATACGTGGATAGCTCAATCTGGCAACCCTAATAATGTACACCTGAACAGACCATTTACGCCTTCTAAGACAACTGGCTGGCCAAGTCAGAATATGTGCTTTAATTAAATAAACGCAATCTGGCAACTCAATAATGTACACCTGAACAAGCCATTTACGCCTTCTAAGTCAACTGGCTGGTTAAGCCAGAATATATGCTTTAATTAAATAAATAGCGCAATCTGTCAGCTCAGCCTGATTAGCCAACTGGCTGGTTGTCAGAATATATGCTTTAATTAAATAAATAGCGCAATCTGGCAGCTCAGCCAGATAAGCCAACTGGCTGATTAGGAACATATTAAGACAACGGCCGCTCGGTTGAAGGCTTAATATGCGCTTGGCTCCTGCCAGGCGAACACCTCTCTTCCTCACTCTCCTTCTCCTCTCTTTCTCTTGGGGGATAACTCCACCTCCAAGTTGCATAACCCTTGTTGCTCTTGCAACATTCCCCCTCCTCCTTTGTTGCATAACTTATGCAACATTGATCAACATTTGCAATTGCATTGCACTCTCTCCTTTTGCGTCCATAATACTCACATCGTACGCACCTCCCCAATTCCCAGCTTCTTTATCTTTCTCTTCTAATCCATCTATATCCCACACTACAACAAGAACTCATTCACATGGAGGCATATCAATTAAACTGCTACACAAGGCAAGCAATGCTCTCGTGATGCTTAGGAATAGGTATAGAGTCACGGTTGATCAAAGGGTTGCTTACGCTAACAGATACGAACAAGAACTTAGCAAACTTACCAATGTAGTCCGTCGCATTGTGACATACGCTCTTGAACGTAATGTGGGTCGGGAGACCCAAGTGAGGCTGGTACTTGGTTTTGAACCGATTGATGAGGACAGCGACCTTTTTCTTGGATAGTAATACCCTACATGAGCCTTATGGCAGAGGATATTGATTGTATCCTATCCTGTATAGAAAATTCAGTCCAGAGCGGTTCAAAGTTTAAAATGAAGAACTTTGTGATCGATATTAATCATGTCTTCCGTGTTAAGGGGCAGAAAACATACAAACGTTTGTTTCTCAATGTGTTAACCACAAAAATTTCGGTGCCAACAGCTATAGATCGTGCGGAAAAACTGGCTAAAGACTGTAGACTTAATTTTCGCTGTAATATGGGTCCTGAAGAGTTGACGAGGGTGGAGTGGGAGATGAAAGTACGTATAGTTGTATTTGTTTTGGATGAACATGATAGAACAACGTATCATTTTAAGAGTCGTGTCAGAGATAGTACAAGTCCTTTATTTATTTTAGGGTTGGTAGGCGCAACATACTTTCCTATTAGGCATCTATTGATCTTTACATCAACTATAATAAAAGTCCTAAGTATGGAAGACATCATGATTTGTGTAAGGGATGTCTGGCGTTTACGAATGATTTGCTAAAACATTGTGAGGGCTGTCATATGATATGCGCTCAGTGTAAATGCTCTAGATGCGAAACCGTGACGTAGAAGCTGAGAAGTAAGATTGTAACGAATGTAATCGTATGTTTTTTTCATAATGATTATTTTGATTTCCACCAGTTGAATGGTACGTGTAGCAAAATAAAGCTTTGTGAATGCGGTATGTTTCATTCGATGGGTGAGAATGGTACATTCAATCATAAATATGATAAAATTCATTGCTCTACGTGCGGAGGCGGATTAAGACACCTCGGGGCACCGGGGCAATGAAGAATATTGTGGGGCCTTTTCTATAGCTTTTTATTAACAATACATGTACAGGATATATATAGTACATTTACATGAATTATATGCACGGTGCTTAGGCTAATTGAGGAACAAACTTCAAAGAACCTTAACACAGTGTATTTTGCCGTTTGCCAAAACCAAGCAGTATTAAACAAACTTTACTTAAGGGCCTATAAAACATAAAATAAAACAGGAAATTTGTCAGTTTGTGTACGCTGTCATATTTAATCAAGGAAGTTTCTGAAATCTCGAATTATATCATTGATGCTCAGTTGATTGGGGGAGCCCCTCAAGAATGAGAGCCTGAGGCTTCAGCCTCAATAGCCTCAGTGATAATCCGCCACTCTCTAAGTGTTATAAGAAATATACAGTAAGGTGAATGGCTTAAAGCATGTATATTATATGAAAGACGCCAAACCAAAAACTAAACTGTGTATAACTGTATACGTACTATGACACAGAGACGTATACAAACCCCAAGACGAAAGATGTATCCCGCATTTACTTGTGAGCCAGAGCATCTGTAACGAATGTATGAATGTTGAGTGTGATGAATGTCACAAATGTGGAAAACGAACAAATATTTTCATACGATTCCGATAGATTCACTTGTGAAGGTATTTGTGAATTATATCGTCAGGCTAGCCGATCAATTCCAAAAAATCACTGTGTACTAGGGTGTTTCAGAAATGACTCGCTCTCATATCAGAATTTGCACTGTCCATATTCACATCATCACTAGTATCAGTAAACACCCCAAAAACTTTAGTTCTTAATATGAAGGGGAAGGGGTGGTTTATGGGGGGAAGATTAGTATGATTACTAATCAGTGTCAGCTCTGAAGTCCATGTTGTGCTTACTCATTAATGAAGGATCACAATCTGAAAAATGCAAAATAAATACGCTAATTAATAATATTTCAAAGTGTGCATGGATCCCTTACCTTTTCCAGCGTCTCGGTTCTTCTTCGTGAAAAAGATAATTAATTAACCTTTTCTCTTTTCCAGCTACTCATAATAAACTTTATTATTTCATAACTTCATCCATCATTACAACTCATCGTCAAAGAATAAGAAACAAAAGCTAGACATAATTTATATAATTCGAGCAAAACAATTTGCTGACAAACAACAATCTTATAATCTTCGATCACAAGGTGAACCTTTATTTATTCTGCTAATCATATATAAGGGGTTCCGAAAAACCTTAGCCCCCCATTTGCAGCTTACCTGTTTACTTATATTGAAACAGTTTTTAGTGATTATAAAAATATATAAAATTCTTTATTTTTTGCAGGTATTAAAATTACTCTAGCTGATAAAGTGATAATATAATGGCTTCTCAATTAATTGGTGATTCGGAGATGCAACGTGTGATAGATCGCATACGAGCAATAACATTTCGGGAAGCTCGTGATGCTGGAGCCACCTTTATAACACGTTCCTGGGTTGCCAAAAAGTTGCGAAGAAGTGAGGACTTCGTCAAAAGAAATTGGAATAAAACTTTGGATGAATGTGAAATAGATACAACCAAATCTGAGCGCCCAAATTTGCCACTCTCTCAGGAAACAAAGGACATCATTGAAAACGGTACGCGTAAGCGGAAAAACAGCTGTGCTAAACTTTCTAGAGAGATCGAAGTGTTGAGAGGAAAGATCGTTAGTGGTGAGATCATTCGACTGTACCGTCATAGGCAAGGTTTAGAGCCTTGGCATGAACTTCCCAAAGCCAAGAAAAACTCAACTTAACATCGATGACAGAATGTGGTTTGCCCATTATCTTGAAGATTGGGATGTGGATGATTTCATGCATTTAGCTGTCTCCGATGAATTTTTTGTTTACGTAACACGTCGGCCTAACTACCAAAATGATCGAGTGTGGGCCACAACACCAGATGAAATCGATGCAATGAACATTATCGTGAATTATTAAAAAGTCCAGACTGTGTTGGTGGGTTTGTTTTGTTCACTGCAAAGAAGCTCATGTGGGTGCTGAAGCCAAATGGTCAGAGTTGGGATGGACAGTATTTTCGTGATATTATTCTATCCCAGTATGTCATTCCTTTTCTAAGAAACCCAAACAATGTTATGGATGTCGATCAGGTCACACTTCTGCACGATAAGGCCCCCTGCTTTAAGGCATTAGCCACTCAACAGTTGTTGCGGAACCATGAGATCGATTTCTTTGGAAATGAAGAATGGCCAGGAAATTCTCCTGACTGAACGTCTGTGAATACATTGGATCAGTTATAAAGGACAAGGTTGAATGTCTCTTGTTTCAAGAACCTGCAGCAAATCGATTTTCGAAGGATACAATGACGCAACACATTGAAACTGTTTTAGCAAATTTGGGTAACGATCAAGATCTATTCACGTCACGTTTGGCAAGCTACCCAAAGCGAATTCATCTGTCTTGGAAACCAATGGCGGGAACACCAAGTTTTAATTGTTTCTCATTAAATGCAGGATTAAATTCTCTTTTGTAAGGTATGTTTAGTTTTACTGTACCTCTAATGGTTTAGGCCATGGGCTTGGGGGCTAAGGTTTATTGGAGCCCCGTATCGTAGAGTTAGTAATTGTTTAGTAGTTGATAATTGCATTATTTTTTATACATAGTTCTGTGTCATTTATTCTAAATAATGTATAAGCTAATTTTCAGGAATTTCATGAAGAGTATTTTTTCTGTTTGTCTTCTGAATGTACATATTTGTTGTTTTGGACATAAATGTTTCGTTAAAATTGTTTCATAATTGTTTTTTATTAACACAGCCATTTTTTGTATGTGTGTGCTGAGGTGATGCAGTAAGGAGTGAGTTGGTGGATGGAGGGGGTGGGGCCTCAAATGGGTATACTGCTTAGGGCCCCCTAATGGCTAGAAACGGCTCTGTATGTGATCTCCAAAGAGAGATGGTAACCTAACCTTGCATCTAAGGCCCACAAAAGTATATGAAATGTATGTGTGTATATATATATGTGTGTGTGTGTGTGTGTGTGTTTGCATGTATAGAAAAAGTAAAACAAAACTTCTTTAATATAAGAATTGTATATATGTGGGTGTGTAACTGTATATGCATGTATAGAAAAACAAAGCTTCTTATATATATATATGTCGCGGAGGCCTGGGCCTAGGTCCTTCAAATGCGGGTAACCTAATCTAAAATAAAACACAAGGAGAGAGAGAGAGAGAGAGATGATGTTCTTATAACACGCCGCATAATATTGTCTTCAGCATCACAGCCATCTGGCATAACATGCAGCCATTCGTGTGGCGTAATTGGCTATTAAACACGTTCTTTAGAGGGTAAGCAGCCAGTTGCCTTAGTCTATTAACTTGTGTGTATATATATATAATATATATATATATATATATATATATATATATTTATATATATATATACATATACATATATTGGAGAGGAAATTATTTAAGTAAAATGTGGCCACCGACAGGATGGCTACATTTTACTTAAAGAATTTGTTGTAAAATGCGGCCATCCTGTCGGTTCACGAACTACCGCCAGTTGAAGCAGCTAGAGAAAACACCCAAGCGCCCCTCCCCGACACACACACTGTTTCGTGCCCGTCGACGTGCAACGTTTATATATGTCGGGGGTGGGGTAATGGTGTTGTTTCTCTTTAATGCTTCTTTCCGACTGTTTAATGGTGTTCTCAGTATGTCGCTTCCTCGCACCAACAAGGAAGTTTATACCGTTTAATTAATCTGACTGACGTCCACGGTTCTTCATTTCGTACTTACTTAATCTGACTGCGAGTTACGATAAAAAGAATTTATACCCTTGCTTCAATGGCGTACCCTCTCTCAGTCCGTTGAGGGAGTGGAATACTTCTCTCGTTGAAGGATATAAAATGACGAGTTTTCCTTTGTTAGCTTTTATTTCCAAGGTTTGGAAAAATCACTTTTAAACAATTAGATTTCCTTTACACTACAGAGTAACTAGAAAATCAATTCCTTTTCACTACACTTGTTTAGAGAGTTATTAACGAACAAATGCTTACATCAAGGGCAAAACATTGACTCCCTACCCAACGGGGCCGAGGCACGATGATTCCCTGCCCGAAGGCCGAGAGCGGGACGACTCTCTCAAGGCGTGTTCCCTTACTCAAAGTGTTTCCCTTTGTCCTGCAGAAACCCCATGATGCCACGTGTTACAAAAGATTATTAAACTTTGCAAACACCTACTCTAATAATGATATTAACAAAAGAATTTGTATAATTGGATATTAGCAAAAGAATTTATATAATTGTAGTTTTACACTTAACTCTTTTATGTGATTTATAATAATTGAAAAAACATTTAGAATTTAGGAATCTCTGCTTAAGATTATAGACGTGACAACACTGTTTTCGTTAGGGTTAAGAAGAAATGATGCCAAGTTTTCCCCTGGCATTGAGGCACTTTATACAGTATTAAAAATTTTACGGATTCATGTCTTAATTTATATGAACAGAATAATATCTTTTAAAGGATTAATATTTTAATTTATACAAACAGAATGATATCTTTAAATTTTTACATAAATTTTTTTTCTTGTGGAAACACTTCCACATGGCTCCCAACCCAGAGTTGGAACTAGGGGGTTAGTTTTAAAATCCTCTCACACAAGAGCAGTTGGATGTAGTGGTACATAGAGACAAAGATATTACTGAAGTAGTTGGATATAATGTTACATAAAGACAAAAGAAATAGTTAAACAAAATACATCTACTTAGTAGTTAATCCACTCCACTTATCAGTTAAATTTTACACTAAAATCGATATTTATGCACTAATGAACACTTATATGTACATAGAGACAAAGGAATAGTTAAACAAAATGCCTCTACTTCGTACTTAATTCACTATATTTATCAGTTAAATTTTACATTAAAATTGATACTTATGCACTAATGAACACTTATAATTAAAAGGTCACTTGTGTGTCCTTGAACACTTGGAGTCTGATTTCTTTAGGTCCACTTTTTACACTGGTCTAAGTTCACCGTGTGCATACACTTTTAAATCATACGCGATTTTCTTATCGAATTTTAAGAGAACAAAAAATTAGAGAAACGAATGTCAATGAGCTATTGGAAAAAGTACTTAAGTGAAACTGATACGAATTCTGCAAGGTTTAGAACGGATATTGTCGTTTTAACTTTTTTTAGAACTTTGGAATTGACTAAACTCTATAGCTTGGAAGGTATAAAATTTCAAAGGTTACGTGTGGACATTGCTCAAGTTTCTGGATGTACGCGTTGGTGGCTAATTGCCTCCAACATCGATCATTCCACGTCTCGGGCGTATTTCAATAATTTAATACGTAGGGCATGAATGCACGGGTATCGCCTAAACGGGTATATGGAGTACGTGTGGTGGTAGCACTTGAACTGGAAATATGGTAAAAAACAATTTGTAAGTGGAATAAACCGACGTTATGATTACTGTTCTTCGTTTCGTGTATTCGGTCCTTTTGGAGTGAAATCAAAGTGGCAGATGGCTCCAGTTTCGATTTCCAAACCTTCTGATTCGAAAGAACAGAATCGAATGAACGTTGTCCTGTAGAGCGATGCAGAGATGCAACACTCTCTTTGGTGGGAAGAGAAAGAGTGGCAATTTTCTTTTCCCGAATTCGTCGAGGTCATAAGCCGAGCTTGCATCATGTCTGAGGGACATAGGCGAGTTCTCCGTGACCTCGCGTAAATTTGCAGAAGGGGGATCCCTCGAAAAATCCGCGCAATGCTCACTACTCTTCCAAGTATGAGCAGAAGTTGTGTGATTTAAGGACTTCATCTGGGACGATCTCGGCACAGACCACTTCCCTCGGAAAATTCCCCTCCTCGAGAACTTCTCTCGTGGTGTCTGGGACATTCTTCATAGAGCGCTTCCGTCTTCATCGTCTAAGAAGTGAGTAACTATAATGAACATAATATTCCTCTAATGCGTCGAACCATTCGTCCACGTACGGGAGTACCATGTTACCACACTTTCTCCCCTTAAAAATTGGAACCTTAGAGATATTATTCGTCCGATAATTATATCTATCGACTTTTCCTCGAAAATGACAAAGGAAAAAAAAATGGGCTTCCAAACAAGGAAGGCGAAGCGAAACAAAAAAAAAACTTATCTCTAATACCGTATATACAACAGAATTTTAAGCGAAAAAAACTTAAGCTTGAGATTAGCTATTCTTGGTTTAAACAAACAATAAAATCATCCCAAACGAAAATGCAAAACTTGCCTGTCGATTTCGACAATATTCCTCGAAATGTACGAATTCATTCTAATTTAAACCAAAAAAGCACAAAAAAAACAAAGACAAAACTATTCGCGCTCCAACGCAAAATTCGTGCGCGAAACGAGTCAACAAACAAACGTACGCACGAACGATATCATACGACCAGTTAGGTACAATTAATTTAAGATTCCACTAAAATGAAACTCAAATCCAAAATTCCGTTTTCTGTTAAAACAATACGAGACAATTGAAATTAAAAAAAAATTGAAATATTCACTTTAAAAATTTTTTTCCTCCAAATTCCATAAATTACCATATACGATACTTTGCAGAAATCGTTTCGTTACAAACAATAAACAATACGCAAATCCTGCATGCCATAAAAACACAAACTTGTCAATTTTCCCTCTTACATCAAACAAAAAAAGAAAAATTGAATTAAATTGATTGTAAACACAGACAAACAAAAAAATCGTTTTTAACTCACCAACGAAGAATTAAATTGTTTACAACAACAAAAATAGTTCACATATCCATACATACACACATATATGTATACACATACATATGTATATATATACAGGGTGTTTGAAAACTTTCTGTACGAATTGTAATGGGGGATAGGCAACACCAAGACAAACCCTTTTCGTCTATAAGTGTATGTCCGCTGACGTCACCATTCGGCGCGAGAGGGCGCCGCTGCAATTGGCTAAAAGGTGAAGTGGGCTAGACTCGTGCTTGCCGCGGGCATTCTTAAATCGGACGTAGTACGCGTAACATGGAGCGCTTCACGACTGCTGAGATGGCTGACATGCATATGGTGTATGGGGCTGCCAATGGAAACGGAAGAGCTGCTGTGAGGTTGTACCGACAGCGCTTCCCAAACAGACGTGTGCCAAACCACTAAACGTTTGCGCATTTGCATCGGCGACTGCGAGAAACTGGAACATTCCATGCAAACATGCATGACACTGGTCGGGAGAGAAACGTGCGCACTCCTGACATGGAAGAAGAAATCCTACGGCGATTTGAGGACAATCCAAGCGCAAGCACGCGAGGTGTTGCACGTATCCTCGGTGTGAACCACGACCTGGTCTGGAGAGTGTTGCACGAGCAGCAGTTACATCCGTTTCATCGTCAGAGAGTCCAGGCATTACAACCTCCTCGGGATTACCCTCTTCGTGTGGAATTCGCACGCTGGTTTCTGCAGCAGACAGCGGTGCAGCCTAATTTTCCGGCTTATGTGCTGTTCTCAGAAGAGGCCTGTTTCACACGTGAGGGTGTGTTTAACATGCACAATTCTCACGTGTGGGCGCACGCAAATCCACATGCTACACGGGTGCATGCTCATCAAGAACGGTTCGCCGTCAATGTTTGGGCGGGTATCGTCCATGGCAAGTTGATTGGGCCGTACCTGCTGCCTGCCCGACTCGACGGTCGGGTTTATCGGATATTTCTTGAGGAAACGTTGCCGGAACTGCTGGAAGATGTTCCCGTGGCTATTCGTAGACGAATGTGGTTTCAACACGACGGGGCCCCAGCACACTCCAGCAACGATGTGCGGGATTATCTGAACGCCACTTTTGGGGACCGATGGATAGGCCGGGGTGGGCCCACAGCCTGGCCACCGAGATCGCCCGATTTAACATGCCTCGATTTCTTCCTTTGGCACACGTCTGTTTGGGAAGCGCTATCGGTACAACCTCACAGCAGCTCTTCTGTTTCCATTGGTAGCCCCATACACCATATGCATGTCAGCCATCTCAGCAGTCGTGAAGCGCTCCATGTTACGCGTACTACGTCCGATTTAAGAATGCCCGCGGCAAGCGCGAGTCTAGCCCACTTCACCTTTTAGCCAATTGCAGCGGTGCCCTCTCGCGCCGAATGGTGACGTCAGCGGACATACACTTATAGACGAAAAGGGTTTGTCTTGGTGTTGCCTATCCCCCATTACAATTTGTACAGAAAGTTTTCAAACACCCTGTATATATATATATATATAACACACCCAAAATACTGCAAGAGAAAAAAAATCGTTTTACAATCACAAACGAACAATAAACTGTTTACGAACAATAAACACATACTGTAATTTATTTATATACGTAAAACACTGCATGCAAAAACCCACAAATCTTCTAACAACAAAAGAAGAATAATAAAGGAAAAACAAATTTTCAACCCTATACGTTAATACCGGGATACTCTTCTTTCTTTCTATTTTTTTCCCGTACTCAATTTCCCTTTTCAACCACAAGAGAGAATAATAATAAAAAAAAAGTTAAAAGAAAAATTCTTTTCAAACCAATGCGTTAAACTGGGATACACTTTTAATTCAAGCCTTTATTATTTATTGATATTAATGTTAACCTTACTTGCCAAAAGCAACTTTACTCCAGTTACCGAGTTTTCTTCTTTTTTTTTTTCGTTATTCCCTTTCCCTCCTTTTTTCCGTCTTGAAAGAACGTCTGTTTTCGTTTCTGAGTCATCTCCAATGCCGACGATTTCGTTAGGCAGAGTCAAATGCGTTCGACTCTCCGCGATCCGCCAATGTGAAACCGTTTCCGAATGAGATGCGATTACGAAATCGAATACGTTTGACTTCTCTAATTTCTTATTTCTTTTTTTTGAAGGTCGTTTTGAAGTTTCTTTCAGTGACCCAATCAATTCCAATGCGGTCCGTCCGTTTTTCGTCGACGATCAAAGTCTTTCAAAATCTCCAAATTCCGATAATTTCGTAGTGCAGAATCGAATGCGTTCGATTCCCCGTAACTTCTCCAACGATCCGTTGTGGAGATTTATATCAATGCTGCGAGTTGAATGTGACGTTTCCCCGAGACCTTAAATTCGTCTCTCTGCGTGCCCAATAATAATTTTCGTCACGGTCCTCTCTTCGAAACAAGTGAGTGATTCACGGCTCAAATCCGACCTTCGTTTCGGATGCGTTGACTTCCTTGTAGCAGGGTTTCTGACTGAACAAAGTTTTTCAAATCCTGGCATCGGTCGACAATGTCGGGGGAGGGAGTAGAAATGGTGGTGTTCTTTAATCCTGGCAAGGTCGGGGGGGGGGGGGGGTAATGGTGTTGTTTCTCTTTAATGCTTCTTTCCGACTGTTTAAGGGTGTTCTCAGTATGTCGCTTCCTCGCACCAACAAGGAAGTTTATACCGTTTAATTAATCTGACTAACGTCCACGGTTCTTCTTTTCGTACTTACTTAATCTGACTGCGAGTTACGATAAAAAGAATTTATACCCTTGCTTCAATGGCGTACCCTCTCTCAGTCCGTTGAGGGAGTGGAATACTTCTCTCGTTGAAGGATATAAAATGACGAGTTTTCCTTTGTTAGCTTTTATTTCCAAGGTTTGGAAAAATCACTTTTAAACAATTAGATTTCCTTTACACTACAGAGTAACTAGAAAATCAATTCCTTTTCACTACACTTGTTTAGAGAGTTATTAACGAACAAATGCTTACATCAAGGGCAAAACATTGACTCCCTGCCCAAAGGGCTGAGGCACGACGACTCCCTGCCCGAAGGCCGAGAGCGGGACGACTCTCTCAAGGCGTGTTCCCTTACTCAGAGTGTTTCCCTTTGTCCTGCAGAAACCCCCATGATGCCTCGTGTTACAAAAGATTATTAAACTTTGCAAACACCTACTCTAATAATATTAACAAAAGAATTTGTATAATTGGATATTAGCAAAAGAATTCATATAATTGTAGTTTTACACTTAACTCTTTTATGTGATTTATAATAATCGAAAAGAACATTTAGAATTAGGACTCTCTGTTTAAGATTCTAGACGTGACAACAGTTTTCGTTAGGGTTAAGAAGAAAGGACTCCAAGTTTTCCCCTGGCATTGAGGCACTTTATACAGTATTAAAAATTTAACGGATTCATGTTTTAAATTATCAGGTAATCCCATAAGTAATGTCGTTTTTGACGATAGATTAAGTTTAAACTAGTCCTACTCGGTTTAAGCATAAATTTTCCGAAGGTTATATCTAAGAGATCTATCGTGTTTCGCTACATACTTTACAAACCTTGACCAGTGAAGACGTGTGTTTTGCTTTATGTGAACCCCTCATAAACATGGCGGTATCAGAAGAGCATATCAGGCATATAATGCTTTACGAGTTCAAAAAAGGGAATAGTGCTACTGAAGCAACGCGAAACATTCAGGAAGTTTATGGCAACGATATTCTGCATGTTAGGAAATGTCAGATGGTTTCAAAAGTTTAGGAATGGTGACTGCTGTTTGACAGATGCAGCACGCTCTGGACGCCCTGCTGAGTTTGATGATGACCTGCTGTTAGCCGCAGTTGAAGAAGACTTGGCCCAGAAACTCAATTCAGCCCCGTCCACCATCCATCGACATTTGCAACAACTCTGGAAAGTGCCTAAGTTAGGAAAATGGGTGCCACATGAATTGTCGGTCGACAATCTGAGGGTGCGGGTAAACATTAGCACGGCTCTTCATTCCCGTGAACTCCAAGATCCGTTTTTGCACCGTTTAATGACTGGTGATAAAAAGTGGATACTGTACCAGAATGTTAAGCGCCGTCGACAGTGGGTTTGTGCCGGAGAACCAGCGACACCACAGCCAAATCCAAATCTTCACCCTCAGAAGGTGTTGCTTTGTGTTTGGTGGGATAAAGGTGGTGTAATACACTTTGAAACCTTACCACACAACCAAACAATCACCGCTCAAGTCTACTGTCAACAACTCGATCGATTGAACACTGCACTAAAAGAAAAGAGACCTTCTTTGGTTAATCGGAAATGAATCGTGTTCTACCACGACAACGCACGTCCTCATACTGCTCGGATCACTTCTGCAAAAATTGAAGAGCTTGGGTGGAAAAAACTTCCACATCCTCCATATTCTCCAGACCTTGCGCCTTCAGATTATCATCTCTTCAGGAGTCTGCAAAACTATCTTGACGAGAAACAGTATACTTCTTTAGATGACCTGCACACCAATCTTTGTACGTTTTTGCCTCAAAACCACCTGAATTTTATAAACATGGCATTGAAAAGCTTGTAGGACGTTGGCAGAGTGTCATTGATTCCGATGGAAAATATATACTAGATTAAAAACTTTCAGTTGATTTTTTTTTTGTCCTTCAAATTCCGATCTAAAAAACGACATTACTTATGGGATGACCTGATATATGAACAAAATAATATCTTTTAAATGATTAATATTTTAATTTATACAAACAGAATGATACCTTTAAATTTCAACATAAATTTATTTTCTTGTGGAAACACTTTTCCACACACACACACACACACACACACACACACACACACACACATATATATATATATACATTTAAACTGCAAACACGCAGTATAATTAACTTAAAGAACGACGCTTGTATAGGAGAATATTCCGCGCAAGATGAGAGCGAGAGAACGAAACAAATGAAAAAATGAGGCAACCACCCGGGAATCGAACCGGGATCTTCGATGCCGGTCAGATATGATAACCATTACACCACGGGCCTCACTCAATCAAATGCCGTAATTCCTCTACATACGCGCAGAAACCAATGCCCCAAGGGGGCACCTCCCGCATGCCGTACATTATATACAAAAAATTTTCAGATCACTTAAAAAATAAAAATCAAACCGTAATCAAAATCAAATTAAAAAAGGAACTGAATTCCAAGATAGTTTAGATAACTTTTTTGATATAGCTCAAGCAAATGCTTTACAAATGATGTCAAATGAGGAAGGTAGATCATTCCTACATGCTCAAAGAGAAAAAGGGAGGCGAGGTTACATGAGTGATATTGATAACAAACTGGTCGCAAAGCAAATGCGAAAACGGGAAAAAGAGGAAAATAATGCTGCACTAAAAGAAGCTGAGGCATTGCGAAAGAAACTGTCATCAGCTGCACTTCAGTTCAGTAATAGCAGTTCAAGCAGTAGTAGTGATGAGTAACCAGAGCCAGGCACATCGTACACTCCTGAAATGACATCCAAACCTTCAAGTAGCACAATATCAAATAAGTGTAAGCGCATCGTAACACCTGATCTGGCAATGACATTAGATCGAACAAAAAACAAGTAATCGTAGTGCTGTTATGGTGCTTTAAGCTGCTGCACTTCTTTTGGACATGACATTGACAATGTTGTTTTGAGCAGAAGTACTCTACAGAGGGCGAGGAGTGCCGTACGCCAAAAAGTTTCAGATGACATTAAACAAACCTTTGCCTCTGACGTTCCGCTCACCTTTCACTGGGATGGTAAAGTAATGCAAGATATAACAGGTGATGAAAAAATAGATAGGCTAGCTATTCTTGTATCCGGTGGAGGAAAGTCTAAGCTTCTAGCAGTACCCAAACTTGTTTCTGAAGAAGACGGAAAAATTGCAGAAGCAGTTCTAGAATGCTTAGGCGATTGGAATTTGCAAGAATGTATTCAAGCAGTGTGTTTTGATACTACAGCCAGCAATACTGGCAAAAAAAAGGCGCTTGCATGATAATCGAAAGTAAGCTTGATAGAAAACTCCTTTCTTTGGCTTGTCGCCACCATATTAATGAAATTGTGATATCAGACGTCTTCCAGTACTGTTACGGTGATTCAACGGGACCGGATATATTACTTTTCAAACGTTTCAAGATTTTCTGGAAAAAAATGGATAATAAAAAATATGAAGCTGCCAATACAAACATGCCGTGGAAAGCAGAAATCCTCAAACTGTGCAAAGAACAGCTTGCCAGAAGTCACCCAAGAGCGGATTATCGCGAACTTCTTGAATTATCAATTAATTATTTAGGTGGTGTTCTATCAGGAGGAGTACATTTTCGTCAACCTGGGGCTTTACATCGTGCTAGGTGGATGTCACGAGTGATTTATGCCATCAAAATTGTATTGTTTCGCTCGCAGTTCAACCTGACAAAACAGGAACTGAGTGCAATGGAACGCTTCTCTCGCTACGCTGTCCGCTTTTATGTGCCAAAATGGTTTGCGGCTCCTATCGCATCTTTTGCACCAAGAACCGATTTGGAGTATCTACAAGAGCTTCAGCAATATGATGATAAAGAACTTTCAGCAATAGCTAGCAAAGCACTATGCCGTCACCTCTGGTATCTAAATGAAGAACTTGTGTCGCTTGTCTTTTTTGATGATGGCATGACTTTGCAAGTGAAACAGCAGATGGTTCAGGCATTGAAAGACCTGGTTCAGAAATACCAGAAAAACGAATTGCTTTTGACCACACTCATGATGACCCACGAGAGAAAAGTCTGGTGGACTTTGTCACAAGCTCAAGTCGCTCCATGACGACTATAAATTAGTTTAGGAATATGTTAAAACATTGAATGTTGTAAACGATAATGCAGAGAGAGCGGTCTCATTAATTCAGAGTTTCAGCAGTCATCTCACAAAAAACAAAGAACAACTGCAGTACCTTCAAGTCATGGAAAAACACCGAGAGCAGTTTCCAGAGGCAAAGAAACCAATGATAAAGACAGGAAGCACATCAACCTCATGAGTTAACATTAAAAAATGGATTAGGCCTATTGGGGATACCACTTAAAAAAAGACGCGCCTGTTGTACTTACCTCCTGGGTGGTGCGGAAAAACTACACATTTCAGAGTCTGTCGGCACTACTAAATATTATAGAATCCGGCTGAAACTTCACTCGAAACTTCCTATCGACACGCATAACAAATTCCAGGGGTGAGACTTAAGAAAAGAAAAAATTTATATTTCACCCCTATGAGCTGGGCCGGTCTAATATATATATATATATATATATATATATGATACACACAGACCGTGCATGGAAAAAGGAACTCTTCTAGGATACTTAAATCCACTATAGTCCGAATAAGTAATGGTAAATGACAAATACTATAGTTTTTTTCTTTTTCATGTTGTTAGCCAGACGTGGGCAACGAGTCACTCGCAAAGAGGGTTTAAAGCAGCCTAGCACCGCTACATTTAGAACCTCAATATAAGCAAAAGACACGCTGCCTTCACGTCGAATTGAATACATCAAAGAAAAAGGGGTAACTATTATATTTTTAGCCAAAAACCAAAACTCAAACCTCAACTGGCAGAATTGAGCGTCCACTTTCCAAGGCACATGACATATCCATTTCATGATGGGAATGAACTCAGAATGGTTCCCTGAGGTCTGTGTGTATCATAAAAAACCTCAGGGAACCATTCTGAGTTCATTCCCATATATATATATATATATATATATATATATATATTTTACGTCAAACATAAAAATATCAAGCAGTAGTCGAGAATTGTATATACATTAGACGCAAAAACTAGAATAATACACAATGGTGTTATTTAACATACGTGTATATATATATATATATATATATATATATATATATATATATATATATATATATATATATATATATAAACAAAAAATAATACAGCTAGTATAGAAGAATTCTATGTACAACAATTTCCGAATACATTTTTTTTTAAATATAGAGTAAATATATATATATATATATATATATATATATATATGTGTGTGTGTGTGTGTATGTATATATATACGCGTCAAAAATGGAAATACATGCTTTCACGTCAGTTTGTACCACGTTTAAATAAAATAGTAAACTCGCACGTAATCGAGTCCACATTTACATTCTTATTGCTTTGTAGTACACAATAAAGGCGATTTAGCATTAGTTCATCGCTCAAAGTATGCGCTTGTCTATATTCAATATAATGGGCTTTCAACTCGTTTAACACTATTTTTGTACCCACTTTACAAATGGGAGTCAAACTTTTACGTTCTTTAAACACAGATAGAATACAGTCAAAAGCACGCACAAAGTTTATAAACACTCCTCTCCAAACGTGCATTTATTCTTTCAGTTCTGACCTTTTCAACTGTAAAAAAAATTTCACAACTCATAACGGCAATTCAAGTATGTTTCTAAATCGTGCCGACAACTGCATCTTATATAAATAAATAATTCTTCAGGGTGAACAGTGAATGTGAGTTCAGCCCTGTACCGTTCTAGTCCTTTGTACGAAAATTCATGATATTTCGAGAGTCTGCACCTTCTAAATACACATCCTGCTCCAAACCATTTTCGCCTTGTTCGTCCCTACACTTGGTAAAATCACTGAGCTGAGCAGTGTACGCGTATTCAAGCACCGTGTCAAAATAACGCATAACGTGCGTCTAATATAGGTTTAATTTTACGGAAACCGACGACTTCAAACATTGTCGAGAATGAAACGGCTTCGCGTGGGGATAATGACGTTATTGTCAGCAGCATTCTTCTGCATCAACCGTATATCAACGGATGATTGGTTTGTATTACGATTTACGCATAGCTTACAAATAATGGCGTATGAGGGTGCATCACTACTCTGCTCTTTGTGTGCGCCTACACTCAGAGGTATTTTATATCTGTCCTCACCCCACTTCTCAACCTCCACGAAGATTCTGCTCATCTCTTCAACACTTAAATAAATGACATTGTATCTACCAGAGTTTGATTGTCTACATTTCGTTTCAAGTACATAATTAATAGCACCGTTATTACGCCTGAATACACGCACAGACTTCAACACGGACACATCGTATACTGCATTGAGAATACTGCTCAACGGAAGTTCATCTTTTAATAGTTTTCTATTGATCTTGCGAGGAGAGAACGTCCAGTTTGGTGAAGCTCTGATGCGACTATGAGCCTCCGGCGCGCTGTTTGACTCGGCGGGACCGTGCGGGGCGGTTGGGAGGTGGGAGGTGTGGGGTGGGGGTGAGTCACACGGGTTGCGTCATGATCGCCGCCAAGCGTTAGTAATGCAGATTCGTGTACGAAATTGTTCCAACATGAAAGACTCGAGGCGCACTGGTGAATCATCCGAATATCTAACACTGTATCCCATTATACCGGATAGGCGTTTAGAGAATTTTTCCATCTGCGATCGATAAATTAAGTAATATTGGTTTTAATGTTTTATCACACACTTCCTGGAATGCGCACCATACATCTTGTACAACTTTCAGGGGTGACTGTATTTACCATTGTACCTTCTCGAAATATGCACATTTATTAACACTCTGGCGATCTATTTGAGAGAAACATGTGTCCATACTTGTACTTTTTGTTGGTCAAACGATACTGGTTCATAAACTCTACTAAAAATTCACATAAGCCTTTAGCTACAATTTCGCTGCGCACCTCGTCATGATATACATGGATGTAGTGGAAGAAATATTTTAAACGGTTCATAATCACAAGATCTACATTCTCACCCCCCCTCCAGTGTACGCGTAGTGGGTGTGATGTAACATGGTATAATGTCTCCTGTCACACCAATCATCAACAAGGTTCACAACCCAGATCCTTTGTTTCTCTTTTGCAAGCGTGGCTTCTTTCACTTCACGATATATGTACTCTTTAGTACAGGAATACCTCGAAATTTGTCGTTAATTCGTTCCGGAATAACACGTCGAAATACGAAACGACAAAATTCGAGGTAGGTTTTAACATGTTTCAATGAGAAAATATTTTACTGTATTATGTTATTAAACAGATTACTCCATCAAATTCTACTCGTTTTTCGGCAAAATATAATGTATATTGCATTGGTAATTGACTTTCGTCAATTTCGATCGTTTCTTTCTCATTTTTTCAAAAAATGACGAATCTGCGAATATGGACAACGGATTGTGAAACTATAGGTAGTAAAAGGTTGACGACGAATCTGCGAAACGACGAAATTCGAAACGACGAATTTTGAGGAATTCCTGTACAGCTTAATCCTACAACATATTCCGTTACATCGTTTGAACGACGAAACCCCCCAATGCTCTCACCAGAATATCCATAGAGTATTTGGACGTCTTGCTCCTCATGTTTCGCACGATTTAATGCGGCCTTAAATGTTTCAAAGGAGAGATAACGAAATTCTTTGGGTGTTCACCACATCTGGAGACTTTAGCGAGTACCACTTCAGGAATGGAGACCATGCAATATCACATCGTTATTTTTCGTCAACGCGTGAATTCTTTAACAGGTAAAAAGACACGTCTGAGAACCAGGGAATGCGAGTGTCAACTGAGTACGCAGGGAGGAGATATGGCCAGCCATCTGGCTTAGTAGTAGGAGTCACGTGACTCTTTTTATTGGTCAGTAATGTGCAGTGGATGGTGCATAGATTTTTTCTTGTACACACCCACACACCCACACACACGAAGGAGAAAATGAAACACCAGCTGAAACTAATTTATTTTAAATGCACGTAATAAATAGGCAAAATAAATAAATTGTAAAATTCGCCAACAAGTAAATAGACTCTAATATAACAATTATTTATATAACAAATATTCACACTTCACGGTATCCAAAGGGAACAGTGTCGTAGGTGCTAGGCACCTGGTATCGTTTCCTGTTTGTGTTACTACACACTTTCGTTCCCCTAAGTTCCTTCATGCCCCCCCAGCTTCTGTGCCCGAAAGTTATGAGTTCCTACAATCAGTTTGGGTGGTTGGTCACCCTCATTTCCATCATCTTCTAAACCCAGTAGCTCTTTGAGCGAATCAAAGTTGAGGATCTGCTGGTTCGCCTGGTTAAGAACGATACCTTTAGCCTCACGATATATTTCATTTCCTCACTTATCCTCACCCGCACCAAGTAAGTTTTTGGTTCTGTTGAGACAAAAGAATCAGCGTAGGCGCTATCTTCATACTCATCCTTGATCTCGTCAGTCAACTCTCCTAGGAATTCCCCAATAAGAGGCATATATTCACCTTCCCTCTCCGTGAATATCACACTATCTGTGTCTCCGTACAGAACCCTCCGTCCAAGAGAATGCAGTAGACTCCAAAGTTTGATGCGGGCGTAGGTTGTTGTGAAAACGGCTATAGGTATGTTTGTGACACGTTATGTATCTGTAGCCAAATCGGTTGTTTTACTTTCATATGTACGTATTACCAACATTCACGATCTCCATGACATCTTTATCGAGGGCGTTGACATAATCCCACACTTCGTTATAACTTTGGGCTAGATGGACGTTCCCCTTGTCTGTATTATGGGCAAATTTCCTCCAAAGACTATTTAAGCACATCTTTGCCCTGAAGCGCTTTCCAGGGCTCCTCACAATTTGACCCCGTTCAAGTTGTATCCCTTCACGATCACGGTAGGTTGAATATACGCCGATTTTTCATTTTCGGTCTCAACTCCTCGCGGGTATCCTGATGCTTCTACCTTATCCTTCAGAAAAGTATTTATATATGGTGTGAAAAGGTTGGGGAGCTTCTGAAACCTCCACACGTCATATATCTTCAGTATTCTGAACTCATGGCAGGCGAATGGCTAGGGACAGCTCAGGACTTGTATATACGCCTCTGATCTTCCTCTGGTTGATTGTGTGATTGCAGTCCCTATTGTTCTTCTCTGCGCACTTCATACACAGAGGGAAAATGAGTTTGTGGTCTATAACAACGGGCAGGATTGGCAGCCATACGTCGCGAGTGGGGAGGGAGAACATCTACGAAGGAAAGTTCGAAATAGTTCTCGTTCAAATTAGCTGAGAACTCTTCGATGGCAGGCAGGACGGGACCCACCAATTTTTCAGGTGCGGCTACGGGATACGGATTGTTCTTTATCACGTAGGGGTATAAAGAACAGAAGTCGTAGTAATGGAGTTTTACGCCCTCCGTAGGTAGAAAGTATAGTTTGAAGGGGTTTGTGCGTCCACCAAACAAACTCTCGCCGCATTTGAGAGGGTCCAACACCATTGAGCGCTTGATAGTACTTATTTCGTCGCGGTACTGTTCATCTGTCTCCATCCGTACATCATATTCCTGTTCCCACAAAACCTTATGAGTGAACTGGGAGCTTATAAGTTGAACGCGGGCACGGGTCCATGCGAGACTATCGGCGGGAGATCTGCCATGGATATCTCCTACGATACCACACTCAGGACGTGGGCTGCCATGCCACCAGCATCCGTTAAAGGAGTAAGCCATCTTCTCACCAGTGGCTGGGTAGGTGTATGAGCCAATAAATAGCCTTATACCCATAACTGCATGGGTTGTTTCGGGGAATGACGGCTAGCGTGTTTTTAGAGGCATGAAGTTATTCTTGAACACAGTGAAACACAATGACGCGATCGTAGTTGCGGCTTATAGCGGGTCGCAGTTAAATCGCTCTATGTATATCCTTCTAAAGGCTTGAAAGCATACTGTAAGTCTACATCATTCCTACAATAACGCTCACATTCATCTGCTATATTTTAAGGCTTATATTCATTAAAACTGGTGTAGTAGCGATCAAAGTCTTCACGCTCACTATCACTCATGTTGGCGTAGTTAAAGTTATGTTTGGGTGGTGGTGGTCTTACGTAATTTAAAGTGTCGCGAGTGAGGAAAGTCTAAGGGAAATAGCCTTTTGAAACTTCGGCGTCTACGCCCATCACCTTGGATAGCTTAACTAATTTACAAGGCGTGAATAACAGGGTGTCTTTTAACTGATCATTACCTCTTATTTGCATCTGTATAAGCTTGTTTCCTCTTTTCAAGGGATCACCTATAAATATCTCCGAGCACTCGTGTTCAATCTGCAACTTATAAAGGAATTGTATATCAAATTTTTTGAACTGGTCCGCTAGCTTGACAATATAGTCCACAAAGACATTCATAAGGGAATCTCTTGCAAACACTTTAAAAAAGTTTGTTCGTTTACCACATTTGCGACATTCATCACACTCGACGTTCATGCACTCGTCACAGATAGCCTGACTTACAAGTAAATGTGGGATAACCTCTTTTGTTTCAGGGTTTGTGTAAGTCTCCATATCGTAGTATACAGTTAGGCAATGTTTATTTTTAGGCGAGCAGCATCTTTCATCTAGCAAACATGCTTCATACCATCTGCCTTATGTTTCTCATAACATGTAGTACAACAAATTTCATCACATCTATGCCCGAACTCGTCACTATCATTCACCGTATGAAACATGCCGCACTCGCAAATTCATATTTTTCTGCACGTCCCATTTGATTTATGTAATTCAAAACATGTATTATTGAAAAACGTGCGTCTACATACATTACACTGCTCGCATACCATGTATTGAAAAACTATACACACCTAAAACATGGTATCGTATATGCTACCTTTATTTCCTAATTAAATGCAAATTATTAATTTATTGAATTAAATAACTACAAAATTGCCTCGGGATTGGCGACCTAACCTACTGCGAATGAAAATAATTGCCATACATAGAACCCAATTGGGCCCACATAACAACAAGAAAAACGTATTATTTCGCATCAAAATTTTCCATCGCTTACTCATGAAAATTACTTCGGGAGAAGATTAGATGTCTGGAGACTTTGTAAAGTCAGCGAAATTGAAGACAAAGGAATTTATATTAGCTGCCGAGAGCTGAGTGAGTTCCAAGCGATGCTTTAAGCAAGGGAGACGTAACACTGGTCTACAAATTTTCAAAAAGTTTGTGCTTCGGAGATAAAATGTGCTTCCTATTATGGATTTTGGGGTGCTGAAAACGAATATGACCATAAAAACAGTCGACTTGCTACAGTTTCCAAGAAAATTTAAGTTACACATTTTGCGTATATATATATACCATATACAGTATTAGTAACATACCTGTATAATGCAGTCACTTATATTGATTCAACCCGTCGCTTCTTTTCTTGTCTCTTGTATTCAACTTCTGGAGCATCTCTTGTTATTGTCCAGCAGTAGTCTGCTAACAATGATGGACTCCATTTCCCCTGGTAGTGTTTCTCCATCGCTGAGATATCCTAGTGGAAACGTTCACCATGTTCATCGCTGACTGTTCCGCAGTTGGCCGGAACAAAATTCCAGGTGCGAATGGAGGAAATGTATCTTTAAAGACATATTGCAGCCCATTTTTTGATAGAACAACGGCAGGTTTTCCACCAGCTCCCTGTAATTGTCAACTTTGGTATTTCCGAGAAAATTGGTTGCTACTAACCGGAAAGCATTCCACGCTGTCTTCTCCTCACCACCTAGGATACGGTCGAACTCCTCATCTCTAAGAAGCTTGCAGATCTGTGGACCAA
Organism: Bathynomus jamesi; assembly: GCA_023014485.1. Lineage (NCBI taxonomy): Eukaryota > Metazoa > Arthropoda > Malacostraca > Isopoda > Cirolanidae > Bathynomus > Bathynomus jamesi. The sequence continues at coordinate 135,653 of JAJOZX010005963.1, forward strand.
CAAATACACCCTCCTTGATTTTTGCTTCACTGAGCTTTGGGAATTTACCACCGAGGTACTTAAAAGCTGCCCCCGTTTTATCCATAGCCTTAACAAAATTTTTCATGACGCCCAGTTTGATGTGTAAGGGTGGCAACAAAATCTTGCTCGATTCTACAAATGGAGGATACTGAACTTTTTTTTTTCCAGGTTCCAATGAGTGTCGGAGTGGCCAATCGTTCTTGATGTACTGTAATGAGAAGTCCTAGCGAGACTATCCCGTTCACACATAAAATAGCAATACTTAGTGTAGCCCGGCTGCAGTCCAAGCACGATAGCAACAACTTTCAAGTCACCACAAACCTGCCACTGATGTTTGTCATAGTTTATGCAGTTCAAAAGTTGCTTCATGTTGTCATATGTTTCCTTCATGTGGACTGCATGACCAACTGGAATTGATGGCAATACGTTGCTAACATGCAACAAAACAGCTTTTAGACTCAACTTCGATGAATCAATGAACAGTCTCCACTCATCAGGATTGTGAATAATGTTGAGAGCTGCCATCAGACCATCGATGTCGTTGCAAGCTACAAGTTCACCTTCCATGATGAAGAATGGGATAAAATCTTTTTGACGGTCACGAAACTTACGCACACTAACATTTTCATCGAGGAGATTCCACTACTGCAATCTGGAGCCCAACAGCTCTGCCTTACTCTTTGACAGTTCTAAATCTCTGATAAGGTCGTTTAATTCATTCTGAGTTATCATGTGCGGTTTAAAAGATGTCAAGTTATAAACAAATTCAGGGTCTTGTGAAGTTGAAGGCTCACAAGTTTCGCAGGTTCCTTCATTCTCCTCGTCCTCTGACTCCAGGGAGAATGAGTGTGGGGGCTCAGGAACGGGTAGTCCTTCGCCGTGAGGTACCGGGCGTATAGAAGAGGGTATATTCGGATATTGTAAAATCCACTTTTTCTTCTTGCAAATACCTTTCTTGACTGGAGGCACCATGCAGAAGTAACAATTGCTGACATGATCTGATAGTTCTCTCCACACCATTGGCACTGCAAAAGGCATAGATTTCCTTTTCCGATTCAACCACTGGCGAAGGTTTGTTGCACAAGTATTGCAGCATATGTGTGGGGCTCAGCTCTTGTCCTGATCTCCAATATTACAGCCAAAATAAAGATGATAGGCTTTCCTAATCACGGCGGTTATAGCACGCTTTTGTGATGCAAAAGTCAATTCTCCACAAACATAACAGAAGTTATCTACACTGTTCACGCAATTACGAGGCACCTTTGTTCAAATTAGGCTGATAAAATTAATTTTCAAAAGCAAACACTAAAAAGAGTTTGACAAGGGTGCACTGTATGACTTCCGCGAATGAACTGATGCTGTGGCGTAATATGCAGACGCCTGTGACACATCGACGCCTTGAATCTACTGCGCATGCGCGTAGTTATATTTTTTTTATTTTAATAAATTAATGTAATTACATTGCATTTTAATAATTTTAAATTAGGTAAGGTTACGTTAGGCTAGTATTCCATTTATATTAATATCAAAAACATTATGGGAAGCAATATGTTAAAATGATCCAATCTCTTTCTTAATAAATAATTTACAAATACATAATGTAATAGATAAATTTAAAATTACATTTTATTGTATATATATATATATATATATATATATATATATATATATATATACACATTCAACTGCAAAGAACACGCAGTATAAATAACGTAAAGAACGACGCTTGTATAGGAGATATTCCGCGCAAGACGAGAGAGAGAGAACGAAACAAATGAAAAAATGAGGTAACCACCTGGGAATCGAACCCGGGATCTTCCGATTGCCGGTCAGACGCGATACCATTACACCATGGACCTCACTCTTCCAAATGCCGTAATTCTTCTACATACTCGCAGAAACCAATGCCCCAAGGGGGCACCTCCCGCATGCCGTAACATTATATACATTCAACTGCAAAGAACACGCAGTATAAATAACGTAAAGAACGACGCTTGTATAGGAGATATTCCGCGCAAGACGAGAGAGAGAGAACGAAACAAATGAAAAAATGAGGTAACCACCTGGGAATCGAACCCGGGATCTTCCGATTGCCGGTCAGACGCGATACCATTACACCATGGACCTCACTCTTCCAAATGCCGTAATTCTTCTACATACTCGCAGAAACCAATGCCCCAAGGGGGCACCTCCCGCATGCCGTAACATTATATACATTCAACTGCAAAGAACACGCAGTATAAATAACGTAAAGAACGACGCTTGTATAGGAGATATTCCGCGCAAGACGAGAGAGAGAGAACGAAACAAATGAAAAAATGAGGTAACCACCTGGGAATCGAACCCGGGATCTTCCGATTGCCGGTCAGACGCGATATCATTACACCATGGACCTCACTCTTCCAAATGCCGTAATTCTTCTACATACTCGCAGAAACCAATGCCCCAAGGGGGCACCTCCCGCATGCCGTAACATTATATACATTCAACTGCAAAGAACACGCAGTATAAATAACGTAAAGAACGACGCTTGTATATAATGTTACGGCATGCGGGAGGTGCCCCCTTGGGGCATTGGTTTCTGCGAGTATGTAGAAGAATTACGGCATTTGGAAGAGTGAGGTCCATGGTGTAATGGTATCGCGTCTGACCGGCAATCGGAAGATCCCGGGTTCGATTCCCAGGTGGTTACCTCATTTTTTCATTTGTTTCGTTCTCTCTCTCTCGTCTTGCGCGGAATATCTCCTATACAAGCGTCGTTCTTTACGTTATTTATACTGCGTGTTCTTTGCAGTTGAATGTATATAATGTTACGGCATGCGGGAGGTGCCCCCTTGGGGCATTGGTTTCTGCGAGTATGTAGAAGAATTACGGCATTTGGAAGAGTGAGGTCCATGGTGTAATGGTATCGCGTCTGACCGGCAATCGGAAGATCCCGGGTTCGATTCCCAGGTGGTTACCTCATTTTTTCATTTGTTTCGTTCTCTCTCTCTCGTCTTGCGCGGAATATCTCCTATACAAGCGTCGTTCTTTACGATATATATATATATATATATTTACATTAATTTATTAAAATAAAATATAACTACGCGCATGCGCAGTAGAGTCAGTGCATCGATGTGTCACAGGCGCCTACATATTACGCGACAGATGCAGTCCAGTTAGTAGGGTGCAGGGTTGCCTGATATCTTTATAAATAGAGCCAATTGGCAATTTTAGGCATCATTTTCGTATTCAGTGACCCAAAATTAGTAAAGATTGACTACTTTTATATCCGAAGCATTTTGGCTGTAGACCAGTGTAATTAATCTTCCTATAAATTCTGAGTGAATATAAAACTAATAACTCAAAAAGGATAGACCTATCCTTCAGGTATTTAAATATAGTGTCGCCTATATTAATTAAACCAAATAAAGTTGCGTCGCTCCATCGCCTACGGCCCTACATTGAAAGAGATCGTCGCGCCCTACAACCAGAAGCGAGACCCAACGAAATAATAAGGTATGGTAATTTTCCTTCTTTACCATTAGGCAGTGCTAAAATACCGAAGTCAAATAAATTTAACATTAACCAAAAAAACACTACTTAACGAGGTCTTTTGAAGACCTCCACAAACAACTTTTTAACGAAAAAACGTAGGGTTTTTGCCGTCATATCTCTATACGAAATCTGCTGGAAATTTCCAATGGATGAGGATAACGGCAATAAACCATAACCCTATATAGTTTTTTGACACCATGTAGCAATCCTTACAATGTTTCAACAGATCATTCGTAAACTCGAGACAACCCCTACACAAATCGTGATGCTTGCAATATTTTCGACTTTTATTATAACGCGTAAAGAGCCCTTATATTGCGGATGGGGAGATTCGTTTTCTCTGACAGCCCTAAAATAAGTAAGGGTTTTGTACGTTCTCTCACACTGCTTTTAAAAACAAAGCATACACAGTCCTACGACGATCATCCAATCCAACTATAACTATGCAAACATTCATTCCCTGCTCTACCCTTCTCAACTCTTCAGGCCCCATATCACAGTCAAACAAGAGCCTGCAGTCTGTGGCCAGTTTATGTGCACACTGCACAACCGTCGGCAACCAAATTTTTTTGACGGCCGTATTTGGCACAGGAAACATATGAGCCAAGACTATTGCAATAAAGCCGCAACCGCGATCGAGGTTTGTGTGATTTCTAAATATTTGATAACTGCCAAAGTTAAGATATAAGGTGCGGCCGCATATCCCACAATACGGAAAACGTGGTCTACATCTATCGTGAAGTTGTTCATGTTAATTTCTGTACTGCTTTGAGATGCCTGCATTATACGACCTAAAATGTAATCTACATCTACGTGAGCCAGACGTCTGTAGGGTATTACCACCCAAAAATCGTCTCTATCCGCATCACCTGTTCCGAACCAGAGGGACTATCACGTCCTGATTTCACGTCACTCACTGCTCTGAAGGGCAAACTCCACAATACGCTCAACTACGCGCCGAAGTCCGTGTTCAACACCACTGCTATACATGGAACGCGGGTCGACCACCAGCTCGAATGTTATGCTACTGTTTACAGAATGAGATGTTGCTGACGAGGTAGAGGGCACGGGTAGTATTGAACGGGACTAAGGGGTCATAGTTTTATTTGTAGAAGGAGCTACTGTAGGGATTATGTCGTAAGACGTAGAGGGCTGGGGTTCTATGACTGCGGGTCTAACGGCCGACGCACTCGGGGCGCCCTTTACACGCTTTACGCCTGACGTGGAAGGTGTTTGAGCAATGTGGCTGTTGTCATGCACCCGCTTTCTCCTCGAATTTTCGAGTGGGGGTGCTACAGTTGTCGCTTCTGGGGGTTCCGGAACCCTAGCGGGGATGATTGTGCAGTCTGTAGCCTCAACTACACTATCGTCGGTATCATCAACCTCATCTGCAATATATCTGATGGGTCATGTTCAGGGGCGGATTAACATTTTCTGGGCCTTAGGCTTAGTATGTATGATCCGGCCCTTTTATTCATATACTATAAAAATTTAATTTTCATTGAGGGAGTAATGCATAATAGCGCACAAAACAAGTGTGAACGTGGTTGAACGTGTTTACAGCGCTGTGACTTGTGGCTAGGCTACAAATATCATAATTGATGCACATCGAGTGGGAGCATTTGCATAAAGTTGACTGTCAGGATATTATTAATGAATTCGCAGGCAAAAAATGTCGCAAATTACAATTTTAAATATTTCTATTATTATATATGTATTTCAATTTTTATGTATCTCATTTTCCGAAATAAATACTTTTGTTTGATTGTTTTTTTTTACTTATACACATATTTTTGGCGGGCCCCTAAGACATCCGGGCCTTAGGCTTCAGCCTGTGCAGCCTATAGGGCTATCCGCCACTGGACATGTTGCTGGTACAATACCTCATCCTCGTCATCATTCACGGTTCTGGGGAAGAAGAAAAACAAGACTGTAGAATATAAGGAGCATCACTTAAAATTTCATTATATTTTGTAAATGTTCCACTTTCCAGTGTGACGTGCTACAGATGGATTCTGTAGAAAAATTAAGTGTCATAAGCTCTTTTACCTGCATTATATCTGGCCCGACAGGCCGTGTCAAACCCGTGTTTATGCTTAAAATCATTAAAGATAAGGGGAACTGTTCTCAAATTTTGTGCATAAAGTCATATGGTGCTATTCGACATACCAAACTGTATTCAACGAGTACCAAGATGATATTTTGTTCCACAGAGGTATTTATGATGTTTGTTCGTTAAAGGGTAATGAGCTCACGGTCATTGTAATTGACGATCTCATGCTAGAAATGGATAAAACGTTTGCCGAGGCATTTACAGTGTTCTCCCACCATCTTATCATAAGCGTATTCTTCATCAATCAGAATCTATTTTTCAAAAATAGATATATGAGCGATGTATCGCTAAATACATAATATCTAGTCTTATTCGCACAACTTAGAGATTTGGCACAAACTGGCGGATTAGCCAATCAAATGTTCCCGAATCAGCGTAAGGAGTTTCTGGAATTTATAATGAAGCTACAAACCAACGTTACAGATATTTGGTTTGTGACCTTCACCCGCGAAACAGGTTTAGGGTGTTTCTAAGAATGAATACATTCCCAAACGAGGCTGAAATGGTGTATATCCCAGAATGACAAAGAGGTTAACGAAGTACCGTGAATTAATAAAAATCTATCACCGGCTTCCACGCACTCTCCAGCACCTGTTTGTTAAAAATATTGACACCGACTTTTCAAAATGCATCTGAGAAATCTGTCTTAACGTTATAAAATGTAATGTAGACAATGAAACCCCCTCAGAGGTCGCGCTTTCGTCGTTACAAGAACATAATACACTTCCTCACTCGTAAAAGTCAAATTGTGGGAAGAAAAAGCAAATTGTTATACAAAGTGGGGATTCATTCGTGCCCATCTTATTTTCACTTTTGGGGCCCTTACTGCCTAGTTTATTAGAATGAAGAAAGTAGTCGTGATTCCACACGAGGTGTACGCTTCACTACAAAACACAAAGAGTCCAGATACGGCTCTAGATCCCCGTAATAGCAGACTTAAAAGAATGGAAAGCGAATTGTTAGACCTATTAAACAGTGAAAAGTCTCCTGATGAGAAAATAATCTTATACCAAGAAGCTCTGCAGAAATTTTTTCATGAGTATGAAAATTATAAGAAACCGGTGGAGTTCCCTCAGGTTCAAACATGGGGGCGATACTCACCATTGCGAACCTGAACAAATACAGAACAACGGTGCGAGTCCGGAACATCAACATGTATTAAAAAATAGTCTCCCACATACATTAAGGAATAAAGGACTAAGTCTTTATAATCTATTGAGTGAGGATCCCTTTATACAATGGACCGATACAGGTGAGGTTGTTGGTGAAGGGTCAAAGGTACAGGGTTCGAACATCAGTGATATCGTACATGATTTGGTGAGAAAGTAGGATAGGCTCTCACCAGCAGGATGGAGGCATATTAAAGGTAGACTATAGCAAATAAACATACCAAAAACACTGATAGGTAACCTGAACAGGTTAAAAGACTTCGAACAAGCAAGCAACGCATGTACCACAGCTGAACACGCCTTCGCCCCTGGCGGTAACATCTCTGAAGTGGAAGAAGAAGAGACCAAGCAACAACGCAGAAACCTACCAGCGCGCCTCTAAACTACGCAAATGGTTAAAAAAATTAAGAAAAAGTTATATGACATTTCTAATCCAGCCTCCTACGGGGGGTTAATAGGCTGTACAGAGGGGTTTATAATGAGGGAATAGAGAAAAATTATGTTGAGAGGGTTTTGCGGAAGCAGGACGCTTATACACTTCATAAACCGGTGGGAAGAAGGTTTAAAACTGCCAAGATATTAGCAGCCTCGGTTGATTCTATTTGGCAGACGGGTTTAACAGACATGCAGAGATATTCAGTGTATAATGACAGCTATAGATACATCCCGCTTATAATAGATGTATTCTCTAGACACTTGTGGCTAATCCCGCTGAAAAATAAGTCGCCTGAAACAGTTGATAAAGCCGCCAAAGCGTTGATGTTGAAGGAAAACAGGATACCTGGCTATTTTTGTACAGACATGGGGAAAGAATTTACTGGCCGAGCTTTTCAGAACATGTTGGCAGAGTTCAGTATCAATTATTAGCCGAAAGAGTTCAACGTTCCATAAAGGACCGCATGCATCACTTTCTAACATAAAAACACACACAGATATATAGCCATTCTGGAGTCGCTGGCTTCATCCTATAACCCTTCACACTACCAAACGATTAGTAGATCACCTAACGAAATTTTAAAAAGAAGTACGCATAGAGAGTGTGAGGTAAGATAATCGTAGAGCACCACCACGCTCTGTGCGCTTCAAAATCAATGATTACGTAAGGCTGTCGCGTTCGGGGAATAAATTCGCGAAGGGATTTGAGCAAGGCTGCACTCGTGAGATTTTTAAAGTTAGAGCTATGAGGCCTAAATACGAGCTGATGTTTTATTACGTTGAAGATTTGAATGGGGAAGAAATTAGTGGTGGCTTTTATGGTGAGGAGATGCAGAAAGTGACATTTAATTTAGGAAAATAGTGTTTAAAATTGGAAAAATTTTAGGAAGCAAAGGTTCAGGAAAAATGTACCTGGTAAAATGGCTAGGGTACCCAGAAAGCTTCAACACCTATATAAAAGCTGATGCAATAATGAAGCTTAAGTAGTATACAACCTGGCGCCTAACCACTTCTACGTCACACTCCCGTCCTCTTCTTCTCTGTCTCTAGATCCTAACAATAAACTGGCCAACTTTATAACAGGACTGCATGAGCCCATTGAATTGGGTCGTGAATCATATGAGGTTGAAATATGCGAATTTCAAGTGGCCACCAAGTCTTATAGTATTGGCATGGAAGAACCGGTTTTTATGGTTCTTACAAGTTGCGATGAATGTGAAAAGGCAGGAGTAAATCTGGATGATACCATGCACTCAACCTGGGGGTGGTGAGTTGCAGTACTATACAGTAGTACAAAAGTAACACTAGGCCAGGGTCATTATGACAAAGTCGGGGATGTTGTGGGAGATTTAAATGGGAGTCTGAAAAGTTCAAATCTTACGGATAATTTAGTACACGAAAGCGTAAACAAAGATAAGTCGGGGCATGTTTTGTTGGTAAAATCGAAGGCTAACAGAAATATTAAAGACAAAGTACTGTTCAAAATTCTACCTGAGGGCAGATATGTTCTAGCCTTCTAAAGAGATACTTTTCACGTCACAACATGAATTGACGAGTTTATTGTACCAACTGAAATTGGAGAAATTGAACGACGGATACCCTCCCCCCGCACAGGTGCTATATTTACAGAAATATCGTGGAGCATCAGTTTGTTGGGGATACCCAGGCACGCCTGCTCCGCATCGCCCACATTCCCATTCATAGAGGAAAGAGCTTGAGCATTACATATGACAAACCTCATTATGTCGAAGTCGCAACTAACCTACTAACCAGTGTCTCACTATATATAAGAACGATTGAGGAGAAAAGGTTTCCATTCTCAGTCTACCGAGGGGTGAGATATCAGCGCGGAAGTGGGATTGGGTCCATTTTTTCAACTATACTGCGTACTGCTGTCCCCTTGCTGAAGAGTGATGCCAGATATCTCGGCTGGAAAGCCTTACAATCAGGCCTTAACATGGAAGATGACATAATGGCGGGGACCAAACCTAAAGAATCTCTTAAAAAACATTTAAAACGTACACAGGATGAAAGTGTCAAAGATGCGAAGAGAAAAATGCGTGGTAGCAGAAATAAAACATGGAAGAAAAATCGCACTGTACGGAGGAAGAAGAAGAAGGGGCTACCAACTCGTGGCGTTAAACGTAAAAGGTGATAAAAAAAGGAAATGTTCTAACCGCATGAAACCTATGGTTGATCACTTTTTTAACTGATATAAGCTAAGGACGTTGCGCTCGTGGATCATAGACTGAATGCTACTTGCCGAGAGAGGTGTCACTATTTCTGAGGTGCCATGGCACGTTTCATCCATCCATGTAGTTCACAATGTTGTAAATCGAAGCTGGCCCTCTTTGACATCCCCCCGACACAAACATCTATAGAGCACAACGACTTTATCACAGTTAACCCACTAAACACTATTAGCTCGCCGAGTGCTCCTAAAGAGTTCGTGATCCCGAGTTCAGGCCCTTACTTTTTTGACCCAAGCTGTGTACACATGTATGCTTAACTACGAATAGCACATTCAGATGGAACGGATTACGAAAACGACTACGTTATTTACCCAAAAAACAAACTTTTTACACGCCATATTCAGCCAGTGTGACGTGTATTTAAATCAGGTCAACATCTCGGCAGGGTATGGCTACTACCACCTACGATCCTCTCTGCGAAATGTCCTCAACTTTTCAAAAGAAGCGAAGGATGCCTTTTTAACTGCAGATGGTTATTATCAAGCTAAAGATGAAAGTAGTATAAAGAACAAGTTTAAAAATTCTAAAAAGAAGATATATGACTGCTACGGACGCCTTCACACAGATTTCACGTTCCAGGAGAAGTTGCTTGTGAATGGGGGTCGATTTGAAATTAAAACTCACCCGTACGAGCCCTGAGATTTGCTTAAATCTGGATGCCGACAAAGAAGAGGGCGCGAAACCTGTGGTGATTCATATTATGGAGACATATCTCCCCGTACGTCGTGTGAAATTAAACTCTGCAAAGCAGATGGAAATTGAGAAAAATTTACTACATGCCACAGTGAAATATCCAATTAATAGAGTTCAGTTTAAGATGTTCACAGTTCCTTCAGTTTTAATATCCAAACAAATAGAAAAGGTTGCTCTTGGGGCTTTGCCTAAAAGGATATTAATTGGGATGCAGAAACACGCTTTTGTGAAGGGAAAATACAAAAAACCCGCATAGAAATTCGAAAATTTCGGCCTTAGAAATGTAACTCTGCATGTCAACGGGGTAGTTTTAGGTGGGACACTGGAAACACATTATTCTACAGATGACGAGTTTTCACTTTGCTCAATAGCGTATAGCAATCTTGCGCATAGTGTCGGTACTTGCGACGGATTAGGAATCGTGGGAGTATAAACACGTACTTAAGTCCACAGCAGAGCGGAAACATCTCAGTCAGATTAAAGTTCGACAAGCCGCTAATCGTAATAGTTTATCTTGAGTCGCAAGTTCTAATCGAAGTTGACAGGTTTAGGGGTGTTATCACGAACTTTTAAAAATGGACACGGTTACACTCAAGAGAGTGGTAAAGAGTGACCGATTCACACGCACCAGATTTATTGGCGTGCTTGCGAAGAATGAAACGTTGAAACTAACTTCTAATCACGAGAGACTGCGGCGCACTTATCTGGAATACAGATGTGAGTAGTGGAGAAGGAATCCATTGAATAGCCGTTTATTTTAAAAATAGGGAACGCATGTACTACTTTAATTCACTGGGCGGACATCCGTGCTTTATTGTAAAATTTATCCAACAGTTGCAAATTCCACAAATAGTGTGGAATCCTTACCGATTCCAGAATTTGTATAGCAATATTTTTTGCCAATACTGCTTGTGATTTCTCATGCATATGACACGTAGTAGTGAATTACTGCAATTATGCGACTCGTGGAACCCTGAGGGCAATGACAAATTTGTGTGTAGACAGATAAAAAGCCGATTCCCTTTTGTAATCACTCGATGTGTTGTGTGAAATTCAAAATTTTATTTTATGTATACCAGGTGCGGCATAAGTCGGTTTACCGAGAATAAAGGAATCACCTTGTGAAGAATAATATTTATCAATTACTACAGAAATTATTCAAAGTGTCCTCCATCATGTTCAATACATACTAGGGTGTCTCAAATATACGAATGGAGGATTTAGGGTCGGGGCGACGCTTGCCCGTATTACACCTTTATAAAGGATTGTTATCACAAAATTTGACAGCTGTAGGAGGAATTTTAGGGGTCACTCAAGTTCGCCACTTCTGTTTCACTTATACAAGATTTTCTTCTCTTTCGCAGGTGATGGTTACTGGAGCAGGAAACCAGTTGTGTTTGCTGGACAAGGCCCCAATTGCAGCGATTGTTTGTCCACGACTTCCATCGAAGGAGCAATGCCTGCTCCTTTACTTCCACCACCACCAAGACCAAGAGGGAAGGAAGACCAAATCGGAGAGCATTCGCCTGGTGGTGGAAACCATCTGGCCCATCTGGGAGAAGGCCAACATACCAACTACCACCAAGAAGTACGCAGGGGAGAAGCTGGCGAAGTTGATCGATACCTACGACGCACTCAAGAAGAACAGGACAAAGCCGCAAGAGGGTTACCGGTACAAGGAGGGGATGTTCAAGTCGGATTTGGAAGACGTGTTTGACGTGGCTCACTCCTCCGCGCTATCCTCCTCCAAGGTCCCTCAGGAGGACAAGGATTTTCTCACCTCGCAGAGGGAAGACAGGATGTCGTCAAGTCTTGCGGGGTGGACCAGAAGACAGCGAAGAAGAAAGCTGTGAAGCGGAAGAGGGATCTTGCAGCCACGGCTAGGAAGAGTAAAATGCTGGGGTGACACAGCTCATGGAGGTAGCGATCTTGGAGGTGGATGGTAGCAGCACTGAAATGAACACGGAAGACGAGGATGATGACGACGAGACGTACCAAGCGCCCAGCACCAGCAAGGCCCAGACTCAAAAGAAAAGGCGAATGAATGCCCTCACGGACCCGAATCTCATCGCTGCTTGGGATCGCGACAACATGTCCGTGAGACAAGCAACGTCGTCCTTTGCAGCAGCAGCTCAGAGTTTGGGTCATGACCTGGATGACCTGGTAATCTCGCCAGCAACTGTTCATCGAACACGGAACAAGATCCGAAAGGAGATGGGAGAAGAGTTGACCCGAAAGTTCGAAGCTTCTGGTCCTTTAGTCTTGCACTGGGATGGGAAACTGTTGGAAGATATCGCCAAGGAGAAGAAGGAGGTTGACCGGATTGCTGTTGTGGTGACGGGCGATGGAGTCGAGGAGTTTCTTGGTGTACCCGTTGCGGTGGACGGCACTGGAAAAGAACAGACTGCAGCCGTACTCCAGGAAGTCCAGGCTTTTGGCATTTCGGAGCAAATCATTGGACTGGGATTCGACACCACAGCTGTGAACGCTGGGATGATCCAAGGTGCTTGCGTTCGCATTGAGCAGGAGTTTGGCCGTCCCATGTTGTGGTTGGCTTGCCGTCACCACGTCTTGGAGATCTTACTGAAGGATGTCTTCGTGCGATGTCTGGGGCCGTCCTCTTCCCCTGACATTCTCCTCTTCAAAAGATTTCAACAGCGGTGGGCCTCCATTGACAAAGGGTCATTCTTGTCCATCGGTGACGAAAGCAATCCACAACAACTGACAACTGGGCAAATCAAGCGTCTTCCATGAAGAAATACCTGCAGCAGACGCTTTCCCACGGCACACATCCCCGAGAAGACTACCGTGAACTCCTCATCCTTTCCTACCGCTTCCTTGGCGGTCAGGTCCAGGGGGGGATTTCGTCAGCCTGGGGCCTATCACCACGCCAGATGGATGGCCAAAGCCATCTATGCCCTCAAGATTTTCATGTTCCGTCACCAACTGGACCTGACAGCCAGGGAAGAAGGAGGACTTCGGCGGCTGTGTTTGTTCATCTCCCTCGCGTACGTGAAGCAGTGGAATGAGGCAATGGTCTCGAATCGAGCTCCACTGAACGACCTAGAGTTCCTTCGCCTGCTCGAGGCCTACCCTGACAAGGAAGTCAGCCACACGGCATCCATGGCCTTGAAAAGGCACCTGTGGTACCTCTCAGAGGATCTCGTGGGGCTTGGTTTCTTTGACGACCGCATTCCAAAGGACACGAAGCTAAAGATGGTCCAACGACTTCAATCCCCGCCACGAAGAAAGGACTCAAGCGGATCGATCCGAAGAACTTCAATCCACAGCAATCCATCGAGCTCTTCGTCACCTGGAGAACAAAAGAAGTCTTCTTCCGCGCGATCCTTCCAGAATCTGAGTCTCCCACCTTCCTCATGAAAGATCCAGAGGATTGGATCAATGACCAGGATTGGATCACGGCGCAAAAGAGGGTGAAAGCCCTGAAGGTGGTCAATGACGCCGCCGAGCGTGGTATCGCTTTGATGAAAAGATTCAATTCCACCATCACGCGTGATGAGAAGTAGAAGCAATTCGTCCTCAAGGTGGTTCGGGCTCATCAGAAGTTGATCCCCGTCAAGACGAAGGAGAGCTTGAAGAGTAAAATCAAGTAGTGTAGGACAGATTGATGATGAAAACAATCCATTTATACGCGCTTATTTCAATTAATGAAAGGTGCATTTCGTTTATTTTCATTTTTGTTCAGAAATAAAGAGAATAAGAGAATGATAGAAATTTCTTTTTTTTCCTAAATAGCTACAAGAAAGTGTTAAACTTGAGTGACCTCTAAATACTGTTCGATTCCCATCATTTTTCGATTTTTAGAACCTCTATGCCTATTGAAATCGGGGCAGCATTCGCGAGCAAGAGAAAATCGAAAAAAAAAAATTTCTATGTATTAATGAGACACCCTAATACATACGTTACATCTTTCAACCACTGAACAACAAATAGGGCAGCACAGTTCTTTGTTATTATTCAACGTCTCGAACTCTTGGCATACCAAAATCATCGTGTGATCGAAGTCTCGAGATTTCTGGCCGTAAACTCTATCTTTGATTATACCCCACATTGAATAATCACTGTGATGTGATTATTCAATGTCGGGTATATATATATATATATATATATATATATATATATATGTAAATTGTGAGGTATTCTAAGGAAGGCTTGTTCGCATGCATTTTTTTTTTTAAAACTGCGTTAATGCTCCTTTACACATGTACGAGTTTTGTTTTATTTTTTCTATACGAACCAATATATACACACATTTCATATACTTTCCTGGGCCTGAGCTGCCAGGTTAGTTTACCCTCTTCCCCTTGGAGATCACATATACACACATACAACTCACAGAAAGAGAGAGAGAGAGAGAGAGAGAGAGAGAGAGAGATAATACTATATATATATATATATTATATATATTAGGGTGGTCCAAAATTTGGGCTAAAATTTCACAATAGTTGGAAATGTTCTCCACATGGCTGCTCTTATTCCTTTAGATGTGAAGTGATTTTGTGCAAAATCTCTGTCCATTCAGTACATAATAAGAGGTCGCTATGATTTTCACATTTTCAAATAATTAATTAGCTAATCATTTTCTACCAGCTTCATTTTTAGAGGACGCGATAGTCACGCCACATTGACTCCGCCCACCTTTCAGAGGATCTACAGATCTACAGAAGCTAAGGCTAACAAAGACACCAAGATCCACTCTAAGGTTAGCCTGAGAGAAAGGAAAGAGTAGGGGGTTAAGAGAAGAGAATAAGGGGTTAAGTAAGTAGCAACACCTATCACTCGTCGGTTAACATTCATTCGGAAAAAGAAAAAAGGCTCACCATCATCATCCGCCGGCCACTGCCGACAAGTCAGAAAAATAGTCGGAGAGAATAGGAGAGGGGTGAAAGATGAAAAGAAGTAAAATAAGAACGCTTACAAACCATGCAAACACAGTCTTAACTCACTGTCATACCATGCAAACTAAAAACATGCAAGAAAAGAGAGTTACAGACATGCAAAGTAAGGAGAGGATAAGAAAAAAAAAAGTAGGTAAGTTAAACAACAAGTGGGTTAGTTTACGCTACGAGCTACATCTACGTTCGTGTTAGTCTAATTTTTTTTTTATTATTGCTGGCATCACACGCTGGTATGTCACAAGCTGGCATTAATCGTCAACAGACTCATCCTCGATCACCACCCCCAGAGCTCCTGTTGCTAATTGTTTTTTTATTTTAAACAACGTTAATATTTTTAAAATGTCTGTCAAGACGGTTCTTAAACACATTAACGCTGGTAGAGTTCACGATGGACGCGGGAAGATTATTCCATTTATCAATTACTTTAAACGTAAAGAAGTTTTTAGTGATATTAATAATGAAACGTCTGCTACGCAACTTAAATCCGTTATTACGAGTATTACTATTATCGAAAGTGAACAATTTGTCAAAATTTACATTATCGATGTTATTAACGATTTTGAAAACTTCAATAAGCTCCCCCCTTAATCTCCTAGTTTCGAGTGAATGCAAGTCTAACTCTTTAATCCTATCTTCATAAGGCTTGTTGCGCAATGACGGAATCAGTTTCGTGGCACGACGCTGAACCCTTTCTAACCTATCAATATCCTCACGCAAGTACGGGCACCAAAACTGAACGGCATATTCTAAATGAGGCCTGACTAGGGACTTGTAAAGGGGCAATATAATATCCTTCGATTTAAATTCGAAATTACGCGCTATGAAGCCTAACATCCTATTAGCTTTTGCGCAAGACTCCAGGCACTGGTTCCTAACCTTTAAATCCTTAGATACGCGTACGCCTAAGTCTACTTCCTCGTCAACGCTCGCTAACTCCCTATCATCCATCGTGTACGTGTAATTATTGTTGCGAGAACCTATATGCCAAACTTTACATTTGTCTACGTTAAATTGCATCTGCCACTTATCTGTCCACTCCATAATCCTATTTACATCGTCTTGAAGCCTATTACTATCGTCCTCGTTAACAACCTTACCGCCTATTTTAGTATCGTCCCCTAATTTTGACTCGTTACTAGTCAATCCTACATCTATGTCGTTAATGTAAATTACGAATAGCAATGGGCCTAACACTGAACCTTGTGGACACCGCTACCTACATCTAACCACCCCGATTCACTACCATTAACTACGACCCTCTGTCTCCTAGCACGAAGCCATTCTTCTAACCAATTAGCTACCTGACCGCGTATACCGTGCGCTTTGACCTTCGCAATTAGTCTCCTATGCGGAACTTTATCGAACGCCTTTTTAAAATCTAAATAAATAACGTCAGCCGCTCTATGCCTATCGTATTCCCGCACTATTTCGTTATAAAATTCTAACAAATTTGTTAAACAAGACCTATGGCGTCGAAACCCATGCTGACTACTATTAATCAAATCTCTACTTTCTAAGTGATCGATGATACGATCCCTAACTACGGATTCCAAAAGTTTACCGACTATTGACGTTAAGCTAATGGGCCTATAATTGCTAGCTACTGCGCGGTCGCCTATTTTAAAAATAGGCGTGACATTAGCTAATTTGAAGTCTTCAGGAATAATCCCCATTTCGAGTGACTGATTAAAAATCTTGGTTAAGGGGCCTACGATAACGTCTTTCAAATCTTTCAAATGTCTGGGATAAAAAGCGTCAGGGCCTGGAGCCTTGCTAACTTTTAGCCTATCGATATAATGCGCAATCTCACCCTCGTAAACAGTTATTTCATCCAAAATAGTCTCGCTACTAAATGGAACGATATCGTCCACGTCGCGGACATTATTTACGTCTTCTACGGTAAAAACTGTCGCAAAAAAGTTTTTGAAAATACCTGCCATCGCCTGAGCGTCAGAAGCCGAAGCGCCATTAACATCCACTAGCGGGCCTATGTTATCTTTTATCGGCTTACGATTATTAACGTATTCAAAAAACTTTTTTGGATTATGTTTACTATCCTCAGCTATAAGTATCTCTAAATTACGCTTGGCATTCCTAACTGATCTTTTAACCTGACGTCTAAGCTCGATATATCTATTAAAGTTAGCTGCCGTGCCATTGCGCTTATTAAGTCTATACCCTCTATTACGCTCGTTTATGAACTCGCCTATTTCCCAAGTCCACCACTTCGGCCTACCATAATTTCTAGCGCTCTTGGGCCTACGAGGAATAAACTCCCTTTCAATATTCCTAAAACTTTCTTTAAACGCCACCCAATGCAAATTTGTGTCATTACCCATAAATAAGTTATCCCAGTCCACTACTCTCATCCTATCCGCAAAACTATCAAATTAGCCCTACGAAAATCAGGAACTTCTATTACGTTACTATCCTTAGTGTTTTCTATCAATAACTTAAACCTAAGAATTTGATGATCACTACATCCTAAACTCTCGCCTACTTCTAAACCTTCGACTATATTCTCGCCGTTCGTCATCACCAAATCTAAAATATTATCACCGCGCGTTGGTTCGGTAACCATCTGTCGTAAAAAGTTATCTTCCATAAACTCGATCAATCTCAAACCCTCATCATTACCAGTAAAAGTCTCATAATTAACATTAGGGCAGTTAAAGGCCCCGACAATTATACTATTCCGATTGTCAATAAAGTTACCAAGAAGTAAGTAAAATGTAGTATCGGTATCGAGGGGTTGAACGGGACGTCTATAAACAACAAAATTAAAAGTAATACTACGCGCCCTAACTTCAACACATATCACATTAATTGCTGCCGGAAAATCTAACTTAACCTCGATAGCCCTAAGGGAATTACGAATGTACAGCAAAACGCCGCCACCAAACCTATGTAACCTATCATTAGTGAAGAGTTTAAAACCCGGTATATCAAGTTCCCCCAACAAGTCCCGAGTCACGGTTCACGGTATTTAACCAAGTTTCAGTGATAGCAACTATATCGTGGTTGCCGGAATAAATTATCGCCTTAAATTCATTTAATTTATTTCTAATACTACGCGCGTTACAATAAAAGACGTTTAAGTTATTTTTTACCACGGGCCCGCGTTTTAAACTATTTTTCACGTCGGGCCCGCGTTCCCCGGACCCACAACGTTTAAAGAAGGCTTCGACCTATACAACTTTCGCACGTTTTCGTCTATTAACCTACCTAGCCTAGCATTACCTATTTCATTAAAATGCACCCCATCTTTTATAAAAAGGCTAGGATCACTGAATTCGGACCACAGCTTTACGAAGGGTACATTTTCCTCAGCACAAATCTCTTCTAATTATTTATTAAAAAATATTGTTTTTGACGTAATCCTAAGACCAAACCCGTGCCTAGGGGTAATACCTAGAACTAAAGACCTATCTGACCTCGCTTTCAGGGACCTAATTAACCCCCTATGTCTCTCCAAAAGGTCAGGTACTCTCGTATCAGGCCTATACGAGTCGTTGCCTCCTACCATCGTCACCAACATCGAGTGACGGGAGGCAACGTCAATCCTATCCACTTCATCTCTAACTCTGTCAACCCTGGCCCCTGGGAGACAGACCCTCCTCCTCTTGGTTGGATGCCGTTCTGCGAACTCTTTGTCCATATGGCGCACTAAAGTGTCCCCAATTAAAATAGTTTCCCCCTCATTCACGTCCCTTTCCAAATGGGCGAAAGGGTTCGAAACCTCGACAGAGGGGGGATTCCTATCACCTAACGTACGCAGCCTAGCTCCACCCTTAACTTCTCTAAATCCCTCCCCATCTACTACTCTCGGACTAACCTTAACCCCTTTCTCAACTCTATCCAACCTTCCCGACAAGCTACCTAAACTAGAAACTAGGTTACGCACCTCACCCTTCAAATTACTAACGTCTTCAACGTTATTATTGGTTCGGCTTCCGTCAACCGTAGCCCTACCCCTGCCCTCATCAAGCGTTGCAAGTCTTTCGGTTACCTCACGTACACTGCGTTTTATGTCAACTAATTCCTCCATTAACTCGCAAAAGAAACAAACAGATCTCTCGATAATCGCCATAGGACCGCCGTTATAATCCTTAAATTCCGAATACCACCGGTTTACCCTACACCTAACACACGGCGCTTTCTGCGACGGCATCGCGCAGTTAAAAATTAGTTTAAACCGTCACAAGTGTAAGTTAAATTAAGCCGGCACGCTATGGAAACTTCTAAATCGCTAAAAACCACTAATATTAAATTACTTAACTATAACAACGTGAATATAAACCCAGGTATATAAAATTCAAAACTGTCCAAAAGTAAAATTCTCAGCAATATGCAAAAGTAGATGCAATATCAGAGAGCTCAGAAAATGCGTCCGTTCAGTACAGAGTTCAGTACAGAGTCTAGATGATGCAATTGTTCGATTTGTTGTATAATGCTGTTTGTGAATCAGACAAATCATTTACTCAGGCATCATTTCAAGTTTAAACTTGTTGGAGAACGGATTTAAGTTCGTTCAAAATTCAAGAGCTTAGGAATAGTATCTCATGTAAGTATTAATTCATATATATTAATTATTAATTCACATATATAATTATTAATTCATATATATTAAGTATTAATTCATATGTATTATATTTATTCAGTATAAATATATATATAATTATGTTCTTTATATGCAAATTTATAACCGGTAAGGATGTTGCTATTAAATTAAATGATTAAAATTGTAAGGTATATATCTTATGTCTCTTGAAGTTTATTATTTACTTATTTCTTAAATATATTTTTAAAACTTTGGCTATCTTCCTACCCATCAACCACTAACCACTGTAACCAATTTTTGTACTTTATTTATTTTGACTGCAATTTTTTACTTTAACACTTGTATAATTGTGCTTTCGTGCTAAAGGGTAAATACATTATTTTTTCTCATTTTTCAGGTTATGGCTAGAAGTACATGCTCATCTGCAGAAACGTGGGTTCTAGCAAAGCCCAGCAACGAGTTTTCAACTGCGAGGCTACCCACACGTGGTGATATGCTTCGTTTGGTTCAGTTTCACCACCATGAACAGACCTTGAAAGAGAGCTACAACTTGGCCTGAAAAGAGGCCCTGTAAGTATGGCAGAGAGCAAGGATTCCTACACAGCGAGTTGATTCCTGCGTTAGGAAGCTGTCAAAGCTGTACGAAAAGTTACTTGCGTTGAAGAAAAACTGCAAGACGCAGCTACAAAGCTGCAGAGTGAAAGAGATCATGTTCTAAGAGACTCTCTCAGAGCTTTTCGACGTTGCCTTGAAGGACGCATTGAAGGTGATAGACAATGAAGAAGACCGCCAATTCCTGATGATGCAACAAGAAGACGTCTTTTCCTGCAGTATGGCAGGCCCTGACAAGATTAATTTTGCCAAGGAATACCGCAAGAGATGTCGACAGGAGAAAGATGCTGACAAAGCTCTAAGGTACGAAGAAAGAGAGGCTGCATTCCAAGCTGGAGCTGCTGCTCTTCCATCATCCAGCACATCCACTTCATCTTCTGAAGAATTCAACGCTGAAGACGATGATTATCGTCCGTCGACTTCGACCGGAAGAGCAGATGTACACTCTCATCCTCCGAAACGAAACAATATCTTCACATCACCAGATGTGGTTGCTGCGCTTGATTGCGTCAACCTTCCCGATCGAGGAGCAGTCTTCGTTGCTGGATCAGTCGCTCAAGCCCTGGGCTATGATATTTCTACAATGACTCTTTCACGCAGCTCCATCCGTCGTTCAAGAAGGCAAGCAAGGCGGGCAGCAGCCAAAGAGGATCAAGCTTCGTTTTCTGTCGAAGGACCCCTTCTTCTTCACTGGGATGGGAAACTACTTCCCTACATCGGCGACGCAAAGGAAACAGCCGAACGAACCTCGGTAATCGTTACGGGAAATGGGATGGAAAAACTCCTAGCCGTGCCAAAAATACAACGAGCTACAGGCGAAGAACAGGCCAAGGCTTGCATTTCGACGATTCATGACTGGAATCTTCGCGGTGAGATCCAACGTCTCGTATTTGACACAACTGCGTCTAATACTGGCCTTCACAG
This sequence comes from Bathynomus jamesi, assembly GCA_023014485.1. NCBI lineage: Eukaryota > Metazoa > Arthropoda > Malacostraca > Isopoda > Cirolanidae > Bathynomus > Bathynomus jamesi. The sequence goes on from JAJOZX010005963.1 coordinate 156,892, forward strand.
GGGAGCCTGTACCATGATTGAAAAAGCAGTAGGGAGGGAACTTGTCTGGATCGCTTGTCGACATTCTATCCTTGAAGTCGTCTTGTCAATCACAGCTGACAGCACGTGAGACGGAGAATATCTCCGAGCTCTCTCTGTTTATCGCCTTGGTCTACGCACGTTTTTAGAACGAAGCCCCCGTCGGAATCAACACTCCTTTCAACGATATTCTGCTTCTTAAAATCTTACAAAAGTACCCAAATCAGACCATTTCCAAAGCAGCATCCACAGCTCTTCAACTGCACCTGTGGTATCTTGGAGAGCATCTCATGGGTCTTACATTCTTCGATCCTAGAGTCGATGCCGAGACCAAAGGAAAGATGGTCATAAACCTCCAACGTAACGAGAAAACCACTGTTACTCGTCGATTGAAGCTTGAAGGAAACAATGAAGATTTGAATTTGTATGAAATGGTCACCAGAGGGATCCTGGGAATCTTTAATCTGTTAAAGAAAGAAGGAAGGAAGGCAGCGGAGGATACCTTCCTGAGGACCGATCCTAATTCCTGGACGGAGGATGATTGCTTTCAAGAGTTTCGACGCATAGCGATCAACCTAAAAGTTGTCAATGATTCGGCAGAGAGGGGTATCGCCCTGAAGAAGGCGGAAATACATCTTTGACTAAGGATGAAGAACAAAAACAATTCCTTCTCCGATTAGTAGCAAAACATCCCCAAGACTACTCATCGTCTTCGAAGGAGTCAGTAATGAAGCGTTAATCTAAGTAATGATGTTTATTATAAATGAATGATAATGTAATTTTCTATCAAACATATCATTTTCGTTCTTTAAAAATTAATCTTTTTTTTAAGCGTTGCAAGTTATGACGTAATGTTGCAAAGGGGGTGGGGTTGTTGCAAATGTGTGGCGATGTTGCAAGAGGGTGGGGGTGTTGCAAAAAAAAGAAAAAAAGAAAAAAATTCCCCCAAAGGGGGGATGCTGCAGGTGCAACAAGGAAAACTTGGAGGCGGCGTTATCCCCCAAGAGAAAGGAGAGAAAGGAGGAGGAGAGGTGTTCACCTGGCAGGAGCCGAGTGCATATTAAGACTTCAGCCGAGTATGCGTTGTTTTATAGGCTCCTAATAAGCCAGTTGGCTGTAAATGGCTTGAGTTGCCAGATAGCGCCATGTATTCATTTAATTCTAATCGAAGACTGAGTTGCCAGATACCATTGTATACATTATTATAGACTCCTAATCAGCCAGTTGGCTGTAAATGGCTTGAGTTGCCAGATAGCGCCATGTATTCATTTAATTCTAATCGAAGACTGAGTTGCTAGATACCACTTTTTAGCATTATTATTGTATACACTATTATAGACTCCTAATCAGCCAGTTGGCTTAGAAGGCGTAAATGTTGCCAGATACCGCAATACCGTTGTATACATTATTATATTTCTTAAAAGTTGGTTTAGAAGGCGTAACATGATATAATTAAGTAAAACAACATTGCATCATTCTGTTTATTATAAATATATAGAAAATAAATATACATTTCAATTGAGGAATATGCATATAACAGTACAGGAAATATATACACACAATTATGGATATATATAAAATAAATATACATTTCAAATAGAAATAAATATACATTTCAATAGAAATATGTACATAACAGTACAGGGGAAATATCACGCAAAATATATATAAATACAATCAATAGAAATATGTACATAATCGTACAGGAGAAATATCAAGCAAAATATATATAAATACATTTCACTTTTTTTCAAAATACTAAACTCGGTCTTAATCGAGTTTACAATTACATCATTATTGCTCTGCATTACGCAGTATATGCGGCCTAATAATATTTCACCGCTTAAAGTATAGGGAAACCTGTATTCGATATGAAGGGCTTTCATATCGTTCAGTACTATTTTTGTTCCCACTTTACAACCGGTTGGTAAGTCATCTTTAAATACGTCTAGAATACAATCAAAAGCACGCACAAAGAGTTCATCGTTAGCTACATTATTAAACACAAGTTTATAAACACGCTTTTCCAATCGAGGGTTTATTTCTACCGACTCGAGCTTTTCAATCGTGAACTCACTCAACATAGCGGCAATTGAAATAATCTTCTAAATCGTTACGACAACTGCGCGTTATATAAAGAAATAGTTCTTCAGGGTGAACGGTGTAGGTGAGCTCAGCCTTGTACCGATCAATTGCTTTCTACTAAAGTTCATGGTATTTCAAAGAATCTAAACTTTTTAAATAAACGTCGAGCTCTAGACCATTCTCACCAGCCCTACACTCGGTAAACCCATCGAGCAGAGCGGTGTAGGCGTATTCAAGTACTGTATCAAAATAAAGCATATCCGTAACACGCGCGTCTAATATAGGTTTCACCTTACGGAATCCGACGATTTCAAACATTCTGTCGAGGATGAAACGGTTTCGCGTAGGAACAAGAGCGTTATTATCAGAAGCATTCTTCCACATCAGCCGTATATCAATGCACGGCCGATCGTTATTTATACACAACGTACATACAACGGCGTATGAGGGTGCGTCACTAATCTGCTCTCTTCTTGTACCTACGTTAGCAGGTATTTTATAACGATCTTCACTCCACTTCTCAACTATCACGAAGATTCTATTCATCTCCTCGATACTTAAATAAACCCGTTTGTTTGCCGGTCTACATTCCGTTTCCAGTACATAGCTAATGGTACCGGAATTACGCCTGAACACGCGCAACGATTTCGTCACAGACACATCGTACGAGGCGTTGAGAATGCTGCTCAAAGGAAGTTCCATCGTATTCGAGGAGCGCACGTCCACTCGGTTCAAGCTCTGAGATAACTATGAGCCGTGTGAGGCACGCAGGTAGGTAGGAATGGTTCGACGGACGGCTGACTCGATGATACGTGAATGGGCTTGTTCGTATGACCGCGAGTCGAATTGCTGTACATATTTCGGTACAAGAATTAATTTCATCACTACCAGCCTACGCACCAGACATTTTGGATAAGAACTAGGAACATCTCCACACTCCGGCGCACTATTTGAGAGAACATATGTTCATATTTTTCCTTTCTGCCCATCAAACGATACTCGTCTCTAAACTCTGTTAAAAATTCACGCAGGGCACTAGCCACAACCTCACTACGAACCTCATCATGATATACGTTAATATAGTGATAAAAATACTTAAGATTGTCCATGATCACGAGATTCACATTTTCAGTCGTAGGGTATGAGTAATCGACATGGTGTAGCATGACGTAATACCGCTTGTCACACCACCCATCAGCAAGACTCATTATCCATACCTGCTGCTTCTCTTCTGCACGCGTTGTCTTTTACTTCACGGTGTATGTGAGACTTTATAAAGTTTAGCTCTGCAGTATACTTCACACATCGTCTGTGCAACGAAAGCCTTCAACGGTCTCACCAGAACATCCGTAGAGTATTTGTACATCTTGGAACTTCGCACAATCCAATGTGTTTTTAAAAGAGGCATAGGAGGGAGGAATAGGAAGTTTTTCGGTATCCACCACATCCTGGCACTTTACTGAATACCATTTCGTAAACGTTGTGCAAGCAATATTAAAGGTAGCCATTTGAATACACGTCTGATCTGAATACACGTCTGATCTCTCGGGCTTACTGCGGTCGACTGACCACGCAGGGACTCCCAGATAGTAGCATGACTCACGGTCTTACAGTGGGCGGAGCTTAGAACTTTCACCTGCACACACACACCACACACACAAAGGAGAAAGTGAAACGCTATTTGAAACATGATTTATTTAACAAACGCGATATTCAAGTTATATATATACAAATACGATTTAATAAACGAGATATTCAAGTATATATATATATAATATATATATATATAATATATATATTTACAAATACGTGTAATAAATCAATTTTACAAATACGATTTAATGAACGAGATATTCAAGTTATATATATATATTTACAAATACGTATAATAAATCAATAGATACGATTATATACAAGACGTGTGAGTTAACAATAGAAGCATCATTGGTATCCAAAGGGTACGGTATCATAGGTACCAGGTAACTGGTAACGTTTCCTATAGGTGTTACGGCACACCTTCGTACCCCTAAGTTCCTTCACGCCCCCCAGCTTCTGCGCCCGAAAATTGTGGGTGCCTACAATTAGTTGGGGAGGTTGTTCATCATCGTTCAAACATACTAGATCCTTCAACGACTCAAAGTTAACAACCTCCCCAACTAATTGTAGGCACCCACAATTTTCGGGCGCAGAAGCTGGGGGGCGTGAAGGAACTTAGGGGTACGAAGGTGTGCCGTAACACCTATAGGAAACGTTACCAGTTACCTGGTACCTATGATACCGTACCCTTTGGATACCAATGATGCTTCTATTGTTAACTCACACGTCTTGTATATAATCGTATCTATTGATTTATTATACGTATTTGTAAATATATATATATAACTTGAATATCTCGTTCATTAAATCGTATTTGTAAAATTGATTTATTACACGTATTTGTAAATATATATATATATATATATATATATATATATATATATATAACTTGAATATCTCGTTTATTAAATCGTATTTGTAAATATATATAACTTGAATATCGCGTTTGTTAAATAAATCATGTTTCAAATAGCGTTTCACTTTCTCCTTTGTGTGTGTGTGTGTGTGTGTGTGTGCAGGTGAAAGTTCTAAGCTCCGCCCACTGTAAGACCGTGAGTCATGCTACTATCTGGGAGTCCCTGCGTGGTCAGTCGACCGCAGTAAGCCCGAGAGATCAGACGTGTATTCAGATCAGACGTGTATTCAAATGGCTACCTTTAATATTGCTTGCACAACGTTTACGAAATGGTATTCAGTAAAGTGCCAGGATGTGGTGGATACCGAAAAACTTCCTATTCCTCCGTCCTATGCCTCTTTTAAAAACACATTGGATTGTGCGAAGTTCCAAGATGTACAAATACTCTACGGATGTTCTGGTGAGACCGTTGAAGGCTTTCGTTGCACAGACGATGTGCTGAAGTATACTGCAGAGCTAAACTTTATAAAGTCTCACATACACCGTGAAGTAAAAGAAACAACGCGTGCAGAAGAGAAGCAGCAGGTATGGATAATGAGTCTTGCTGATGGGTGGTGTGACAAGCGGTATTACGTCATGCTACACCATGTCGATTACTCATACCCTACGACTGAAAATGTGAATCTCGTGATCATGGACAATCTTAAGTATTTTTATCACTATATTAACGTATATCATGATGAGGTTCGTAGTGAGGTTGTGGCTAGTGCCCTGCGTGAATTTTTAACAGAGTTTAGAGACGAGTATCGTTTGATGGGCAGAAAGGAAAAATATGAACATATGTTCCTCTCAAATAGTGCGCCGGAGTGTGGAGATGTTCCTAGTTCTTATCCAAAATGTCTGGTGCGTAGGCTGGTAGTGATGAAATTAATTCTTGTACCGAAATATGTACAGCAATTCGACTCGCGGTCATACGAACAAGCCCATTCACGTATCATCGAGTCAGCCGCCCGTCGAACCATTCCTACCTACCTGCGTGCCTCACACGGCTCATAGTTATCTCAGAGCTTGAACCGAGTGGACGTGCGCTCCTCGAATACGATGGAACTTCCTTTGAGCAGCATTCTCAACGCCTCGTACGATGTGTCTGTGACGAAATCGTTGCGCGTGTTCAGGCGTAATTCCGGTACCATTAGCTATGTACTGGAAACGGAATGTAGACCGACAAACAAACGGGTTTATTTAAGTATCGAGGAGATGAATAGAATCTTCGTGATAGTTGAGAAGTGGAGTGAAGATCGTTATAAAATACCTGCTAACGTAGGTACAAGAAGAGAGAGCAGATTAGTGACGCACCCTCATACGCCGTTGTATGTACGTTGTGTATAAATAACGATCGGCCGTGCATTGATATACGGCTGATGTGGAAGAATGCTTCTGATAATAACGCTCTTGTTCCTACGCGAAACCGTTTCATCCTCGACAGAATGTTTGAAATCGTCGGATTCCGTAAGGTGAAACCTATATTAGACGCGCGTGTTACGGATATGCTTTATTTTGATACAGTACTTGAATACACCTACACCGCTCTGCTCGATGGGTTTACCGAGTGTAGGGCTGGTGAGAATGGTCTAGAGCTGGACGTTTATTTAAAAAGTTTAGACTCTTTGAAATACCATGAACTTTGGTACAAAGCAATTGATCGGTACAAGGCTGAGCTCACCTACACCGTTCACCCTGAAGAACTATTTCTTTATATAACGCGCAGTTGTCGTAACGATTTAGAAAATTATTTCAATTGCCGCTATGTTGAGTGAGTTCACGATTGAAAAGCTCGAGTCGGTAGAAATAAACCCTCGATTGGAAAAGCGTGTTTATAAACTTGTGTTTAATAATGTAGCTAACGATGAACTCTTTGTGCGTGCTTTTGATTGTTCTAGACGTATTTAAAGATGACTTACCAACCGGTTGTAAAGTGGGAACAAAAATAGTACTGAACGATATGAAAGCCCTTCATATCGAATACAGGTTTCCCTATACTTTAAGCGGTGAAATATTATTAGGCCGCATATACTGCGTAATGCAGAGCAATAATGATGTAATTGTAAACTCGATTAAGACCGAGTTTAGTATTTTGAAAAAAAAGTGAAATGTATTTATATATATATTTTGCGTGATATTTCCCCTGTACGATTATAGGCATATTTCTATTATTATTGAAATGTATATTTATTTCTATTTGAAATGTATATTTATTTTATATACTCGATTAAGACCGAGTTTAGTATTTTGAAAAAAAGTGAAATGTATTTATATATATTTTGCTTGATATTTCTCCTGTACGATTATGTACATATTTCTATTGAATTGTATTTATATATATTTTGCGTGATATTTCCCCTGTACTGTTATGTACATATTTCTATTGAAATGTATATTTATTTCTATTTGAAATGTATATTTATTTTACATACTCGATTAAGACCGAGTTTAGTATTTTGAAAAAAAGTGAAATGTATTTATATATATTTTGCTTGATATTTCTCCTGTACGATTATGTACATATTTCTATTGAATTGTATTTATATATATTTTGCGTGATATTTCCCCTGTACTGTTATGTACATATTTCTATTGAAATGTATATTTATTTCTATTTGAAATGTATATTTATTTTATATATATCCATAATTGTGTGTATATATTTCCTGTACTGTTATATGCATATTCCTCAATTGAAATGTATATTTATTTTCTATATATTTATAATAAACAGAATGATGCAATGTTGTTTTACTTAATTATATCATGTTACGCCTTCTAAACCAACTTTTAAGAAATATAATAATGTATACAACGGTATTGCGGTATCTGGCAACATTTACGCCTTCTAAGCCAACTGGCTGATTAGGAGTCTATAATAGTGTATACAATAATAATGCTAAAAAGTGGTATCTAGCAACTCAGTCTTCGATTAGAATTAAATGAATACATGGCGCTATCTGGCAACTCAAGCCATTTACAGCCAACTGGCTGATTAGGAGCCTATAAAACAACGCATACTCGGCTGAAGTCTTAATATGCACTTGGCTCCTGCCAGGTGAACACCTCTCCTCCTCCTTTCTCTCCTTTCTCTTGGGGGATAACGCCGCCTCCAAGTTTTCCTTGTTGCACCTGCAGCATCCCCCCTTTGGGGGAATGTTTTTCTTTTTTTTTTTTTGCAACACCCCCACCTCCTTGCAATATCCCCACCCCCTTTGCAACATTACGTCATAACTTGCAACATTCTTGCACTCTCCCCTTTTGCGGCTATACTACTGATGATCTTGGTGGTCTGGACTGTATTGAAGGGTGTAATGGTCGTGAGGTGTGAATGCCGCTGTTAGAGTGGGTAATGCTGTTTATAGTCTTGTATAGCCTGGATGTATCTGTGGAGTGATTTAGTGTTGTTATGAATTCCCTAAATGTTTCTGTTTGTTTTTCTTTGAGTTTGTTGTTTATTGATGTTTATGATGGGTGTGCTGTTTAATGTGGTGAATTATTCCTCAGTCTGTATTTTGAACTGTTCCCAATTAGCTTTCTTGTAATTTCTGTAAGTGTGTCTAAGGCTGTTGGGGCAGAGTGTAGAACGTGTTGTAATGATGATGGGTCTGTGGTCTGATGACAGTTGTTTTTCTGTTCTCCAGTGTGTATGTGTTGCTAGTGAGGGGGAACAGAACGTTATGTCTGGGGAGGAGTTTGAGTATCCTGCTTGATGTAGAATGTGTGTATGTTCTGCATTGTTAAGAATGAAGAAGCTGTTTGATTGTGTGGCTATGTTGGCGCCTCTGGTGTTGCTTTGGTTATGCAGGTACCAACTAGTGTCTTTAGCGTTGAAGTCTCCACCTAAGATGACATTAGTGAGAGAGGCCAGATTGTGTAACTGTGGATTGTAATTGGCTGGCACCTGAGGTGAACTATCTGGTGGGATGTAAATGTTGATTAGTGTGGTGTTGTGCTTTGCGCGTGTTTTAATGTTAACTGCCTGTATTTCTATCGTGTTATCTGCTTGGATTGTGTTTGTAATGTTTTGGGTGGCATCAGTGTAGCTAATGCTTTTACGTATGTAAGTGATGAGTCCATCCCCGTTATCCCCAGTACGATCTTGACGGATCGCCGTGAAGTCAGGGATGGTGGGTGTTTTGTGTGTGCGTTTTAGTTTTGTTTCTTGTATAAGTGCTATGAGAATGCTTTGTTTGTGTACGAATTCCCTAAGCTGCATGATTTTATTTGAGGCCATCTACGTTGTACTGTAATATGTTAATATTATACTTCTGTATGTGTCTCATGGTGCTATTGTGTCTATGTCTTTGTGTATGGTGACATGTGTAAGTTGTAGTGGGGCCTGGATTAGTCTTAATGTCGCCGGAGAGTAAGAGTTGTCCGGGGAGCACGCAATTGCTCCCCGTAAATGAAAAAATAGCACGCTGAGAATAGGTCCGGCCCCGGCAGCCGATCGGCACTCTGACCGTGCCACGCAACAGGCCGTCGACTGCCAGTCTGGCCAACCGTAGACAGCCCGCTGTACGGAGATTTGAGGAAGTTTGGCCACCAGCGCGTTGATGTTTTGGTTTGACCTCGCCTCTTCTTCGCTTTGACGTGTCCCGCGCTGGAAGATACAGCCACTGTTAGAAGCTTCCTCGTCAGCTGCTAAAACTTTTTTCACGTTGTTCTAGCTAACTGTTCAGAGGTTTTTTATAAACAAATCTCAGTTTTCTGCTCAAAACGGCTCTTTCTAATTTTAAAACTGATTATTCAAGGAAGGAAGATGTTGACTTCTATTTTGCGGCAACAGTTGATGATATTTATGTTACTTTATTGATTAATGAAAATGATTAGGCTCTTCAAGTTATAAAAGATTTCTTTCGTAATAATTGATAAATACGAAACACAAAACGTATATGCAAACAGGATGATAATGCTTAGACTACTCAAGTTGATGAAGTTTTCTCTTTCTCATATGTTGTATCGACGTAATTTTGTAAATATATTTCAAGTTTCTGCATGAATAAATTTGTGTTTCACAAAAAACAAAAACTTCCCTCAATCTTCTATCACATCCAAACAGTCCAAACAGTCCTAGGTTGATAGGTTACGTTAGGTTAACTCAGATTAACTTAACGTACTCTAAAACAAATCAGAGTATGTGTAGAATCTGAGGGAGCATAAAGGACGACTTATCTGACTTAGAGGTTTTGAATTAAAATCCTAACGCAGGTGAAATTCGAAAAAAATAATCATTGTGTACGGTAAAAAAAGTCCTTCTCTAAACTTTGTCAGACTCCTCTCCATACCTTAACACAAGCGAAATGATAAAAAATTTGAAAATATAACATGTATAATCTGTTCGACCTACTGGGTGAAAAATAGTCATGGACGAAAATTTATACAAATGTTCGACCAACTTCGCATTTATGACTATATGTATATATATGCGATGAATTTCACAATTAAACACGTGAACTGAATGAATGATGCAAACCCACAAGGAAAAAGAAAAATGATTCCAAGGCCTTTCGTGTATTCAGAACACCTCGTTAGGGAATGAAGGGAGAAGGCGAGATGCTCAAAATATATACAACGCGACGGAAATAAAAAGATTAGCACATAATTAACAAGAGTTAATGAGAGGCAAAAGGAATTTTAATAGGATATTGTAAATTTTATACATTCCCGCACTGTTATTGAAATTATTTTTAAAGTTGATAAATGCACATTCTAGAATATTCCTTTCAATTATATCTCTGTTTTTAAACGAGCGCTTTAGAACTATCCCACTTGATGCTATGATTACATCTATACATATGGTTAAACAAAGCATTAGAATTATTTGCTGTTCTATACGCATATTTATGCTGTTTTACCATAATATCTAACGTTTCACCCGTTTGGCCTATATATATACTGAGTTACATTGTATACATCCTATCGAATACACACAACCAACCACATTATCCAGGCTATTCTTTATTAGGTGTGATTTAACAGCATTATTATAGTTAACGACTACATTAATGCCAATTGCTTTAAGTAAAGTCGGAAGATATTGAAAATTAACATGGTAAGGTAGGCTAAGGATATTTTTACGCTCAAATTCCTTTACAGTTACATTATTATAATACCTATTCTTGGCTTTCCTAAGGCAGTTATCTAAAATGAAATAGGATAACATAATTTAGTACCAATATTCATGATATTGCATAACTCGGAATACAAAAATTCAGGACTGACAACTCTCCTTCAGAGAGTCCGAAGTAAGAAAAGATTTTTTTTTTTCCACTGTTCCTCGTGTTTGGAGAAGTACACTTTTGGACGATATTTACAACAACTTACGTAGAAGATGCAGAACTCAGAACAGAAAGTTAAACAATAGACTGGAGGATTTAATTCGCAATAGTTATTGGACTAAAAAAAGTGATTTTAGTAATATTGTTAACTTGTCGTCCCATGAGCTAGACTTCAATACGAAATGTGCGTTAGGTTTTGGGTTAGGATTCTCTGTTCCAAACAAGTCCAGCAGTTTACTGATTGCTAAGTCTTATCACTTTTGAAAAACATAGTAATATATCCGAAAGTGAGGTGACTTGAGCCAAAGGTTGTGTGTATAGTGCTTTTAATACGAAGTATGAATCGAATTATCGTTTGAGGTTTGAAAAAGCCCTAAAAACATTTAAAAATAACGACTCATTACATGTCACAAAAGTGGACAAATCTAATTCGATCGTCATCACAGACAAAAAAGTTACATTAAAAAGATGAATAGAATACTTTATTGAGTGACCGCGCCATGCACAGACCTCTAAACAGAGACCCACTGGAGGATGTTAATAAAATGTTTAACAGAAAATTAAGAGAAATATTAAAAAATAACTATACTGGGCTTTCGCAGCAGTTTCTTAGTATCAATCCGTCACTACCATATTTGTACGGTTTAGTTAAAACACACGAAGTTAATAATCCCATGAGGCCTGTTGTTAGCTCAATAGACTCCGTAACCTATAAGCTATCTAAATGGTTAGTTAGTTTATAACGCCGTTAGTTGGCTCTATTTCCAAGTCACATATTGTAAATAGCATGGATCTTATTGACAAACTGAAGTTTCCTAATGACCCTAATTTCAAACTAGTAAGTTTTGATGTATGCTCGTTATTCACAAAAGTCCCTTTTGATGACCTACTTGATTTTTTTAAAAGATAAGATCTCTGAATATTCTTTCCCTGTTCAACACAACACACTTATTGAGTTAATTAAGCTTTGTGTCAATGATTGCAAATTTCAGTGTAAAAATAAGTTTTATGCTATGTCGTTTGGATTGGCGATGGGAAATACCCTCTCACGTGTATTAGCTAACTTATACTGTATATGGAATATTTTGAAAGCAGAATTTTGCCTACGATTGTTAATTTTAACCTTGTTTGGTACAGGTATATAGATGATATTTTATGCCTTTGACCTAATAATTTGGATGTTGACTTATTTCTTGGTGGGCTCAACAATTTAGTCCCCTCTATTAAGTTCACGGTTGAAAAAGAAAATGATGGAAACTTATCTTTTCTGGATCTAAAAATTTGGAGATGCTCTAATCAGTTAAAATTTGAAGTTCATCGTAAGCCTACTAATAATAACTCTTATGTGCATTTTTATTCTGACCATCATCCCTCGATTAAATCTCCTATTTTCTCTTCTATGTTTCTTAGAGCATTGAGAGTTGTCAGTCCTGAATTTTTAGATTCCGAGTTTGCAATATCATGAATTTTGGTACTAAATTATGTTATCCTATTTCATTTTTAGATAACTGCCTTAGGAAAGCCAAGAATAGGTATTATAATAATGTAACTAAAGGAATTTGAGCGTAAAAATATCCTTAGCCTACCTTACCCTGTTAATTTTCAATATCTTCCGACTTTACTTAAAGCAATTGGCATCAATGAAGTCTTTAAGTATAATAATACTGTTAAATCACGCCTAATAAAGAATAGCCTCGATAATGTGGTTCGTTGTGTATATTCGATCAGATGTGCATTTATCCATTTTAAAAATAATTTCAATAACAGTGCGGGAATGTATAAAATTTACAATATCCTGTTAAAATTCCTTCTGCCTCTCATTAACTCTTGTTAATTATGTGCTAATCTTTTTGTTTCCGTCCCGTTGTATATAATTTGCGCATCTCGCTTCTTCCTTCATTCCCTAACGAGGTGTACTTCTGAATACACGAAATGCCTTGGAATCATTTTTTTTCCATGTAGCTTTGCATCATATATATATATATATATATATACCTCATAACCTTGTAGAAGTTCCGTGCGTTGGTCTCTCTCCACACGAAGGTTAGGCTGGTGGCTCTACCTCTAAGCCTGGCTTGGTGAATGAGCAAGTTGCTCTTATGGGACCTTCATCGCAAATAGCCATGCACACCCGGCTCATCTGGTACCTTCCTAAGCCAGGCGTCTAGTCTTCTTTTGAAGAATTCTACATTGACACCATTTTTCCATATGTAAATTATGGAGTATCTCTCTCTGCTTCTTTCCAGCGAATATAGATTTAATTTAAGAAGTCTTTCTTAGCAGTTTTCTTTTCAACCATAAATCTTGGCTATGAAATTGCTTTGAATTTCTTCTAGTTTATTAATTTCTTCCTTTTTATATGGGAACGTTAAAATTAAGCAGTATTCAAGTTTTGCTATGATCAATGTTTTCAGCAGGGGAATCATTACTTGTCACTTGTCCCTTCTTTTGAAGGTTCTCAGTACCTATCCCACTACTCTTTTTACTTTATTTATCGCTAGCTGATTTAGTGTTTCGAATTTCGCATCATCGGTCATTGTAACCCCTAAATCTATTGCTTTCTTGCTTCTCTGGCTTTCCTGTCTATCTGGGGTATAATATGCTGTCTGTTTGATCAACTCATTTCTTCCATATCTCAAGAGCTGAAATTTCTCGGTGTTAAATGTCATGTTGTCTTCTGACCATTTGTATATTTATTTCGTGTCCCTCTGCAAGGCCTCCACTTCATTTACATAGCTGATTTTTCTGCTGATCTTTGTATCGTCTGCAAAGGATGTTCCTATACTGTTGCTGTTTACTCCGCTGTCTCTGTCTGTTAGCATGATAATGAATAGGAGTGGGGCCAGTACTGTCCTTTGTGGTACTGAGCTGCGTACTTCCGACCTTGAATTTTGACGACCTGTAGAGAGTTCTCTGAGGAAGTTGTCGATCCATTTTCACACTTTGACTGTTATTCCCATATATTTCATTTTATGTACTATTATACTGTGCTCACATTTGTCGAATGCTTTAGAAAAATCCGTGTATCGTAGTTTTCATTGCTTTCAAGTACGTCTATGATATTGTTATAGTGCTCTATTAGTTGTGATAGATATGATCTTCCTGATCGCAATCGTGCTGGTTCTCACTGAACCTTTTCATTGTCTCCAAGAAGTCATAGATTTTCTCTCTAACTATTCTTTCATAACTATTCTTTCAAATATTTTGGTGAGATGGAAAGTCAGTGACACTTATCTATAGTTCTTTGCTTGAGATCTTTCTCCTCCTTTATATATAGGGGACAATGTTTGGTTTTTTCAGGATGCTCGGTATTTTCCCCGTGTCCAGAGATCTTCTCCATATCCAGTATAGGGGTGTAACTATTTCATTTTTACGGTTTTTAATCAGTAAGGCGCTCCATTTTTCCGGACCAACAGCTGAATGTGATTTCATTTGTCCTATATCTTGCGGTATATTTTTTGGGGGTAAAATCAAAGTCTATTATACGGGGCTCCAATAAACCTTAGCCCCCCAGCCCATGGTCTAAACCATTAGAGGTACAGAAACTAAATATACCTTACAAAAGAGAATCTAATCCTGCATTTAATGAGAAACAATTAAAACTTGGTGTTCCCGCCATTGGCTTCCAAGACAGCATGAATTCGCTTTGGGTAGCTTGCCAAAAGTGACGTGAATAGATCTTGATCGTTACGCAAATTTGCTAAAACAGTTTCAATGTGTTGCGTCAGTGTATCCTTCGAAAATCGATTTGCTGCAGGTTCTTGAAACAAGAGACATTCAACATTGTCCTTTACAACTGATCCAATGTGTTCACAGACGTTCAGGTCAGGAGAATTTCCTGGCCATTCTTCATTTCCAAAGAAATCGATCTCATGGTTCCGCAACAACTGTTGAGTGGCTAATGCCTTAAAGCAGGGGGCCTTATCGTGCAGAAGTGTGACCTGATCGACATCCATAACATTGTTTGGGTTTCTTAGAAAAGGAATGACATGCTGGGATAGAATAATATCACGAAAATACTGTCCATCCCAACTCTGACCATTTGGCTTCAGCACCCACATGAGCTTCTTTGCAGTGAACAAAACAAACACACCAACACAGTCTGAACTTTTTAATAATTCACGATAATGTTCATTGTCATCGATTTCATCTGGTGTTGTGGCCCACACTCGATCATTTTGGTAGTTAGCCGACGTGTTACGTAAACAAAAAATTCATCGGAGACAGCTAAATGCATGAAATCATCCACATCCCAATCTTCAAGATAATGGGCAAACCACATTCCGTCATCGATGTTAAGTTGAGTTTTTCTTGGCTTTGGAAGTTCAGGCCAAGGCTTTAAACCTTGCCTATGACGGTACAGTCGAATGATCTCACCACTAACGATCTTTCCTCTCAACACTTCGATCTCTCTAGAAAGTTTAGCACAGCTGTTTTTCCGCTTACGCGTACCGCTTTCAATGATGTCCTTTGTTTCCTGAGAGAGTGGCAAATTTGGGCACCCAGATTTGGTTGTATCCATTTCACATTCATCCAAAGTTTTATTTCAATTTCTTTTAACGAAGTCCTCACTTCTTCGCAACTTTTTGGCAACCCATGAACGTGTTATTATAAAGGTGGCTCCAGCATCACGAGCTTCCCGAAATGTTATTGCTCGTATCAGCTCGTATCAGCTAGAGTAATTTTAATATCTGCAATAAATAAAGAATTTTATATATTTTTATAATCACTAAAAACTATTTCGATATAAATAAACATGTAAGTTGCAAATGGGAGGCGGGCTAAGGTTTTTTGGAACCCCTTACACTCTCCTTGTAATTTCCTTTCAAAGAATGCATCTCTATCGGGTACCATTTTGTCACTTTCTGGTTGACTGAAAACTGATTCGTAGTGAGCTCTCAATGTTTCAGATATTTTTTTTAAATTGTCAATTAGTTCATTATTTCCTTTTTTAAGGGCTCGATAGTGGCGTGCGTGCCTTCTCGTTTCCCTTTTTGCATGATATTTTGGGCATGCTATTTTGGGTTTTCCTTTATTACTTCTACCCCATTTCCCCTTCCTTCTCTGTATGACTCTTAATAAAGACTTGTATTTCCTTATCGATACTCTCCAGTTTTCTTTGCATTTCTTCCCTGGTATTGTTGTCTGTGCAGCTAATTAAGTTTGCAGCTACTCTCTTTCTTCTGCAGAATATTCGCTTTTACCTCTCGAAAAAATTCCTCTTTCCTTTTGGCTGTGCTTTCAGAACATATTTTTCTAAAACTAAAATTTCCAGTCTTTTCTTCCAAGATTGTTAGTATTTCTCCGGTTCTTTTCCACTCTATTTGGGTCATATAGGATTTGATTTCCCCCAATTTCTCGTCTTGGAGTTTAGGTTAAAAATCTCAAATTTGCATCTTTCTTCAGTATGAGTATTTTCTTTTAAGGTTATCTTCATATTAGGTGATACCTCGATTATGTTGTGGTCTGAGATAATAATTGGGGTTATTTTTATATCATCAATCAAGTTGGGGTTACTATTGAATTCAAGATCCAGGTAGTTATTTTTTTCTGGCGTTATCTGTTATCTCTTGTGATAACAAATTCGTTTGTTCGAGCCAGCAACCTCTTTGCTTATTCTTGGTCTCCTCTTGTACCCCCCTTGTCCTACGATACATATAAATTTCTGTAGAATATTACGAGTATATTGGGGCTAGAGAGTTTAAGGACTTTATTAAGTTTCTGATATCAGCAATAGCATCGGAAATTTTGCAGTTGGAATGTTCGGAGGTCTGTAGATGACCATAAGTACCACGTTTAGTTTTCTATTTTTACTCCTAAACGTTCCACGAAGCTGTTTGATCAACTTGTTATCGTCTCTGTCATACGACTCTCACGTACATATATAGTCCAACCAGCACCTTTATATCTTGCTGGTTACAATTCGTTGTAAGTTGTGACCATGTATGCAATATTCGCAGTTTTCACAGTCTCCTTGGTAATCTTTAAGATGTGTGTCTGTGAAGCACGAGATGTCAACCCTTGTTTCATACATAAATCCTTTCAGGTATGAAACTTTGTTCAGCGAGTGGTTCGGTTTTAGCCCATGAATATTAGCCAGGAGCCGAGGACAATATTTATGTTCTTAGTTTTGCGTTGCTCCTTGTGTATTCCAAATTCATTTTCCTTTAGTGTCGCGTGTTTTATAGCCCTGTGGTCCTCTGAAAAAGATCCGTTTCCGCTTACCTGTTCAACTTCTTGCCAGGAAGTGGTTAGGCTCGGGGGTTTCCAACTGTGTCGACTGCATGTGCTGTATGAGGCTTAGCAGTCGTGTTGTGTCTGCGATGTTGAAAACATTTGGTTCGCGATTTATATACACAGGTTTCTTTTCAGTTTTCTTATTGTCCTTTGAATTTGTTGTAGTAACATTTTTTTCTGTATTTGCAGGTGTCATGTCTTGCGTAATTCTTGCAAATGGCGGAGTGGTAGAATTTGCATGTCACCGAACTTACAGTGACCAATATTATCAGACACAGCATAGTGATCCTCAGAATAGGAGGCCTGCCGCTCCTTTTATCACACCATCTTCCTTCACAGTTCAGCAGGGAGGGAGAGAACGGAAAGGTACTTTATTCACAAGTTCTGAAAGAGAAGCCCAATGACATAAAAGCTTCTATGAACACGAATAATCATCCTAAGAGTGGGCAGCAAGTAGTACGTATCTACCCTGAACTGAATAGTCTGATTAATCTCCAATGCAAACTGACAGCAAATTAACTGCAACAGAAGGCAATGCTGCTGAGACCATTAATAACGTAGTTATGCCTGAATTAAGTATACAAACCTACTTGGCAGCTAGTCACCCTGGTGATCAGAATGGTGGGCATGGGTGGACAATAGTTGGTAAAATGGGTTTGCATCAGAAAAAGAAACAGGACTCTGGGAACCCTCCTCCATCCCACAGAGAACTACGGGTAGGGCTAACAACAAATACAGTAATTAAGGCAGTGAAAATATCTCGGCTGGCCCATGTATTTGCCTTCCGATTCCCACCTGAGCTACCTGTCTCAGAACAAGAAGAATACCTGCGCGAGGTGACAAGAAGCGGGACTACCTGCTCCAAATTAACTAGTAAACGACCAGATACCTACAGCTCTTTCTATATTAAAGCAGAATATGAGGACCCCTCTGCATTTATGGGGCCAGAAATCTGGCCTGAAGGAATCTATGATACTATAGTTGGTATAACATGAACTTCAGGAAACACAGTCCACAAAAACATGGGGAAGCAGACTCCACCAAACAATTCTAGGGAGACACCCAGTGAGAACAGTGATAGTGTGTAAGAAAAAATGGCCCAGTTTCATAGACGCAGGTTTAGATCTATAACTGTAGAGGCCTCAAAGTAAATGCTGACACTTCTTGCTTTCAGGAAACTTGGCATTCTAAACAAGAATGCAAAAATTTAAACAATATTAAGCCTAACTACAGGGGAATACCTAACTCACACAATGATGATAGTGAAGTTATCACTGTGGGCAGACAGAATAGGAAGGAAGGTGTGGCTATAATGTGGCACTCACAGTTGGATAGGTTTATAGAGCTCATTAGATATGAATATGAGTGGGTTGTAGCCATAAAAATAACTACTGATGACAAAATATTGTGTATACTCAATGTTTATATGCCTTCTGAGTGTGTACTGAAAATGAGAAGGTATTTTTAGATAGACTCTGTAAAATAAATATACTGCTAGAAGAACTGGACTCTTCATGTATTATAGTGGTTGGTGATTTTAACAGGAATATCAATAAGCCTGGTTCGGATCTTGCTAACCTTCTTATCAATTACTGTGAGGCATGTGACTACAAACTTGCCAGTAAATTGTTACTCCTTAATTTACATGTGTTAGTGAGTCCTGGGGAACTCTGATCACATCCCATTTGTGGTAGAGCTTGATTGTATGGTAGCACAAGACTTAGATAATGACTATGATAATGCTAATTACAATAAGGTTAATTGGTCAAATCTTAGCCACTCTGAGGTAGATTACTATACAATACAGACTGATGCACTGCTAAGGTTTGTGAGGATTCCTGCTGAATGTCTGCCTTGTAGAAATCCCTCTTGTGATGATGTAAAACATATAGATCTCTTAAATAAGTATTACTGTGAGCTTGTATATTAGGGTGGAGCGAAAAATACTTTATTTCTAGTATGAAGTTCTAATAGTGATTAAAAGTTGCATGTAGTGGACGATATATACCTGCCAAAATATGAGTTCATTTCTTTAATATCTTCAGCTGCCACTAGGGGGCTAAAGTTAACACAATTTTGGGTAAAAAGGAAAAAATGCTTCTATTTTAGGTTTATCAAACTATTATAAAATTTTATCTTAGAATTATCTAATAGTTTGATTAAGATTCTTAAATGATAAGAATTCGTTTTGTAAAAATACCTTTTCGTATGCTTAATATCTTCAGCTGCCACAAGAGGGCTGAATTTAACTTAAAAATGACAATTAAGTATGATTCTGTATTTACTTGAAAAAGGGAACAGTAATAAATTAGGATGTCTCTCCTCCTTTATACTGGCTTGAGACAGTTAAGAAACGTTATTTCGTGCCTTAGCGGAGTTTCCACCCTTTCCCCAACCAACCTCCCTCTAGAAAGGGTTCTTGCTGAAGACTATTTAGTAATTTGCTTTTGTGTCAAATTTTGGCTGTTTTTTCCTTGATTCTAATGTAGCACGAATCCAACCGTCTCTGTTTGTAGGTCCGCAGACTGATCCAGCAGCGTCTGTAACGAGCTTGACGCATCTCTCTACGGCTTGTGTATGACATGGAAACTGAAATAATTCTGAATGAAGAGTAGTACCATGTTTGATGCATGATTCAATATCATCAAGAGAAACTCCTTTGGTTATCGGTGGTTCTGCTATCTGAAAATCTTGCCACATAATGAGATCTGTATAGTCTTTGGCATAAAAATTTATTTCTGGCACCTTAAAATACCTGATAACATCTGTTTCTTGAATGCATGCCCTTGCTTTTATGATACGCCTAAATCCCAACTGACGCACATGCTCCCTTTCATCAGCTGTCATTGCAATGAGAATGTTTTCTTGATTTGCGTAATATGCATTTCGCTGAATGACTGAGTCATGTACTCTCCTAAGCTCTTCACGGAGATACCGGCTTCTTGCAATCATATGCCACATATGTTTAGCACCATATTGGCATAATGGTTTACGCTTTATCTGAAACCACATTGGTGCGTATACCCTAACAATGAAAGTAGCTAATTCTTGTAAATTGCCTGAAGGATTCTCTGTGCTTGCATATAACCGCAGAGTCCTGTTTGCTGTGGTAAGCCACCTTGAATGTGATATATTGCCTGGACTCTTATGACTAAGACTCTTTGAGAATGTTCCACTTGATATAGCCTTGTGAATTTCAAGAAGGTATTTCTGGTCAGTACTTATGTCATCTACATCAACTTCACACATGTCCTCTTGAATTTCAATGGGTTTGAAGTTAACTATGGGAAGCTTTTCACAGTCTGAAAGTGCTCGGCCAATTTCTCCTGAAAATGCTCTTGGTCCAGTAGTGGTACCATCCAAGTGATGAAACAGATGGCGCAATGGAAGTTCATTAAGGTGTAAAAGGCATATCAGCCACTGCAATGGCTTATTAAAGGCTTCTTCCAGTAATCTTATTGTGCCTCCAATACTACCAGTGTTAACCACTGTCGAATCACAGCCAACTGCAACGATGTTCCCTATATCAACATTCCTTTCTTTCAAGCAATTCACTAGCGTTGTGCAAATGTATTTAGCTTTGCCACTGGAAGGTGTCACATGTGCAAAGTACAGAGAATGTGGTTCAGATATTATGCTGATATGCTCTTCGCGTTTGGTTCTTTTGGTGGTTAGAGCCATCACTCTCCTGGACTTGAATCATTGTTTTATCCTTTCTGCCATCAAAGTATAATCCCTGCATGGTTTTTGGCTCTCCTATCTGTTGTAGTTCCTTTCTCTGTTTTTGTCTTTCACGTCTTAGCTTACTTCTGTCTATAATATTCCCTTTGTCTTCGGGAGTAACAATTTTAAGATCTGCCAATACTGCAGAAGCAATAGCAGCCCCAGCTCTGTCCGACATTTTAAATCTATCACAAGTAATTGCTAATGAAGGAAGTGGCTCACGCATCTGTTGTTCTGATATTACATATTGAGTCGAGGTTGTATCTTCCTCATTATCTTCAGATATCTCTTCTAGTTGTTGAAGTTCACTTGTCTCTGTTTCGATTTGTAAGTTGGACGTATTGGTTATAGCAGCACTAGTTGTTTGTGAGGATTCCAGACGTGCTTTTTCCATTTCCTTTCGATGTTCTCTTGCTTGTAATCGTCTTGTGTGTGCTATGTCAATGCTTCCTATCACCATTATTCTGCGTGTTCGTTGGTCATTTACAAAATCCTGCTCTTTTGGAGGGACTTTCTTACTCTTTTCACATGAGCATCTCCTAAACTCCTTACATTTGCAGGTGCAGATGTCAAACAAAGTGCATTTTGAAGAGTTTTCAAATTCTTCAAGCTGATTTTTGTACTTAGGCTGATCCTTGCGTGACTTGTATGGCTTTAATAAGGACCTGTATTTATCATGGTACACTCGCATCATCTGTAAAACGCGTGTATGTGAAACTATTGGCAAAGAGGCCTTCTTCCAAATATTTTCTACCTTTTTGGAAACTGCCTCTGCTATTTCAGAAAATGAAGGCTCCTTGTTATTCATCTGCTCCTTCACTAAATGTTTTGTGAACAGATAATCTTTCATAATGCAGTTATAAGTTGGTAGTTGCATATCACTCATCTCACAAGGTACTTCAAATATGGCACACTTCATATGTTCTCTAGTGAAATGTTTATATTTAGTATTTGATGCCATAATATTTTTAAGAAAAATTCACAATCACAAAATATCCTGTAACATCAAAACATTATATAATTAATATATATAATATATTTTATAAGTATATATAATATATTATATAAATATATAATATATTATATAAATAAACTAAAATTATATAATACATTATAACAAGCATTTTATAATAAAATCAATATTATCTCTATATAAATCACTTTAAAATAAAGTTTTATAATATTCCGATCATATTAAAAAACTCTCCGATCAACTGAGCGACTAGGCCTACTACCTAAGAAGACAAGTGTTAACACACTGTTCTAATGACTCACAGAAAGAAATTCCTTCACACCAAAACCCTCCCCCACAACCCTCCCCAAACCCTCCCCACAACATTCAGTGTAGTCTCAACATGACTCAGTTACTCTAAATTGTGCTAACTTCAGCTCTCTTGTGGCAGCTGAAGATATTAAGCATATGAAAAGGCATTTTTACGAAACGAATTCCTATCATTTAAGAATCTTAATCAAACTATTAGATAATTCTAAGATAAAGTTTTATAATAGTTTGACAAACCTAAAATAGAAGCATTTTTTTCCTTTTTACACAAAATTGTGTTAAATTTAGCCCCCTGGTGGCAGCTGAAAATTTTAAACAAATGAACTCATATTTTGGCAGGCATATTTCGTCCACTAAATGCAACTTTTAATAACTATTAGAACTTCATACTAGAAAAAAAGTATTTTTCGCTCCACCCTATTGTACATGCCATTAAGAGTACGAGTGAATTTAGCTTTAAGAATAAAAAATGGGAAAAAGTAAATGTCAATCCAGGGTGGTCAGAATATTGTGATGATTTGTATGGTGTAGCTAAAACTGTATTTGTGGAAACTGTAACACTGTAAAACAGAATTCGTGCTAGATTCAAGGGTGTTCTTAGATTTATAAGAAAAAATGAAGAAAGTCTTCAAAGAGAATCTCTAGCCAGAAAATTAGACTAGAGTAATACTTCCAGTAGGGAGTCTTGGAAGGGGATTAATAAAATTAACAATAGTAATCTTACCTTGGCAAATGTAACAGAGGGTGTACATGGTGAAAAAACTTTTATAGAAGTGTGGAAAAAATTATTATGAAACCCTAATTAATTGTCTCAGGGAGGATAAACCAAATATATACTTAAATGTGGAATGCTCTGAAAAGCTATTAATTAATGACCCAGAAACCTGGCAGGGTATTCATAAGTTAAAGAATAACAAAAGTTGTAGTCTAGATGTCATACAAGCAGAACTTTTAAAATGTTGTATCCCTCGTATAATACCGATGCAAAATGGGCAAAGCAACTGACCACCCCTAGCCTAAAAATAGCCTAAATTAAAATAAAATGGTGGTGTAAAATATTTGCGGTTGCTATATGGGGCCCAATAAATGACTAGTACTCGTAGCAACACATAAATTTTCTAGACTCTACAGGGTGTTCGAAAAGTCCTATCACCCCCTACAAAATGTACATATTGTAGTACCAATTTTATTTTTGTGATTAATTGTATTTATATGTGATAGGTGTAATTTAAGAAACAAGTCACTAGCAACAATTACTTTAATTAGAGTAAATACAGTTACTAATCAAAAATATCTGTGTATGCACCATCATTTTCATAACAAAGGATTGTGCGCCTTCATGTGCGGTATGAGAATCAACGCAGCATTGCTGGAGTGATTGCATCAAATGCATCTCGAACAGCGTGTTTCAGGTCCTCTGTTGTGCAGTAACGCACCCGGGATACGTTCTGCTTGACAAAACCCCATAACGCATTGACGGGCGGTATGGTTTCATGCCGAGATCTTTTGTCATGTGATCTCTCATTGTGGACATTGGGACAACAAGTTAGTGGTGGACCGGATATCAGCATCCGCATCAGCATAATTTTTAACATCCGCATCCGCACTTCTGACTTAGGATGTTGTGCGGATATTACCTCTAATAAATTATGCAATTTGCAATTAAATTAGCTTATAAAGCCCAGTCATGCACATTTCATGTAAAGTATTAATTACACTGGCCAACAAAATGAAACATTTTTTTCTCATCACAAACATGATCACACTTTTCTTAATGCATTTTTCGCGCTGATTCCGAATCTGGTTTTATTTTTTCTAGCACGTATAGTTATATAGATACACTGGTTTTGATATTTTTAAGTTTTTGATATTGCTATAAGAAAATTTATGGATGTATAGATCACACTTAGGAATGCTAAACAACAAATACATCATATACCTTGTTCAATGTACTTATAAATAAAGAATATATACATTATTTTATTAAAAGCGCTGTGAGTGTGATTTCCTTTTGTAAATTTGGCCTGGATTGTCACGATACAGCATCCAACAATGGTCCGCCATCATGCTTTCATTCCAATATCCTTGGTAGCGCTTCTCCATCATCTGAATATCTTGATGGAAGCGCTCTCCTTGCTCGTCACTCACTGCACCAAGGTTTTCAGGAAAGAAATCTAAGTGGGAATGCAGGAAGTGAATTTTTAACGACATTCGACACTCCATTTCTTTGAAGGCATCAAGGATGTTCTTGACTCCATCCTTATACGCAGGTGACTTGTTGCTTCCAAGAAAGTTTTCACATATCCATTTGAACGCCAGCCAAGCCTTCAATTCCAGCGGACTTAGGACTTAGGACTTTTTCAAATTCAGTGTCATTCAAAACCTCCCTTATTTGTGGCCCAACAAAAATTCCTTCCTTCAATTTTGCTGCAGTAACCTTCGGAAATTTCCTTGAAAGGTATTGGAACCCTTCAGATTTGACTTTACCCATTGCTTTAACAAAATTCTTTATTAAACCAAGTTTAATGTGAAGAGGTGGCAGGTAGATCTTTTGGGGATCCACTAAAGGGACAGACTGGACATTGCTTATCCCTGGGACATATGTATACCTAAGTGGCCAGTCACTTTTGGTATAATGTTCTATAGTGGCGCGACTGTCCCACAGGCAAAGGAAACAACAAAATTTTGTGAATCCTGACTGCATACCAATAAGCATTCCTATAACTTTTAGATCTCCACAAACATTCCATTGATGACTGTCGTATTTGATTGCCTTAAGTAGTATATCCATATTGTCATATGTCTCTTTTAGATGGACGGAATGGGCAATGGGGATGGATGGCATTATATTACCATTATGCAAAAGAACTGCTTTCAGGCTTCTCTGCGACGAATCAATAAAGAGGCGCCACTCAGATGCCACATACGTCTGAGATATGGCTGTAAATAGTCCATTGATGTCATGGCAATAACAGAGAGGACCGTCTACTGAAAAGAATGCTGTTAATTCAAAATTCCGCTTTCGGTAGTAACTAATACGAACATTGTTCTCAAGTAAATTGTTCTCCTTTAGTCTTGAGGCGAGAAGCTCTGATTTCTCTTTAGACAGCGATAAGTCTCTAACAAGATCATTCAACTGTCCTTGGGTTAACTTTTTAGGCTCTAAATGTCTACCTTCAAAAGTGTACTCTGGTTCTGTAGATGGTCCGGAAACGCCAGTTGCACCTTCATCACTTTCCATGTCATCTATGATAGAATCTAGCCTATCACTTGGGGGAATTGCAATGGGCAATGTTTCATCATGTTTTACTGGTCTACGTGCTGAATCCAAGTTTGGATATACAATCTGGTGTTTGTTCTTGGCAGAAAACCCCATTAAGTTCACACTACAAAAATAACAGTCTTCATGATGATCTTTCGGCTCCCTCCATATCATGGGTATGGCAAATGGCATTGAAGCTTTCTTTTTGTTAAGCCAATCACGTAATCCATTTGAACAGCCAGAACAGATTTGATGTGGCGCCCATGGTTTATCTTGGTCACCTAGATGGCAACCAAAGTATAGCTTGTATATTTTATTAATGTCGGTTGTAATACTTCGTCGCTGTGTTTTAGTTGTCAACTGGCCGCATACGAAACAGAACTTGTCGGGGTCATTCTTACATTGTCGAGGCATGTTGACTGACGTGAGCAAACTATAAATTAAAAAAAAATGTACACCAACTTGACACAAGAAGTTCTTGGACTGGACTGATCTTTTGACACACAAAGCACGGCGTTGTTGCCTGAATCACAATGCTGCTAGACGACGTAAAAGCTCACACCTGAAATACATAAGATGTATAATTAAGATAATTGAAATAAATAAGATGAATAAACTAAAAAAACGCAATAAAATAAACACAATCAAATGTTGAAATATTAGTATTTTGCCTATTTAAAATGGTTAAATCTGTGTAGTTATATATATGCCTTCATCTTGAAAACTATACGTGCTAGAAAAGATCTGAATGCAGTTTTGGAATCAGCGTGAAAAATGCTATCCAGCCACCACAAATTGTACTCTGATGAAAAATCTTTGTTGACCAGTGTTATTAATGAACAAACGAATATATAAACCCCAAAATATAAATACCTGGTGACACAGAAAATTGAATGAAACTTGTTTCATTGAAATTTCTGTGGCTGAAACTCTTGAGAAAGTTATTATTTTTATCATAATGAAAACATCAATATTAATTTCAATTCTTATGCATTGCCTGCCATAATAGTACTATCACGAAATTTGAAAAATTATGTCATATATTCATAATTCTATATTATATTGATAGATTAACTAAATATCCGCATCCGCATCCGCGGATATTGAAATAAAAAATACGCATCCGCAGATGTTGAAACTGACATCCTGTCCACCACTACTACAAGTTCTTGTGAGCGTTTTCGAAGTGATCTGTCCTTGATGGAGCTAGTTTCAAACAGCTTTTTCTCCCAGCGTAATACCATCTTGTTTGGTGGTGCAGCCTTATTGAATCTTGTGTTGAAATCATTCTGGATATCATGCATCGTTTTGCCAGTACGTGACCTTTCATGAGCCCATGTGCTCATCACTATCCTTTCCTCCAGTGTAACTGGACTGGTCTGCCATTGTTCACGCAACTCTAACACCTGAAAAAGGAAAAAAAATGCCAATGAATCACATATAAATTCAATTAATCTGAAAAGATAAGACGAAAGGCTTTTTCCCGTAAGATGAGGGGGTCAATGAGTGGGGCCCAAGCCCCTTCAGCCCCCATGGATACGCCGATATATATATATATATATATATATATATATATATATATATATATATATATGTCAGTGGCGGCTTTTCAGAGGAGGCATGGGAGGCCGGGCCTCCTCTTTTTTTATCACTATAAACTATGAGAGGATTTTATTGATAGTATTAATTCTATACGATCGTGACATGCAGAAAGTAGGGCATCTAACACTTTGTAATCTATTCTATTTATATAGAAAATGATAAATAGAATACATAACAAAATCATAGGCCTTTATGGTTTCTTGTGCGTCAAGTGCATGGAAAACAATAACAGCTTTACGTGGGATCCGAACCACGGGTCACTACATATTCTAGACACGGAGGACAGTCTTCCATCCTACTACTACCCAAACCCAATGTCGCTTAACTTCATTGATCGACGGGAAGCGGTGTTACGACATTGGCTACGACGTAGCCCTGGAAAACAATAGGAAGTTAGTACAAAGGGGAATACAAAATGTTGAAAAAGAAGAATCAAGTACAGCAGTTTTACCAACAGAAAACCAGGAAACAACAGAAAATGCCGGCACAACCGAAAACGAAAATGAGATGGACACACTACAGGGAGGGGCGAAAGTAGCCTCAGATAAAGAAATACCCATGGCAAAAAAGGGAGATGCGAAATACACGCTGGAGAAAAAAAACCCAGAAGAAGGAAATTGAATCACATAAGACTCAGGGAATTTAAGCGACGGGCCATATGCGAATATTATAAAACAGGTTCGTGCAAACATGGCTCAAACTGCATCTACAATCACTCACCAAAATGCTTCTATATGATGAGAATGGGAAATGCAGGTACGGACCAAACTGCAACTTTTTTCACTCTCATATGTGCAGACAGTCAATTACGGAGAAAAAATGCCTGAAAATAGTGCCCGTATTTTCACATAAAGGGTACGCAAAGAAGAGAACGGGAAATAACAGATCATATTCGACATAGAAGTAATAACAAGAGTAATGAAACATATTTTTTAAAAGAAACGAGGATAATAAAAGCACAGCTTGCCCCTCTAACAAGGAAAGACAGAACGCCGCAGATATTTGCAACACAACATTACGCACATTATCATTCTATTCAACTCACCCACCAATAATACAACAACCATAGTGGTATCACGGGTCGCAACCCCAATACTCCCAAATGCAGCGGCCAAACCAATGACACCAAACAGGAACCGACATCGACCAGGAAACGACCATCATTTAGGAAAATTGAACACGAAGATTAGAAACCCGGTAAATATATTATACACAAATATACAAGGCCTCTATACGGACCATACAGCCTGCAAATTACAATACTTGCAAAATTTAGCTGCGGAAACCAGCATAGATAACATATGCCTAACGGGAACAATTTAGGGTGCATCAGCCTATAAGGGGTGAAATTTCGAACTTCGGATATTGATTCGGCCCTATGATATTATGGTTACAATCCCCAATAAACCTTCAGTGTTCACGTTTCAAGCTGTTCTGACAATATTTAGTGGGTCCACCTCGAAGATGCAAATTTGACAATTGTGGAATTTTATGGTTTTACTAGAAAATCTTGTGTGTAAGCGTTGTAGATTTTGTTTGAAAAAAAAATTGTAAATATAGTTAGTTTTAGGAAAGTTTTAGCCTCAATTCATGAAATTATCTGTCTTTTTAGACTTTTTTTTTTATTATTCTGAGAATCATGGAGTGAGTTACCAGGATGCGGGACGAGGACCCAACTTGCCAAGCATCCCACCGACCACCTCCACCTATTAAAAATGGTATTTCATGATAAAATACTTGTAAAAATTGATTTATTGCTTATTGATATCTTAATTCTTCTTCTTTGTCCTTTTTTCTTCTAAAACAGATGATAAAGAAGCTTGTCTCTTTCTCAGATTAGGAGTGGCTTTTCTGTCAGCTTCTACAACTTCGAGAACATTTTGAAGATGTTCTTCAGTCCTTGCAGCCTCATAAAAGTCACTGCATAGTTTTACTGCCTTCTCAGAGCCATCATTTATGACATTTATAGCCAAAAGTTTTTCTTTGGAAGATATAAATGATGCTGTTGTTTTCCATTCAACAATCTCAACCATTAAAAAATCATAGTCTAACTGTAGTGAAGAGAATATGAACCATGAGTTTTTGTCAACCAAGTCAGCTAGTGTGGTTTCCGATCGTAGATTGGTAGGGAAATTAGGCTTTCCAAAACTAGATCCATGTCTACCTTCTGGAACCACTGTCTCAATCTTGTGTGGTTTATAGGAAAGTAGATGGTTTGTTATAGCACAAAGTTCATTTTTTGGAACCAAATCGCTGAATAATACAAGAGGAATCATCTCTGATGAAAGGTACCAGAGATGACGTTTCAAAGATGTTAGAGCACTTTTTGCTATTTGCTTGTTTACTTCCTCGTATCTAAGAAGCTTTTTGTAAAGCTGCAAATCGTGCCATGGTGCATCAAAAACTGAAGAGCAGGTCATCCACCATGGGTAGTAAATCAGTGAAATGAAGGTTGCAAAGTCTCTTAGTTTCAGAATTTGTTGCTTGTTTGTGATTGTTACTGAAGGTAGTTTCGAGATATTATCTTCTAGTAATGCAATTTTTAGAGCATATATTGCTTTACTCATCCATCTGGCTCTATGTATAGCACCAGGTCGCTGAAGGGTTATATCCTTATCACTAGGTCCTGCATTTAAGTATAACACAACTAAGTCAGAAAATTGTTTGTAGTCATATCGTGCATGTTGCTTTTCTATATTACTTATTTGAATTGCATAATCAGTCCGTTCCTGAAGAATCTCCTGGACAGCTTTGGAGTACTGATTGAAGTCAATTTTTTTCAATTTTTCATCCTTGGAAATCCAGTGAAACTTTTCTCGAAATCTGTTAAAGACATTAATTTCTGGTCCACTCGAAGTTTCTACTTTCATGTCCTGAAACACATGACTCATAATAACTTCACCAACATGATGCCTGCATGCAGACCATAATAAAGGCCGTCCAATCTCTTGCATGCAGCGCTCACATGTCCCGTGTTGGTTGCTGTAGTGTCGAAAACCAAGTTCACTATTGAACCGGAGCAGTTCCACAATTTCAGTAGCTTCATAACTTCTTCAGTCAAGTTTTTTCCAGATTGGCCACTGCCACCAGCACTAGGATGATATGATGGAATACCAAGTAGTTTGAGATCCATTGAATTTCCAACTGATACGGCTAATCGTTCTTCTGTAACATATTTATCCTGCAGAGTAGAAATTATTTTTGAATGCCAATGAAGAGAGGCCAATTTAGGAGGATTCCAGGATTTTTGAATGGAACTTGAAATTTTTTGGGCTACTTCGCGTCTTGCTCTATCAGCTGTAGCATATGAAGTTGCCACTGCCTTAGTGTTACCACCACATTCTTCAACAAAAGCTTTTGTGAATGCAGCCTGTTGTGCCGGAGTCATTTTCATTATTGATGCCAAAGAAACAAGTTTTGGTCTTTTCAGAATGTCATGAGGGAATGATAGCTTCAGTACCTAAACAGACTGTTGACTGTGTGGATTTTCCATCTTTTTCAGCTCCATCATTAGCTTCTGACTCACTCTCAATGGTAGTTGTATCGCTTGTGCTACTGCTTTCTAATTCAACATAACTGCAAGAAGCTTCAGTGTCTCTCAATTCCTTTTCTTTTCTTGCATTTTCTTCACATTTTCGAAAATTAATGTGCTTCATTTTGGATGCTAAAGTTTGATCATGAGCTCCAAAAGAAGCAATTCTATCCCCTTGCATAGATTGAAGAAATTGTATATCTTCTGGATTACTCTTAATTTTTTTGGCATTTTTAATCCACAGTGGAAAAGTCATTTTAAGTTGCATTTCCATATCTTCTAGTCTTGTCTTTGTACTTTGTAGCTCTCTTCTTTTCAATGGAATTTCTCTCAGTTTCGCATTCTTTTCTGACAATGAAATTACTTTCTCACATGCTTTTTTCTCAGTAATCATTGGTATGTTGGCTTTATTGTAGAATGGTTGAATTTCTGTTAAAACAATTTTAGCTATATCTCGCTTAGTTCTTCTCTCTTTTAGACCCTGTTGCTGGTGAAATAGGAAACATCTAAGAACTTGTTCACTTGTTGGCAAGCGACATCCTACAATCTTTGCATCATTATTTGTGATGCCAGGACCTATTCCAAATATACAGGTTTTTTTCGTGTTTTTAGGTACATCAACTTTATCTGCACCACTTGAACAAGTTTTACCACTAGAAGTGGCTTCACTGGCTTTACCACTATTATCCATTATATCATATATCAACTATTATCACCAACATATATCAAAAATTGACCTGTAATAGAAACATAGATTAATATTAAAGTAGTCTACATGCCTGAAAATAAGAAAAAATAGCTATAGGTATTTCATGATGGCAAATGATGTTTATTAATAGTAGCTATGGCTTAAACACAAGCAAACTAAACATACTAGGCCTATAGTACCTTAAGGATCATTCAATTCAATAAAATAAAGGTATATGTGAAAAAAATAATTTAAGGCAATTTATCCCAAAAATTGTCATTTTTCTAAAAGTTTAGGAGCTAGGTGGACCCAGTAGATATTAATCAATTGACCTGAAATTTTGCATGTGAATTGTTTTTAGGGAATGTAACCATAATAACGTAGGGCCAAATCAATTTTTGAAAGTTGCCATTTTTGATGCACCCTAGGGAACATACTTAAATAAGTGCAAAAAAGGCTGTGAAAACTGCATCGAGAGTACTGAAATAGCATTGCTGGACTACAACATATACAGAGCAGATAGAGTGGCTAGACGAGGGGAGGGTGTTGTATCTACGTGAAAAACACATACACATGTGAAGTGAAGGTAAAGAAATCAAACAGCACAGTCGAAGTTATTATATTAGAAGTAAAAGAACTGAACCTAACCATTATGGACGTCTACAGACCACCAAACACCACAAAAAGTTAATTCCAATTTACCAGTGAAATACAAAACATGTTAAAATTACTTGAAACTTTAGCAACAAATATCCTAATTTGCGGAGATTTTAATTTCCCATTTATAACATGGAAGAAAAATGACGAAGTCATTATGTTGAGAAGTTTCATGGCAACATTACAAAAGATGATAGAACCCAAACAATAATGCTATCAGATATGATGGAACATTACGCCCTTACTCAGGAAATCTATGAAGCCACTAGGAAAGAAAACGTTTTGGATTTAATTTTGACAAATAACAATGAGATAATAATAAATAGAAAGGTAACGCACGCAAATTTCTCCAATCATAACCTAATCGATATACAATTGAAGTTAGCACCCAGAGGTCCGAAAACGCATCCCAGAGAGGCAGAAGGAATATTTGAAGGCTTAAACATAAATTCAAAGAAAGTAGATTGGGAAAGTGTAAGTAAAGATTTAAAGGAGGTAAATTGGGAATTACTACTTCACGAGAAGACTCCAGAACAAATACTAGGTATAATGGAGTCTGAAACCAAACCTATATTACTGAAGCATGTTCCAGAGAGACAAAAGAGAAAACGTAGCAAGCTCGAGAGAAAAATCAAGACACTATTTAGACAACGGAAGCAAACCGTAAAACATCTCCACAGATGCAAAACTGATGCAAGGAGACTCAAACTAGAGAGGAAACTAGACGAAATAGAAATGGACCTAAAGCAAACATTCATACATAAGCCAAACGAGGTGGAAAACAAGGTAGCAGAAAACATAAAAAATAACCCAAAATACTTCTACACTTTTGCGAAAATGAAAATGCAGTGCAAAGAAAGTATTGGTCCGTTGATAGACGGGGAGGCCAGACACACAAATGACCCCAAAAAATGAGCGAACCGCTTAAGGAACAATTTAACGCTGTGTTCAGCACCCCTAAGTTCGAGATGAGAGTAGCAAACGCAGATGAATTTTTCGACATTGATACAACTCAGCCATGAACAAATTCTGGCACAAACCTATTAATGGACTTAGAGTTCTCGGAAGGAGATGTAATTAAGGCTGTATCACAGATGCGAAACAATTCGACATCAGGGCCAGACACATGGCGCGCCACATTTCTGAAGAAATGTAAAGAGAGTATTGCCAAACCGCTATATTTACTACGTTGGAAATCACTCGACACAGGACAAATTCCACAGCCATTAAAGAACGCGAACATTGCTCCTTTATTCAAAGGTGGTAACAGAGAAATGCCCAAGAACTATCAGCTGGTAGCTCTCACCTCACACCTTATAAAGTGCTTTGAACGTATAATTAAAAGTGAAACTCCCTACTACCTTCAAGAAAAGAATTTATACAACCCAAATCAACATGGTTTCAGGCCTGGAAGATCATGCCTATCACAGCTATTAGATCACCAGAAAATATTGGAAACACTGCCGAGGACAAAACATAGATGTAATATATACTAACTTTGCTAAAGCCTTCGATAAATGTGACTATGGAATTATAGCACATAAACTTAAGAGTACAGGAATTACTGGAAAGTTGGGAAGATGTATATTTAATTTCTTGACGCAAAGAACACAAAGAGTGGCAGTAAATGGAGTCAAATCGGAAGCCTCGGAAGTAGAGAGCTCTGTCCCACAAGGGACAGTACTAGCTCCCTTGCTGTTCATAATAATGATTGCAGATATTGATGCAGATATCAATGACAGTACAGTATCATGTTTCGCAGATGACACAAAGATATGCAAGGAAATATTGAACGAAGATGACATAGAAAGATTACAAAACGACATTGAAACATTATTCCAGTGGGCAGAAGACAACAATATGAAGTTCAACGAAGAAAACTTCCAACTTCAAAGATATGGTAATAACAAGGAGCTACAGAAAAAAGGGTACAAAACTCTGCAAGCCAAACAGATAACATCAAATCCACAAGTTAGGGATCTTGGAGTAATAATGTCGTCGGATGCAGAATTCAGAGAGCACAATAACATCAAAATTACAACGGCTAAAAAAATAATGGGAATCATCTGGAGGAGCTTCCGCAGCAGAAAAGCAAACATCATGCTCAAATTATGGAAGAGTCTAGTCCTACCAATAATTGAGTATTGCTCAGTACTCACAAGCCCACACAGAAAACGAGACATTGCGAACACTGAAGCTATACAAAGGACTTTTACATCTAAGATAGAGGAAACGGAAGGTGAAGACTACTGGTCTCGACTACAGTCACTGAAACTCTACTCTCTCAAGAGAAGGCGCGAGCGGTACACAATAATATACATATGGAAAATACTTGAGGGCTCTGTCCCTAACCTTAGAAATGAAATAAAAACAAACTGGAATGAGAGAAGAGGCAGATTTTGTACGGTCGCAGCTGCGATGGGACAAGGGGCCATGAAAACGATGATGGAAAATACCCTCAGAATAAGAGACCCAAAGCTTTTGAATGTCCTATCAAAAGAAGTGAGGAATCTCCAACACACCGACCTGAATAACTTGAAGAACCAGCTGGACAGATTCCTGTGCAAAGTCCCTCACCAGCCATGCGTGGCTGGCTATGAGGGCAGGAGGAAATCAGACAGCAATCCCCTCCTTCTTCAAATCCCACAAATGAGGCGGGATACTGCAGAGGGGTCGACCGTCGGTCGATCCTGAGCCGTCGTTCGAACTCACCTAAAGTATGCACCTAAAGTAAGTAAGTAAGTAAGTACATAGCATATATTATAGACAATTTTGAGCCTCCCTACTCTCCCTGAGTATTGGCTTGTGATTGGCTGGACCGAGACACCTTAATCTCCCGAGTTTGGAGTCCATATCGTTATCGTTACGTCACCAGTTCCCACGCCCGGATGGGCGTACCTTATTATACGGCCTTGGAGCAGTCATCCATGTGCTTTCGGAAGAGAAAGAATATAATTTTAATATAACTTCCATATAATCACAGATAAATGCACACTTTTGCTGTTTGCATCACACAAATTACATGTAATTTTCGTATACATGTAATGGATAGACCTCGTGAACTTCATTGAAGTTCCGTGCGGTGGTCTCTCTTCACACGAAGGTCAAGCTGGTGGCTCCGTCTCTAGATATGGCTTGGTGGAGGAGCGAGTTGCTCTCTTGCGCTCTCCACCGCACACAGCCAGGTACAGCTAGCCCTGTTCAAAAATCAACTTTTTTTTATTTTCATAGGTTTCTGTACTTTTTCCCATGCTTTTTGACCTGAAAAGGCCGAAAATCACAACCATTTTGACGTAGGTTGTTGGGAAGCATTGCCGCATGGAGCTTTAAGTTTTCTGCCTTGAAATCGGCCAAAAGCACCAGTTCCGGGGTCCCTTGAATCATGTTTTGCACTATAACTTTTTATCTAAACAAGATAGAGCAACAAAATAGGCACCAAATTAAAGTGTTTTTAATCCTCTTTCTAACTTATACAATTATGATAGTCTTGGAACAAGAAATGGCACATTGGTACATGCAAAGATTTCAGAAATATCACAAAATTCGTTTTCTCACACTCAAGGCAGACAAGGCGCCTTATTCATGACGCAAATTTGAGATTAACATTTTGTCACAAGTCTAATCGATCAAGAAGTGAAAGCATTACATGATGATTAATTTCATAATGACATTTACACAGTCAGTTGTTGAGAGTTTGTTTCTTGAAGCTGTCAAAGCGGCGTCTGTTGAACTCCACAGCTTGAAGGAGATAGTCCCTTTGCTTGGCATCTGTTGTTATGACATTTGCAAAGTCGCTCATCATCTTGACACCACGTTCAGCAATGTCATTCACCGCTTTCACATTCTTAACATAGTCCAACGCTTTTCTGTAGTCCTCATTCTGTGGCCAAGACGTGACAGGTTCCAGAAGCCACTCGGATCCAATGTTCAGTGTGTCCAGCAGGAAATGTGATTCTGGGCCAATGAGATCAACCAGGGTGGTCTTAGCTGTGACTCTCTGGAATAGAGGCTTTCCTGTTCTGAAGCTGTCTGGCTTCTCAGTGGCATGTAACTGGGCAGCAATGTCGTGCTTCAATGTGTCACTCAATCTACTGCTGAACAGGGCAAATGGCACGACTTCCTGCGTCAGGTACCATTTGTGGTTTTCCATCTTATTAAGTACTGCATCAGCAAGCTCTGGGTCAGTTTTCTTGTACTTCAACATGTCCTGGATTAGACTTAGATCATTCACGGGAGCATCTGCAGCAGACATTGACATCATCCATACAGGAGTGTAGAACAGCGCAAGGAAGGTGTTGAGTCTTTCCAGCTTTGATACAGTGTCTTCGTCGTACTCAAGTTGATCTGCAAACATCAGCATTTTCATGGAGTACAGGTTTCTGGCCATCCATCTGGCCTGATGAATGGCGCCTGGTCGACTCCAGTGAATACCTCGAGGAGGCGTTCCTCCAAGAACAATGACTGTCAGTTCAGCCATTTCCCTGTAGTCGGCTCTTGGAAGCCTTTCTGCTGTTAGAATGTCTTGGAGTATTTCTTCACTGTTCTTCTTCTTTTCCTTCAGCCATTTGCTGTTGATAGCCAGCATCTTTGGGTTTTCCTTGGACAAGTCCGTCCAAACATCCTTCAGATGCTCAAACCAGGGATTATCTGGCCCCTTCACCTTCCCAAACAGCTTCTCCCAAACTGCTCCTACTAGGATTTCCAGGATGTGATGTCGACAGGCCAGATAAAACACCTTTTTGTTCAGCATTTTCTCTAGCAGTTTGGCAGCTCCTCTGTGAACTCCACTGTTACTGGATGTAGTGTCAAAAACAAGGGCAGTAACATTATCCGTAAGTTCCCATGTCCAGTAAATCCATTGAAGCCTCAGCCTGAGCTGTGCCAGAAGAATTGTCGATGACAGGTACTCCCAATAACTTTCCTTCAGTGTATGAAGGTGGACCAGACACTAGCACAGCTAAAGTCTCTGAGGTACTTCCAGGTTCACTGCCCAAGACATCTTTGAGCAACTTTCCATCCCAGTGTAAGGCAGCGTACTGTGGGGGTTTTTCACAAAACTTGGACATGTGACTCTGGCTGATATTATACCTGGACAGCATTCTGTTGCGACGTGTTGTTGAGGTTGAGATGACGAAGTTATCCACATCAGCCCCTCCAGCTTTCAAGGTGGCAGAAACCATGGCAGTAACTTGATTGTCTGATAAACCAAGACGATCAGCTGTATTGCAGATGACATCACATTCCATGACCTTCCTTGGAAACGTCAAAGTCACACTAGTCACAGTGTCTTGATGGTGAGAACATCCAGGACGAGGCTGATGGTAATCCATGTCCTCTGTGTTAGCTTCGTTGTCAGTTGACTCACCCCAGGTAATGTCATCCACATGAACAACTGCCTCTTGTTCTGCTGCAGCTGTAAAATAGTACAACATGTTAAGACAGTAATTGTTAAGTACATGCTAAATATCGCAATGGAGTAAAACTTAAAACTTTTTGTAACGTTCAAAGTAATTAGTTTTACCTTGTTCTTGTCTATGCTGCAGTCTTTCATTCCTCGCTGCTTGCTGCAGGGATCTTGTCTCAAAAATCTTGTCATGACCAGACATAAGACCTTTCCTCTCAGTCTTTTGGTCTTCGTAGAACCTGATATCCTCATCTTTCTTCTCTCTGGATAACAGTCTGTTGTTCTGTATTTCCTGGATTGCATCTGGAGCTCCTATATCGAACAGGCTGTCTAATTCCAGCACAAATGCTCCTCTTTTTCCTCCAGGGTTACTTGCTCTTCCTTTGCTTTTCACCAGAGCACGATGTTTCTCATGTAGTTTCATGAAGAGCTTCATTGCGTTGTACTTGGTCATTGTCTTGATCCTAGCCATCTGCTAGAATGGGATGATAGATTCAACTGTTTCATATGCAAGGTCTTGAACCATGGGCCTCCCTGCATTTTCCGGTAAATTCTGAAGATTAAGGAAATACTGGAACGCCTGTCTGTTGGTGGGAAGCTGGGAACCACTGATAAAAGCTGAAGGGTATCCAACCAGGAAAGTTTCAGTGAGAGATCTGGTAGATGGCCCAGTTGACACCTGCCTGTGGACAGTACGTGGAGGTTCTGAGATATCAACTGTGCGCCCACGGAGCTCCCTCAGCTCCTTGCTTAATGCCATTGTGAAGTTGTAACTTGTAGATGGTTTTCTAGATTCTGATTGAGTTTCTGTTGTTTCCTGAAAAATGATAGATAATTATTATTATTATTATTATTAATTATTATTTATTTATTATTATTATTATTATTATTATTATTATTATTTATTAATTTTATGCTCTTTCATTTGATACCTAATTTGTTGCTCTATCTTGTTTAGATCAAAAGTTAAAGTGCAAAACATAATTCAAGGGACCCCGGAATTGGCGCTTTGGCCGATTTCAAGGCAGAAAATTTAAAGCTCCATGCGGCAATGCTTCCCAACATCCTAGGTCAAAATAGTTGTGATTTTCGGCTTTTTCAGGTCAAAAAGCATGGGAAAATGTACAGAAACCTATGAAAATAAGAAAAAGTTGATTTTTGAACAGGCCTACAGGTACACCTGGCTCATCTGGTACCGTCCTCAGTCAGGTATCTTTTCTTTTGAAAGATTTCAATTTTGAACCCCGTAACGTTTCTGAGCTCCATTGGAAGCTGGTTAAAAAGTCTTGGCCCCCTGACAACCAAGCTATTTTCCTTCAGTGTTGAAGAGGTCTCTTGTCAGGCCTTTAATATGGGAACACTACACATTCTGCCTTTCCTAGTGTCCACTGTTGTTTGGGTGGTAATTGCGGTTAGTTTGAGGTTTGGTACCAGTTTTCCGATCATTTTCCATATGTGGATTATGGGGTACCTCTCCCTTTATCTTTCCAGGGAGCACATATTTAGTTTACGTAGTCTTTCCCAGTAGTTGAGTTCTTTGCAGCCACCAATCTCAGCTGTGAAATGTATGAGTTCCTTCTATTTTATTAGTTTTTTTCCTTTTTATATGGGGACGTAAAGACTGAGCAGTATTTAAGTTTTGGTAAGACAAGTGTTTCCAGCAGGGTATCATTACTTTCTTGTCCCTTCTTTTGAACGTTCTTTGTACACGTCCCCCGACTCTTTTTGCTTTGTTTATTGCTATCTGATTTTGTGTCTCGAATTTCTGAACATCGCATTATAACCCACAAAGCTATCGTTTTCGTGCTTCTCTGAATTTCCTGTCTATCTGGAGCATAATATGCAGTCTGTTTAAGTTCCTCATTTCTACCATATCTCAACAGCTGAAACTTCTCGGTGCTAATGGCAAGTTGTTGTCTTCTGACCATTTGTATATTTTGTTCGTGGCCTTCTGCAAGGCCTCCATCAATTTTGCATCGCTTATTTTTCTGCTGATCTTTGTATTGTCTGCAAAGGATGTTACTATACTGTTGCTCTTTACTCTACTGTCTATGTTTGTTAATATGATAATGAACAGGAGTGGGGCCAGTACTGTACCTTGTGGTACTCAGCTGCGTACTTCCGATTCTGATGATGATATACCTTGAATTTTGACTACTGTAGACGTTCTCTGAGGAAGGTGTAGATCCATTTTCCCACTTTGCCCGTTATTCCCATATGTTTCATTTTATATGCTATTATACGAAGATCACATTTGTCGAAAGCTTTAGCAAAATCCATGTATATGATATCGTAGTTTTCATTGCCTGCCAGTGCATCTAGGATATTGTTATAGTGCTCTATAAGTTGCGATAGGCATGATCCTCCTGATCGGAATCCGTGCTGATTTTCTTTGAATCTTTCAAGTGTAGCTATTTCATTTTTAGTTTTTATTGAGTACTGCCTTCCATTTGTCCGGATCTGCAGCTGAATGTAATTTCATTTGTCCTATAGCTCTCGCTACATCTTCTCTGGTAAAATCAAAGTCTGTTATATAATCTCCTTGCAATTTCTCTTCAAAGAAAGCATCTATGTTAGGTACCGCTTTGTCACGTTTTGGGGTACTGAAGACTGATGCATACTGAGCTCTCAATGTTTCACATATTTCCTTAAGGGCTCGTTTTTGTTTTCCTACCGCCTATCCATACTCTCCAGTTTTTCTTGTATTACTTTCCTGGCATTGTTGTTTCTGTAATTAGCTAACTTCGCTGCTACTCTCTTTCTTTTGCGGAATATTCTTTGTTTTTGCCTCTTTAACCAGTTCCTCCTTCCTTTTGGCTATGCTTTCGGAGCATATTTTTCCAAAATTTTCAGCGTTTTTTATTTTATTTTTTTTTATTCTTTAAAACTGTTCTCCACTCTCTTTGGGCCATGTGTGATCCAACTGCTTCCCAATTTATAGTCTTGGAGTTTAAGTTAAAAGTTCCAAATTTGCTTCTTCAGGATTTCTTCAGTATGTGCATTGTGTTTTATTGTTGTCGCCATATTTGTTGATATCGCGATTATGTTGTGGTCTGAGATAAAAGTTAGGGTTATATTTATATCAGCAATCAAGTTCGTGCTATTCGTGAATATCAGATCTAGGCAGTTATTTTTTCTGGTATTTTCTGTTATTTTCTGTTATCTCCTGTGTCAGCATCAACTCATTTGTGAGAGCCATCAAGATCTTTGCTTGCTCCTGGTCTTCTCGTGTGTCTTCCTTGTCGTGGTATATATATATATATATATATATATATATATATATATATATATATATGGGAATAAACTCAGAATGGTCCCGAGTTTTTTATGATACACACAAACCGTGCATGGAACAAGGAACTCTTCTGGGATAATTAAATCCACTATAGTCCGAATAAGTAATGGTAAATGACAAATACCACAGTTTTTCTTTTTCATGATGCTAGCCCGACGTGGGCAACGGGTCACTCATGGTACTATGGTATACTATGGTATACTATGGTATTCGTCATTTACTATTACTTATTCGGACTATAGTGGATTTAATTATCCCAGAAGAGTTCCTTGTTCCATGCACGGTCTGTGTGTATCATAAAAAACTCAGGGGACCATTCTGAGTTCATTCCCATCTTGAAACGGACATGTTATGTGCCTTGAAAAGTGGACGCTCAATTCTGCCAGTTGAGGTTTAAGTTTTGGTTTTTGGCTAAAAATATAATAGTTACCCCTTTTTCTTTGATGTATTCAATCTGACGTGAAGGCAGCGAGTCTTTTGCTTATATTGAGGTTCTAAATGTAGCAGGGCTAGGCTGCTTTAAACCCTAGATCCATGTCCCAAAGCTGGATCCTGTCTGCTTTGCAGATAGCTGGTGAGGGAAGCTATATTTATGGGACCTCTTTGCGAGTGACCCGTTGCCCACGTCGGGCTAGCATCATGAAAAAGAAAAACTATGGTATTTGTCATTTACCATTACTTATTCAGACTATAGTGGATTTAATTATCCCAGAAGAGTTCCTTGTTCCATGCATGGTCTGTGTGTATCATATATGTATATAGTGGACCTAGTTTTTAGCCGTTTAAGGTGATAATGATTTAATTGTATGCAATGATTAATTGATGCAATGACTGATTGCTTATTAATGAAAGGCTGGGTTAATAATTTATATTGTTATACAGTATCACCGATTGGAATAAATGGTTATTTGATTAGGCCCACCATACTATTGGAAGTGACAGTATGGCAGCGAGGGTCACCAGCTTGGTTTACACCCAAGCAAATTAATATTAAGGTTATAAAAGACACCTTATGGGTTTTGTATTTTATTATGAAAATAAAGCCGTTATTTATTCACTCTGATATAACAAAGAATTGACAGTAATTAATTGATAGTTTTACGTTATGCTTATGACATAGACTTAGCTAATAAGATGAAATGTTAATAGCTTAATTGACACGTAATAAGTAATGTACTCATTGATGGTATGTAAATGGCATGCGACATGGAACATTGAATGGGCCTAGTAAATGATATAAAGAATGCACGTGCGTTTGGTACATTGAATAGAATACGTGACTCTGATTAAGTAGGCTAAATGATTGCATGGATGCACATAGAATAACTGATGCGGCCTAATAATAATGGATTGAAATGCTTGACAATGATTACACAAAATATCGTTTATATATAAGACCATTATGTGATGTTAAGTGATTACGCCAAGAGAATATTTAGTTAACACACAAATATATGAATTGAACATAATAACGGATGATACGCTGAATTACGGTATTGAAATGACACTTGAATTGTAGAACAGGCCTACCGCGTTCTTTCACGTGAGTCAGTTGGAACGCTTAATTACACACTTTGGGAGTATAGCCTATCGTTCGGCGGTAGGCTAATGTAGGTTCACAAGAGTACTTAGAATAGGAGGTACTTATCTTAGGACGATGTAACCCTGTTGAAGGCGGGTTGAAGACGAACCTATTAACGTAGATTCGAGTTGTCGTTGTCCGTTAAGCCTCTCGAGATGATGGATGTAGGCTTTGTACGGCGGCCTGAGGTGATGTTACTTCTCGAGGTGCAGCCGCTGGCCTTAAATGATCTTACACGCGTTGGCTTGAGGTGCTGAATATATCTCGAGGAATGTAGAGAAACTTGAAGGCTTGATGATAAATCTTGAAGGAAGTAGCGGCCAGAGGCCGGAAGGCGGTTGAAGAGATGATATCGTACAGAGTAGTCTAACGAAATGGAAGCGCTAACGAAGTGAGGAGGAGTGTGAGTGGGTGCTCGCTTTTATACGTAGTTCCTGTGACGTAGGATTTCGCACCAAATCTTAAGACGCTTTGTTCGCGCGTCCTTTAGTTGATAAGGGTTGAGTTCGCGCCCTTTGGGAAGAAACAGACTTTCCATTGTTTGCCCACGTGTGTTTTCCAAGACTGTTTGATGATAGCGTGGAAGTAAAGGATTTCTGTCTATTTGTTGGTCTATTTCTTGTCGATCCGCTACATATATATATATATTCCTATTCACCTTTTTATATTTTATAAATGAGAAATTAAAGTCTCCGCAGGGTATTATATTTGGGGATGGAGGGTTTA
Organism: Bathynomus jamesi; assembly: GCA_023014485.1. Lineage (NCBI taxonomy): Eukaryota > Metazoa > Arthropoda > Malacostraca > Isopoda > Cirolanidae > Bathynomus > Bathynomus jamesi. The sequence goes on from JAJOZX010005963.1 coordinate 199,763, forward strand.
TTGCCTTTATTAGGTTTTTTATATTAATTGCAACCGAGAATTTTTTGGTTGGAGTGTTTGGAGGTCCATAGATGACTATCAGTATCACGTTTAGTTTTTCTGTTTTCACTCCTAGGAGTTTCAAAAAGCTGTTTGATTTACTTATTACCGTCTCTGTGATATGCCCTTTATGTAAAAAAATTGAAATAGCTGTAACGTTTTAAGTTTTCATTTCTAAAATAAAAATTTTAAAAAAAAATTTTAAAATTAAAATTTAAAATTTAAAAATTAAAAAGGATTCATATGAAAAAATTATGAAAAAAATTTAGAAATTTATACATTTTTAAGGGTGTCAGGAAATGATTGCCGCCCCCCTGTACAGAAGAAACTGAAAGGAATAGAAAAAAACAGACAAAACCACGCGAAAGAGCGTTTAATTTTGAATAAAAAACACTTGTTTTAATATCGGGTGTTGCCCCCATTTGCAGCTCTGACGGCCATTAATCGACGGGGGTATGATCCCAGAAGTGTCTCAGAGATCGGTATCATGACTCATTTCTTCAAGGACTTCGTTGATCTTTGCAGTCATAATTTCTGTTGAATACCGATTCTGAATGGGTTGTTCCAGCATTAAGGACTCCACCCGATCCTTCATGATGGATCCGACATGTTCACAGACATTAAGATCGGGAGAATTGCCAGGCCATTCATTATTTCCGAAAAAATCAATGTTATTGTCCTTAAGCAGTTGTTGAGTCGCAAGTGCTTTCATACAGGGGGCTTTGTCGTGAAGAAAGGTTGCCTGTTCAACATCCAAAACACACTCGGGGTCTTTCAAAAACGGAATTACATGTTGGGCTAAAATTACATTTCGAAAATAAGGCCCATCCCAACTGGTTCCTCTTGGTTTGATAACCCAGATGAGCTTCCGAATAGAGAACATAATGAAAACACCCACACATGCTGGATTTTTTACTATTTCTCGATACTTCTGGTCGTCTGGGACTTCATCAGGAGTTGTTGCCCAAACCCGATCATTCTGAAAATTTGGTTTTCTGGAGACATAAACGAAGAATTCATCGCTGACAACCAAGTGAAGGAAATCGTCTTCCGTCCATTCCTCAAGATAATCACAAAACCATAGCCGATCTTCAATATTAAGATCACTCTTCCGTGGCTTAGCTATTTCATGCCAAGCACTCAAGCCTTGGCGAACTCGAAATTGATGCACAAGTTGCCGATTGACTATCTTACCACGACGGATAAGTATCTCTTTCGCTACCTCAGAGCAGCTCTTCTTTCGGCGCCGTGATGCAGCAAGCACAATCTCTTTCGATTCTTGAGATAATTTCTCCGGTCTTCCTCCTCGAAAATCTGTTTCACAATCTTCAGGATTCTTATTCCAATTCCTTTTGACAAAGTCTTCTGATCTTTTTAATCTCTCAGCCACCCAGTGTCGAGTTATGAAAGTTGCACCAGCTTCCTTTGCTTCACGAAATGTGACAGCTCGAATGCGGTCAAGAACTCGCTTTTTCTCTGAATCGTTCAAAATAGATGATGCCATGGTTTCTGTGGGTAAAAAAATGGTAAGAATTAAAATCACAGGAATAGAATATAATGATTTTTATTCAGATTTTAACGCTCTTTCAAGTGGTCTCGCCGGTTTTTATCTATCTCTTCTAGTTTCTGCTCTACAGGGGGGGCAATCATTTCCTGACACCCCGCGACCGATTTATCACAATGAATCTGAGGCCTCGTCACGAATTCTATAGGGGCACTCGGCGAGGACGGCCAAATCGGCCGCAATCAATTTCTCGCATGTATAGTTTTTCCATACCACCGTTCCCTTTTCCTCGGTCTGTCGTTGTTGTTTCAATGGATTGGGCCAGTTAGCACAGTGTATACTTCGTTTTGGAATGGGCATCCAGAGAGAATTTTGAACCGGTTTTGGTTCATACTGTTTCATTCTCTGTTCTATGAGCGGGGCCTGTACTTCGCAAACCGTACATATATAGCACAGCTACCTTTACGTTGTGCTGTTTTATCAGCTTTTAATAAGTTGAAACCCTCGATATTTATCTCTTTCTTATCAATACAATGTTCGCAGTTTTCACAATTTTCTTGGGAATCTTTAAGATGAGTTTCCGTAAGGCATGCGATGTCTGCCCTTGTTTCGTCCGTAAATCCTTTTAAGTACGAAACTTTGTTGAGTATGCATTTCAGTATGTATTTCCTCTTAATAAAAACATTATTTGGTAATGAATATTGAAATAGTGTGTGTTTTTGTTGACTTCTATAAGGTACAGTAAACTAAGGAGTACTCAGACAGGAAAGGAAGGTATAATATTAAGTTTATCATGAAGAGATAAGTAAGGTCCTCTTGAGTAAGGGAACAGTTGGAAGGACATAAATAACAGTGCTTATTAAAATCAAGAATAAGAAAATGGCATGGGTAAGTTACATCTTTAGAAGAAGATATTGGTAAAGGTAAGTTCTTAACAGTAAATAGGCATAGGCAGGTCATGTCTTTCATAACAAGGATGGAGAGCATAGTGTAACTGTAGTAGCCCATTGGAGGCGTAAGAGGGCGAGGCAGACTCAGCCAGATGCAGGGATAAGTGAAGCTTAATTTACTCGAACAGTTTGGTGTTTAGTTTCAGAAGTTTTGAACATAGTACTAAAGCACTATGTGAAAAAACTATTATTTATCCATGCTGACTCGAAACTTGACTTGCGACTCATCAATAAAGAATTGAGACTTGACTTGCGACTCGCAAAAATGGCTTGAGACTTGACTTGAGACTCGCTAGAAAAGACTTGAGACTTGACTTCAGACTTGCTCTCAGTGATTAGTGACTTACTTGAGACTCGACAAAAATGACTTGTAGACAAGTCTGCTAATCACCCATTTCTCAATGGAGGAAAATATAAAAGCTAACTATGGATCTTACAGCTATAATAACGAACTAAAATTCCTGAGATAAATAACAGCTTTTGACTTGACTGGAATAACCGAAAATAATGATGACAGTGGGACAAAATTTCACGTATTCTTAAGCACACTGATGGGTATATTCAACACAAACTTTCACCTTAAATCAAAAGTAATATCTAAAACCAAATACAACAACCAACGGATCACTCCAGCACTCACTGTGACTATTAAACGGAAACAACCTCTCTATAAATTATAGAAAATAGATTTTATTATCAAACAGACATACAAAAATTACTGTAACAGACTTAATGCAGTCATTAAATAAACAAAATCAGGTCATTATTGTTCTTAAATTGATGAATTCGCGACACAAAGAGGTTGAGATTCCTCACAGGTAACCTTGCCGGGAAGAGAAGTTGAGGAACCCACCGTGAAGAGCGCCTGTTAACTGTGACCCACCCGTCCTCTTCCCTCAATCTCCCTGAGGCAGGGTTCGCCTACCTGAGGGATGGGTGGCACGACCTTTTGGGGATACGAGGCCCCTCCCCTACTCTGTGTCTTGGTGAGGGTCTGTTAGCGGTATTTATATCCTGACAGACGCGCGTGCTCCTCCTTCTTCGGTGGGAGGGGAAGGGGAACTGCACGCCGAGCGAGGCGTTTGAGTAATAGAACGCGTCTCCCCTGTAGTGGAAGGTAAGGAAGAAGGCAGTGATGCCTCGTCTCTTGGCATCGGACAGTCCCTGTTCCTCATTGTAAAAGCGGGAGCAGGGGTCCTTTCCTGAACGGGAGTGAGGTTGACCGTTTCCCCTGCATGCTGCGTTTCCACCCCACATTCAGGGAGGGAGTTGGGGGAGGGGATTTCGTTTCCCTCGTTGCCCGACGCGCTGCTTGGGGTTCTAACTTGCTGAACAACTTCCGAGTAACTGGGCTTTGGGAGGAGCGTCTCTTTCAACGCATCTAACTCTGACCGGAATTTTTCTAGCGAAATCGCATTTTTCTGACTTGACACCACGAGTTGGTGTTTTAGTTCAACTAACAACTTTTGTACCTACCTGTACTGTTTGAGGAGCACCGAAACGTCTACATCACCCACAGAGATTACCGGTATTCTATGGAAATTAGTAACGTAGAAGGTAATATTGTTCTCATTATCCCGGAGGGTAGACACTGAATTTATAATGTCTTTTAGGATATTCTCGTTTCTAGAATTACCTCTACGAGTTGGGAGGGTAGCACTGAACAGGGTGTTTAACTGTACCCTCGTATGTTCTGTTTCTTCCAAATCATAGAAATCATGACAAACATACGAGAAGGTCTGACCTAATATGATCTACTTTGTCAAATATAAAACATAAAGGATTTTCTACAGGAACCCGATTTTCAGCAGACGATCCCATTGTATCTGTATCGATGGAGGAACAGGCTTGCGGGGGAGCGTAGTTGGTGGCGGTGGTTCGGGTGGAGATGGATGGAACGCCGATAGGGGTCCCACTTCTCGTCCCTTTAAATCAGGTTTTCTCAACGGGGGCGGTACCACCCCTCAGGGGGCGCTTAGGATCTTTATGTGGGCGCTGAGAAAAAGAAAAGGGGGCTCCGTTTTTCATAATCTCAATGAAAATATTCATATAATTGTTATACTTCGTTTTCTATGACTCATATATATTTTGTCTTTTTCAGGTATATTCTTTTACAGGTATTATTCTTTTATTCCTGTACAGTATATTCATTTACTTTAGTAGTTTAGTACTGTTAAAATATGGCGCAAATTATGAAGAAAAATGTAGACAGTACTCGGTGTAATACTTACAGTATCACTTTATTCCATCTCCATCCAACGCAAAACTACCTCAATGTTTAGTCCGTGAACATGTGTTCTCAAATGAAGCAAAGAAACCCTCTCGCCTTAAAGATCACCTTGCGAAAATTCACCCAGAAAAGTCCAGTAAAGACCTTGAGTATTTTCAAGTCCTAAAGGACAAGTTTGTGAAGAGAGGTACCATCAGCGACCTTCTCTCAAAGAGCAACAGTCGAAATGAAAGCGGTCTTGTTCATCTTACAACATTTCATTGCTGATTGCAAAATCTGGACAACTTTTCACTATGCGAGAAATCCTTATTCTTCCAGCGATAAGAGAGGCAATTTCCACAGTGATGAAGTGCGATCCAACATCATTGGTGAACTCCATCCCTCTGAGCAACGACACTTTGGCCAGGAGGATCGATGAAATGGCCCAGGACACAGAAGAACAGTTGTGCGCTATGTTAAGGGAAACCCAGTTTTCCATTCATTTGGATGAATCCACTACTGCCGAAAACAACGCTCTTCTTATGGCATATGTCAGTTTTTATTTTTCTGGCAAAGCAAGAGAGTTCTTATTTGCCAAGTATCTGACGACTGATACCAAAGGCAAAACAATTTTCCAGGCGCTGAATGAGTATCTGCAAGAGAAAAATTACTATCATCAACATTATAGCTTTCACGGCAGATGGCGCCCCAGCCATGGCAGGCCGATACCGTGGTTTTACTGCGTTTATGAAAGCCACTGTTCCCGGCGTCCTTACTGTGCACTGTGTTTTACACCGTCAAATCTCGTCGCAAAACAGATGGGTTCACATTTCCATGAATCATTTCAGGTTGCAGTTCGGACCATCAATAAAATCAAGGTATACCCCTGAATGACAGATTATTCCGACAGCTCTGCCATACGAACAACGAATTGTTTGAGCGCTTGTTGATTAGGGTGTGTCAATTTTGTCAACTTTTTTAAAATCAATTTTGGTAGTGAAAATATAGTCTTTTCATGTCAAAACTTGAAATTGGCCAACCAAAATGAAATAAAATAACCCTTACCTTCATCAATTTTAACTTAAATTTTCAGAAATGGACTCTTTTCCTAATAATAGGACATAAATTGATTAACTATTCATCTGTCACAGAATTATCCCACTGATCGCATATGGAGTGTTTTCAAGGTCATATAGTTGTTGTACAATGTACAAGTCACAACATGAATAGAACTGTCCCTCACTCTCAGTGCTCAGTTGCCTCTTAGATGTCATAGACGGTGGTTTGCTGTTATTGCTCTTGTACCTACTTCATAGTTATTCTACTAGACGAATACTACAGTTTAACTGTAAGTATGGATTATTGATTATTACAATTATTTATTATTATCATATTCTTCTGTCTAATTATGTTGTAATCCCATGAAATATTTTTTTATTGAATTTTAGAACATCGAATGACTAAACTTTGAAGCATCGTAATTGATATAAAATATTTAAATGTTTTTCTTTCTTTTCAGATATTCCTAAGATGCCAAAATTGAAGACAAGAGGTCAGTCGTCATGCCACTTGGGCCTGTTAGTCGGTACAGGCAAAGAGCTTCCCGTATCAGAACTACCAACAGTGCGAGACATGCTGAGACTAGGGTTACTCCTTCGTGAGCAAAATACAAAGGATAGAAGGAACTACACAGAGAAACAGCTCACAAGGGACATGATTCCTTCCCCCTCTTCTGCAGCAGTGGAAAAAAGCTAATGTGTTATTCAAACCACCTGTACTCAATCAGTATAGAACTATTGAGCTAAAATTAACAAAGCTGTGGCACAAAGCAGTTGAGACATCACTTGGTAAAGGAAAACTAGTAAAGAAAAATAAATTTCTGCACACACTTGATACTTTTCTTGACATTTTTAACTGCCAGTGTCCCATAGAGTTGTGTTCTGAAGCCAATTGTTCTCCCTCATGCAGAAGAGAACCTCACCCTCACATTGATTGTCGCTGTCCTCGTGAGAAGAAGATCCCTGTTTTGGAGCTGGCTTTCATAAAGGCGCAGAGAACAAAGGCAGGAGGCCAAGGAAGTATGCAGATTGGTTCGGCAGATTATTCAGAAACCAAAAAACAGATTGTTATTGCTAAGAAAAGAGAGAAAATCCGAGAGAGGGAAGAAAGGAAGAAAAAGAAGAGTGAAGAAGCTACCCAAAGAGACGAAGAGCTCTATCAAGAGGTTTCTCACTTCTTTGAAAGCTCTTCAGATGAACAGAAAGAAGCAACATCAGATGATAGCTCCAAAATGCCATCTGAACCTTCGCCGAAGAGAATGAAATACAACACTAAAGACATCTCAAACATTGCCCTTGCCAGTATTCGCCACCATACGGGGCTACGAGAGACTGCAGAGATTGCCACTGCCGCTTGGATAGATGCAGGCCTCATCAGCCGAGAGGATACATCCTTAGTGATAGATCATAATAAGATAAGAAGAGCACAAGAAAAAATAATGAAGGAAATATCTGATCAGCATGAAAAACATTTGTAGGAGGAAGGTTTTTCTTGCCTTTTGTTTGATGGAAGAAGAGATGACACAAAAGTTCTCCTAGAGGTAGAGGGAATGGACAGAAAGTTTCCCGGTCTCATCAAAGAAGAACACTACTCTGTGTGTTCCGAACCTGGTGGCCGCTATTTGTTTCACTTTGTTCCTGAAGCAGAAGTAGAAGACAAGAAACATGCAGAGGCAATTGCTGATCAAATAATATGTTGGCTTCAAGAAAGAAGACTTGACAGTTCACTGCAGGCCGTTGATGGAGACTCAACTGCGGTGAACACTGGATGGCAGGGCGGTGTTATGACGCATTTAGAGAAAAAACTTGGAAGAAGGCTTGTTTGGATTGTATGTGATTTGCACACAGGGGAACTACCTCTTCGTCGTCTCATCCAGGAACTTGATGGTCCTACAAAGAGCAACGACAAGTGGTCAGAGCCCCTTGGCAACATGCTAGATGAAGCAACGGAATTAGAAATAAATACAAAATTTCCAAAGGTCGAAGTAGGCCCTCCCCTTCCAGTGTTGTCTGAAGAAGTTATCAAAGACCTCAGCACGGATCAATCTTACGCTTTTCGTATTGTTCAAGCAATCAGATCAGGAGAGTTGCCTCAAAATCTGGCTCTCTTGGAGATTGGACCCGTAAGTCACAGTCGTTGGTTAACTACAGCGATTCGTTTCTGCAGGATTTGGGTTTCCAAACATGCACTGAAGGGCAAAATGCTACAGAATTTGATGTTGATTGTTGAATTTATTATTGGGTTTTATCTTCCTCACTGGTTCAATGTAAAACTTAATCCAATGTGGATGGAGGGGCCCAACCACATCTTGTTTCAATTACAGCTACTGAGAACCCAAAGGAAAGTAGTGGTGGACATCGTGTTACCTGTGGTGAGAAGGTCCGCTTGGTATGCTAGGCCAGAGGCAGTTTTGCAAACAATACTCTGCAGCCAATGTAGCAAAGAGCGAACTGAGGCTGTGGAAATCATTCTAAAGCTTAGAGGAACATCACTAGATGATGACCAGCTGGGAGACTGCTCTGTTCAAACAAGGAAGGTACCTCCGATAAACGTCAATGCCACGAAATTGTCAGAATTAGTTAACTTGAGTTTGGAAGTTTTGGAGCCACCACTGACAACATGTATAACAAACAAAGATTTAACAAAGAGGCCCCAATGCAAGTGCCAAAGTGGCCTTCTCACACTCAGAGTGTGGAGAGATGTGTGAAAATGGTCACAGAAGCACTTGTCAAGTTTACAGTCACGAGAGGCGAGAAGGCTACATCAAAGCGCAAGTAGCAAGCCGAATGCTGATGTCAAGGAATCGCAGCAAAAAGGACATGACTGCATTGGTTACTTTCAAATAAAGACTCTGAATGATATCTTATTGCCACTTTAAATGTTGATAGGATGTTTGCGCACATTTGTTATTTTGTTACGAATTTACGGAAAAATGGAATTTTTGAATTAAAATTGATGTAGGTAGGAGTTATTTTTTATTGTTTTTGAAGCAAGGATATTATTTTGTATGCCAAATGATTACATTAAATTGCTACCAAATCACATGATTTTCAATTTAGTCATTTCACCCCCGAAATTGACACACCCTATAATGTTGATGCATACTGAGATACGCTGGCTGTCAAACGGCAATTGCCTGGGGCGGTTTTGTGAGCTCTATGACACGGTGTTAGAGTTCCTTGAGAGAGTTGACTCTTCTCTTAAAGCCGACTTGGAGTCCAGACAGTGTGATATCTCGTTCTTGGCAGACATCTTTGAGAAGATGAACGAGGTATCCGTTAAACTCCAAGGTAGTGTTATCACTCTTATCTACACGAAGAGGCTCATCTGCAGCTTCATTGGAAGACTGGAGCTGTACAAACAGAACATAAACAAGAAAGAATTTGTTCACTTTCCTCACTTGACCAAAGTGAGACTCAACCTTATTATTATTTCTATTATTGTTACAGTAAAAGTAAAAATTTCAATTAGTGATCCTCAATGTTGCCAAGCAGCAGTTCCGCATGATAGTAACCTACCATAAAGCAACACTTTGAAATGTAACTTACTATCATTGTCTCATCACATCATTTCGTTAATTGTGCACAAGTAAATCGAATCAACTGCTGAAATTGCCTAAAAATGAGTACACTCATCTGAGCACCTTTTCACTGTAAAAACTATTAAATAACTTTCCATTGTGGTGCTTTCAGATGTGTGACACGCTGACAGATGACCGCCTCCTCTGCTACTGAATATTAATGTCAATGATAATGAAGTAAGTAGTTATATATGCATACTTTATTTTTTATTCATATATCTATCAATTGTTATAGTATATATATTGAAAATTTTAAATCTTCGTAAGATCTTCCAGTAGCTAGAAATCGCAGCGGAGCATTCAAGCGCTTGTGCAGGGTAATTGTATCTCTCACTACCGTATCTCTCACTACCGTATCTTGTTTTATCAATGGAGTAACCACAAACAAACGTTCTAAGTATGTAGCTTCATCCATGCGTAAGTAATTAAACCAGTCTTCAGACTCTAATTTCAATTCATTTAATAAATTAGTGTGAGAAAATTCGCTTCTTTTTAATAACCAGTTTTTTTGTCCTTTTCGATCAATTTTTTTTTTTTTTTTATGTTAAAACAATTGAAACTGCTACTAAATTTAATGAGTTCGAATCTAGGAACATGTCAACACAACAGCAAAAGGGAAACTGAGAAAACGCTCATGTAAGATGTTAATGTGTGTGGGACCTCGCGCGTTCAAGTTTCACGTCAAGTTAACATTGAACATGGAACAGGGACGAAATAATTGAGCGTGTATGGTTGGCTTAAGAGATTCCAACCTTTTAATCTAGAACCTAAGAGCTCAGCCTGAGTTTTAGATAGATTAACTCTCTGACAAAATCATTTAATTCTGACTGAGAAATTAAATGATGTTCATCCGATGAAGGTGATTGAAATTGTGTATCCATGTCATCTTGTCTGTCCAAAGGTTCATTACGAGATTCGTCATCAGGTTCATCATCATCCAAAGTCTATGTCTTTGGTGGTTTTGGTACTGGCAAATCGTCACAATGTGAAAAAGGTTGCATGGCTGACAGCAAATTAGGATATTGAATCGCATATTTAGATTTTGAGGAATGCCCACTTAGCTTCGTTAAACAGAAGTAGCAATCAGTCGAGTCGTCTCTTTGTTCTCTCCATACCACTGGGACCGCAAAAGGCATTGAAGAATGAGTACCTTTTAACTAGCTTCTCAGAGATCTTGCACAAGAAACACAACATACAGGGAGAGCTCAGATCTTGTCTTAATATTTTGTTGTAAATTCACCATATACAAAACAAAGACTGTCAGGGCTGTTTGCATACTTACGAGACATTTTCACTTTTATATCACAAAACCACTATCTTTTCACCAAACATATACCAAAACAAAATGAATAACTAAATGCATTTAATCAATCAACTGGTGAGTAACAGTGCACGAGACTGACTGAGAGATTAGCACGAATGCGCAATTCTAACAAATGACAAATAAGAATGTGCATGCCCTGACAGGAATGTGCTTGTCTAATTCGATGAGAAGCAGCTGCTGCAAACTCAACTGACTCGCACTACTAATCTACCAATCACCAATCAGTTTGTCACCATAGTAAATTTTCCCCGCCCACAAATACCGAAACACGGTGACGCCCTTCATTACATCAGTTATATTTTTATAAAAATCTAAAGTGTGAGAGAAAAATTATTCGATGAAATGACGTAATGTTACACTTGATGAGTTATACAGATTTTTGGCTTTGTTTCTCTATAGTAGCATTTGTAGGTATAGTGAAATCCAACATTATTGCCATTGGTTTTCCCGAAAAGCTAGGCTCTTGCTCGCCTGAGCATTTTAAGGAATGACATGCATCGAGTGAATAAAAGTAATAAACATTATATACCTTACAACCTTACAAAGGTTCCGCGTGATGATTCCTCATTTCGCGAAGGTCAAGCTTGTCGCCCCTCCTCTCTTATATATATATATATATATATATATATATATATATATATATACAAGAAGGTGGGTGGAAATATATTTATACAGCAAGATAAGGGGGGCAAAAGAGAGGACCAGGAGCAAGCAAAAATGCTGATGGCTCTTACAAACGAGTTTATGCTGACACAGGAGATAATAGAAAATATCAGGAAAAATAGCTGCCTGGATCTGGTATTCACAAATAACACGAACTTGATTGCCGATATAAAAATAATCCCAACTAATATCTCAGACCACAACATAATCGAGTTATAAATAAATATGGCAATAACTTTAAAAGATAACACACACATGGAAGGAAAAATTGGGAAGAAATCAAATCGGACATGGCTCAAATAGAGCGGAGAACAGTTTTAAAGAATAAAACAACTGAGGAAATGCCAACCTTGAAAAAAAGACGCTGAGAATTTTGGAAAAATATGCTCCGAAAGCACAGCCAAAAGGAAAGAGGAACTGGCTAGAGAGGCAAAAGAGAAGCATATTCTGCAAAAGAAAGAGTATTGACGAAGTTAGCTAATTGCGGAGACAACAATTCCAGGAAAGTAATACAAGAAAAAACTGGAGATCGATAGGGAAATACAAACTCTGATAAAGGGCCATAAAGAGAGCGAAGAAGAAAAGGCTGTAGAAGCAATAAAGGAAAATCCAAAATACCGTGTGCGGACGGGATGCCGAATGCACTTTCGCCGAAAGTCAGGAAGCCGAAGCCAAGACGCCGAATGGACATGAAGCCGAATGGACATGAAGCCGAATGGACATGAAGCCGAATGGACATAAATTAATATCAAAATATATAAGTGGAATATTTAAGAAATAAAACACTATCAAAGGATGATTTTTTAATTGTAAAACAATCATTTTAATAAATTAATATTAAAATATATAACTGGAATATTTAAGAAATAAAAAAAACTATCAGAGGATGATTTAAAAATTGTAAGCTAATTCTCTTAGGAAAGCCATTCCTTCTTCTTTATTATACTAACTGAAAATGGATTTTATTCTTTCGTTAATGGCGTCATACTTTTTGTTAGGTTAGGTTAGGTTAGGTTAGGTTTGATGCTATTTATCGTTGCTCTCTCAAAGTCGACTGTTATCGAAATTGGATTCAGAACTCGTCTATCTTTCAAAAAGTGAAATATTTCGTCATACGTTCTTTCGTCCTTGTTGTTCGCAATGCAGTACACTAATGGTAAAGTTTTACGATCGGAAATAATTGCATGTATAGTATACAGTTGTTTTCCAACGAGGGCAGAATCAAAAGTACCGTCGCAAAATATATCCATATATATATATATATATATATCATGTCCATTCGACTTCATGTCCATTCGGCTTCATGTCCTTTCGGCTTCATGTCTATTCGGCTTCATGTCTATTCGGCGTCTTGGCTTCGGCTTCCTGACTTTCGGCGAAAGTGCATTCGGCATCCCGTCCGGCTACCCAAAATACTTCTACAGCTATGCGAAAAGGAAAACAAAAACGCGCGCTACTATCGGGCCCTTAAGGAAAGAAAATAATGAACTAACAGACGATCTAACAGAAACATCAGCATGTATCAAACTACAAAGATCAGCAGAAAAATCAGCGATGCAAATGAAGTGGAGGCCTTGCAGAGGGACACGAACAAAATATACAAATGGTCAGAAGACAACAATATGACATTTAACACCGAGAAATTTCAGCTGTTGAGATATGATAGAAAAGAGGAACTTAAACAGACTGCATATTATGCTCCAGATAGCCAGGAAATTCAGAGAAGCACGAAAGCTGTCGACTTGGGGTAATAATGACCGATGACGCCAAATTCGAGACACAAAATCAGATAGCAATAAACAAAGCAAAAAGAGTCGGGGGACAGATACTAAGAACGTTCAAAGGGAAGCACAAGACAACAATGATTTCCATGCTGAGAACACTGATCATACGAAAACATGAATACTGCTGTTTTGACGACCCCATATAAAAAGGAAGAAATTAATAAACTAGAAGAAACGTAGACACATTTCACAGCCAAGACTGATGGCTGCAAAGAAATGAACTACTGGGAAAGACTACGTAAACTAAATCTGTACTCCCTGGAAAGAAGAAGAGAGAGGTACACCATAATGTACATATGGAAAATGATCGAAAAACTGGTACCAAACCTCAAACTAAACCCAATTACCATCCAAACAACGCTGGAAAATAGGAAAGGCAGAATGTGCAATTTCCAATTAAAGGCCTGACAAGGAACTTCAACACTGAAGGAAAATAGCTTGGTTGTCAGGGGGCAAACACTTTTTAACCAGCTTCCAAAGAACCTCAGAAACGTTACAGGGGTCAAAGTTGAAGTCTTCAAGAGAAGATTAGATGCCTGGCTCAGAACGGTACCAGATGAGCCGGGTGTGTGCGGTGCGGATATGTGCGGTGGAGATCGCAAGAGAGCAACTCGCTCCTCCACCAAGCCAGGCCTAGAGGCGGGGCCACCAGCTTCACCTTCGTGTGAAGAGAGACCGACGCACATAAACCAAACGAGGTATATATATATATATATATATATATATATATATATATATACACATATACATACACATATATATATATACTATGATCCATATGTGCAGTATATTTAAATAATAATATGCATAATATAAAGATTTTACTCAAAATAAATGACTAACAATATATCTCGTATCATGATACAAACTGAGGAATGCTATCTCGATTTCAAAGGGTTTTAAATTTCAAATTCCTCAACAACTGTGGGTGATCGAGAAAAACTAAAATTTTTGTCATCAACGTAAAAAAGAACATAAGAATCAACCACATTTATTAAAAGGAGGAAAACTTTGTTGAACAATGTAATGACTGATCTAAGGGTTCTTCTGGGTTTTTTAAATGTGAATTCGTTGACATATATAATTCATATAAAACTAGAAAACCAATATGGGTGATACAAGTAGCAATCAGAAGTACGTTAATGTTTATTTTAGAAATTAAAAAAAATTGTAAATTGAAAAACAAATTCTAAACCCAGAAATGCGAGATAATTAGAGTAGCATGGTGGCAAAAAGGACGAGCGCAATGCAATTGCATAATGTTGCAAGGCACCCCCACCCCTTTGGCCAACCCCCACCCCCTTGAGGCCAGCCCCCACCCCCTTTTGTTGTCAACCCCAATATGGGGTTGCAAGGGGTATGGAACTTGGAGGCATCCCCCAAGCTGAACCCCCCCAAAGGGGCATATCTTACCTAAGAGGCCTCTTTAGGGGAGAAATTAGGACGGTCTCACCCGTCAAAGGGGCAGAGAGAGAGGAGAGAGAGAGAGAGAGAGAGGTGGAGGGAACCCAGAGGAAGGGTGTTCGCTTGGTTACTGCCAAGCTCATATGAGTTCTTCAGCCACCCTGCCGCTCTCTTATTGGCCCCTAATCAGCCAGTTGGCTGAGTTGCCAGAGTGCGCTATGTATTCAATTAATCCTTAGATTCATCAGCCAGTTGGCTGAGTTGCCATATAGCATTAATTATTTAGAAGGCTGAGTTGCCAGATAGCAATATCTGTTTAATTATTCCATATATTCATCCGTCAGTTGACTTAGAGGGCTGAGTTGCCAGATAGCAATATTTATTTAATTATTCCATATACTATTCAGCCAGTTGGCTTAGAAGGCTGAGTTAGCAGATATCAATAATTATTTATTTAAACCATATATTAATCAGACAGAACCAACGGGCACCACAGTCAGTTGGTTTAGAAGGCTGAGTATTGCGCTATGTATTTAATTAATCCATATATTCCAGTTGGCTTAGAAGATCGATTTGACAAATAGCAATTAATTAATTATTCTGAAATCCGCTTTAGAAACAAATGATATAATTGTGTACAAGGAATGAATAAAACACCAATACATCGTTCTGATTATTTAGCTGAATTAATGGATATACAATGGAACATATATATGATCAAATAATAGAATGGAAAATATATAATCATACAAAACGGTGCATTATCAAAATATTAGTACAGAAAAAATATATAGTTATATTAATTATATTGAAAATATACAAAACATAGTATTATCAAAATATTAATGCAGGAAAAACAGTTATATTAAATATATATAATCACACAAAACATCGTATGATCAATATATTAGTAAAGGAAAAATATAGTTACATTAATTATATTGAAAATATACAAAACATAGTATTATCACAATATTAATACAGAAAAAATATATAGAGTTATTTTAAATATATTGAAACTATACGAAACGTTTAATCATATTAGTACAGGGAAAATTTATATTGTCTTTAAGATCTACGGGGCAAAACGCTAAACACGCATGTGATAGAGTCTACATCCACATCGACATTATTTTGTACGACGTGGTAAAACCGTCGAATCATCACTGCACCGTTTAACTGACACGGCGGTCTATACTCGATATAAATGTCTTTCATACATGAAATAGAAAATGAAATTAATACATTTTCACAGATACTATTTATTTATTTTTTGATTGACATAGACATTGGATATAAGGCTATTTATACTACTACTACTACTACTACTACTACTACTAATAATAATAATAATAATAATAATTGCATTATTTTGGATAAATTAATATGTACGTACAAGAACACATAAATTCATAATGTAATGACAAGGGTTGTTTAACCTGCTTCGCAACATCTAAGGTCATAAGAGAGAGGGAACCTAAAGCTTTACATGGGATCCGAACCACTAGTCGGTACACAATCTGGATCAAGATGACTGTCTCCCATCTAAATACTGTACTGCTGAGACCCAGTGTCACTTAAATGCGCTGATCAACGAGAAGTGGTATTACGACACTGGGCACGACGTAGCTTACACAGTCGTGTGTGTATATATATATATATATATATATATATATATATATATTAGGGTGGTCCTCAAAAACGAATTTTTTATTTTTACTGCTCCCACCCGATAAAGTACTTCCACTTCATAAAAAAATTTACCAGATCCGATAATATTTAGGGGTGGCTGTCAAACTTTAAATTTTGAACGAAATCCTTAAAATGGGCAAAATCTGCAGCATCTAAATTTGCTGGCCACTTGTGGTACCTATCTGAGGAAATGGTGGGATTGGCACTGTTTGATGCTTCTGTATCAGTAGACACAAAAAGATTAATTGTAAAGGGAATTAATGAGACAGAAGGCAGCCTAAAATGTCCTAAACGTGTGAGCCTTCGTCAAGATCATCTCCCAACATTGGATTCCTTGAGCACGAGAAACTCTTTCAAGCTTATACGGGCCCTCAATATCAATACTGCATTTATGCAAAAAGACCCGTCAACATGGGACTCAGATGATGAGTTTCAAGAGGCTCTTCGGAAAGTTGAAAACATCAAGGTCGTGAACGACAATGCCGAACGCGGGATTGCACTTATCCAGGATTATAGTGGAAAACACACTAAGAATGAAGAACAACTTCAATACCTATTGAAAGTCGTGGAGCAACACAGGAAGAAATATCCTGAACCTACTAAGAAGATCTTAAACAGTGAGCTACAGTGAGTGGTCTTGCCAGCCATGACGATTCAAAATAGTACGTCATCAGTGTGATGTATAACGCTTATAATTTAAAATATATATGCAAAATAAAAATCTTTTAACTACACATTATATCAGTGGTACCCAAGTGGTGATCCATGGATCCCTGGGGGCCAACTGAGATTGTTCAGGGGGTCAATAGAAAACCCCCGCCTTGCAGTTTTGTGGTAACTTCAAGCTTCGACAGCCACCTCTAATTATTATCCGATCGAGCTCAAATTGAAGCAGAATTATTTTCTTATTAAGTGGAACAACTTTATTGGGTGGGAGCATGTAAATTACCAAAAAAAAATATCGCCGCTATAAGGGAGGACCACCCTAATATATATATATATATACATTGCATAAAAACTAAATACTGAGTATAAAAAGAAAAGCATGCTTGGCAAACAAAATTTTCATATCAATTACAAAACTGTTCTCTTTATTTTAGTTTTTTACGCAAACATCAAAAAATAATTATTTAAGAAATTAGTTTAGGTCACACCATATATACAGGGTGTCCCAAAAAAATGTATACACACTTTAACAGCTGATAGCTCAATTGATGTTTCTTTCTTTCCAGGTTAAACCCATTAGAATTAATAATGGCAGTCAGACTAAGCTTTGAACAAAGGAAATTCATTCTAAAATGCTACTGGAAGTGTGAAAACGCAGTTGAAGTGCAAAGACAGTTTAGGAGGGAGTTTCAAACAGATCCACCAACGCGACTTACCATCACTCGAATTAGAGATAAGTTTGAAGCCGATGGAACTGTTCAGAATGTCCACAAGAAGCGTTCCGGAAGACCACGGACATCGACAAGCCCCACAAAGCAAGAAAGAGTACTGGAAACGTATCACCAAAGTCCAAGAAATCTGTGCGGCAAGCGAGTCGTGAGGTAGGAATTTCAAAATCGTCTGTCCAACGCATTTTGAAGCGCTGTCAATGGAAAAGTTACATTCCAAGATTAGTCCATGCTATTAATGAAGATGATCCGGACCGAAGAGTGGAGTATTGCGAGTGGTACTTGGCACGATGTGTAGAAGATGCACACTTTCCAACAAAGATTGTGTGGAGTGATGAGGCTAAATTTAAATTAAATGGTTCAATTAACCGCCACAATTGCACCTACTGGGGACCTGAGAATCCGCATGTTATGGTGGAACATCATGTTAATTTACCAGGAGTTACAGTGTGGTGCGGCTTATCATCAAGAGGATTAATTGGACCACTCTCCTTTGACGCTACTGTGACTGGTCCCGTTTACTTGAACTTGCTGCGACAGTCTGTCATGCCAAGCATTAGAGAGGACTTTGAAGATGAGGAGTTTTATTTTCAGCAAGATGGGGCACCCCCACACTACCATCGCGATGTTAGATCCTACCTTGATGAGATCTTGCCAAACAGGTGGATTGGACGAAGGGGTTTCGTAGAATACCCTCCGCGTTCACCAGACCTCACACCACTAGACTTTTTTTTATGGGGATACTTAAAGACAAAGTCTACGCTATAAAACCTGCAACAGTCGCTGAATTGAGAGCAGCCATTGAACGAGAATGCACACAAATACCAAACGAAATGTTTCGTGATGTTTGCGATTCCATTGCTTCGCGTTATCAGCAGTGCCTGGACCAGAACGGACGTCAGTTTGAAAACAGGCGTTGACAAAACAATTAAATAATGTCTGTAGATTCTATTACATTTTGAAAATGAAATGTATTTTAATAAACACTGCCTTTATAATTATTTAAAGTGTGTATACATTTTTTTGGGACGCCCTGTATATGAATGATTAGGGTTGTTTAACCTCCTTCGCAACATCTAAGGTCATATGACGGAGGGGACCTACAGCTTTACGCGGGATCAGAACCACGGGTCGCTACATAATCTGGACGCGGAGGACGGTCTCCCATCCAACTACTACCCAGACCCAAAGTCGTTTAACTTCGCTGATCAACGGGAAGCGGTATATATATATATATATATATATATATATATATACAGAGAGACAGAAAAGGAAGTAGAAGTGTTCATATGCAGTACGTAAGTATTGTGTACAATGTGCAAAAATAGTCGTCAGACAATGTGTGTATGACCTCCAATCTTTCAAACGCCGAGTATATAGACATCTCGAAAATCCTAGACCTTCATTTTGGGTATGAACTTCTTCCTGAATGGAGGAACTTTTCTGCGGACATTCGCCCCTGGTGGTCATTCCTACCTGTAAAGCACAATGCGGCGATTGTGGTTGCTTCAGGCATAATGACGAGAAAATGTGAACGATGCATCCATAAAAAAGGTTGGAAAATACTATATTTCGTGCTTTCGCTGAGAAGTATCGCGTAAATTTTGAATGGGCCTGTTTTTACAACCAAGGAATATATCCGCACATATTTATATATACATTTCTCATAATTATTCTCTTAATTTATTTTATATCACTGTAAACCCCGTTATTTCGCGTTCTCTCTCTCTCTCTCTCTCTCTCTCTTAGTATTGGTTTTAAATTGACAATGACGGAATGAAAAAAATAATTACGGTAAAATCATGTCAAACGGGTTGATTCACTTCTCTTAACATTTTTATATATTTGTTTTGAATTTATATATATATATATATATATATTTTTTTTTTTTTTTTTTAGTTCAGGAAGAACCGATTCGCCTCTATTTAAAGGGCATATCTCAGCGGAAAAACAAAGAAAAAGTGAGAGGAAAGACAGAGGAAAAAGAAAAGGTGGAGGGGACAGTCGAAGTGGAAAAAGACCAAGGATGACAAGGACTGCAGGGTCGAGCCCCATCATCCTTGGGTGCTAGGGCCGGGAGGGCGCACGTGAAACCTCCAGGAACAAGCACGTACAAACGAGCACAAAGAGCACTCAAGAGCACGAGCTTAGAACCCCCTTGCGGGGATATATATATATATATATATATATATATATATATATATATTGGAATAAATAATTAACCAATATATACATTTAGCAGCGTCTATATATCTGCATCGGAAAAAAGTTCATCTAAAAAATCCAGAGCGCTCTATGTTTCGAGGGTAGTTCAACTAAATAATGGTTATCAGTGTATTCAATTGTGTTTTCAAATTTTCTGCCATTACGTGGTCTTCATCTGAGTGAATATTATCATAAATACCTACAGATTGAAGCAGCCACAGTGTTTGTAAACCTTGATCTAAAATGTCATCTGTAACAGTTTAATTAATATATTCTGTGCTGAGATTATTGTTTAATTTGTTTGCATTTTATAAGATTCACTCGTTAAAAGGCACAGAATTTATAATGTGGAGTATATTGTTTACCAGTTGCTATATATATTAAAGTTTTGCAAAGTGTGGTTAAACCCCAAATTTAAGCCTGACTTTGGTTGTTCTAGATTTTGTACTTTAGTTGTTTGAATTTTAAAATTAGTCTTAAGTTGTTTTTGGGACTGAGTTTTTGGTGTGTCTGAAGTATTAACGGTGGTCTGAGACTGTGGATGAAACTTTGCTTGTTTTGCAAATTCACAGTACTGTAGGAAATTCAGATCTTTGCCTAACCTAGGCTGGCTTAAGAATAAGCTGGCTATCACTATCCATTCTGTAATCATAATAACCTGATTAAAGTCCTGATTATTATTTCACAGATTTATGTGTGTAATTTTGATAAAGTTGTTGGGGGTCAACCCTTCACTGAAAACAGTTATTCAGTTTGTGCTGTAGCCTGCAGGTCTAAGCTTAATTGAAAGAAAGTCTAATTATATATTTAAAAAAATGTTTTATGTTTTTACAACATATACACAATAATTTCTTTTTTAAACTATATAGCTACTTATTTTATATGTAAATGGATTTTCTATTGGATAAGAGGAAGGGGGGAATGGCAAGAAAAACAATTTTTTGGCGCCACTATAAACTACCAAGCATCTACATTATCATACATTTTAAGTCATACAAACCAAAGCCTAAGCTACACTAGAACTCAACAAGAAAATACACTCATTCCATTTGAGATTATCTGAGGTTAGTCTCCATAGTGTATTGTATAATCAATCCAAACACTCAATAATTACCCATACATCCTTATCTCTTTTAAAATGAGTGGTTAGTCACTTAATCACTGATCACCTAATTATTTCCCCACTAGATGTAATGAAAACAACGGTGGAAGTTCCATCTCATGAAGTGAAGCTTTTCCCTTCAATAAACAATGACTCTGCACCACCCATACTCAAAGGCAGTTTTCTGAGGACTATAAAATGCCTTAAATTTATATACATGTCAAAACTAAGATCTTTATACATCAAAACTATGTCAATATTATCATTATCATGCAAATTTTTAACTATTAGTAAATTTCTAATTTGACAATTTTAGTAAACAGCCAAAAGAATATTAGAAAAATATGCACAGTCAGTCCTAAATAGATTTACATTTATAAACCAAAATTGAAATAAAACTATACCTACTTTTTAAGCCAACTGTATATAGTATTGCCTCATTTGAAGGGACAGAGTGACTAATGTTTGATGAGTTAACTCATGAACAATGAAATAAAGAAGTTCATGCAATTGTTAAATATCAGAATGATAAAATAAATGTAAAGCAGATATTCTGTATTAAGTTAGATTTTCAGTTATACTGAAATATGTTTTGTCCTCAACATAAAGTCTTTTTGGCTTAATATTAAATTATTCTGAACTCAGTGGTACTTAAAATTTCTTTTGAAAGCTCCAAATTCTTTAAGAAATATACTGTATGTAAAACAATTGGAAACATTACCCCCATCATTAAGTTCTTATTATTAAGAACCTGTATCCAAATATATTCTGATAACTACTGATTACACATATTTAAGTAGAAATAAAATGATTACGTGCCAATTAATAGAAATTCCTTAGGGATTATAAACAACTGTAAGAAAGTTTAAATGTTTAATCTGACAGCAAATTGTACTAATTTTGTAATTACAAGTTTTTCTTAAGTAATAATTTATGAAACCAAATTCTGCCACTAAACATCTTACAATATGTTCATCAAATTTACATGTACTGGCATTAATATTTAAATTTTTCGCTTCTAACTATAATCTAAATGTTTCCATAAGGATATAATATTTACACATATTTGTTTTAACTATACGAGTAATGTAGGTATAAAGATTTAAAAAGTTTCTTATCAATTAATTTCTAGAGAGTTCACAATCTTTATTAGTATTAAAATATATATAGAAATCATACGAAGAAGCTACTGTAATTCATTTTTATTTGGTATATTTTTGTCAACACTCCAGTTATTTATAATTACGATGCCAAAAAGGAAATGCTGCGGAACGATTTGAGCTGTGCAGGGATACTGATGGGCGTCACGTCGAATCCTACTCTTAATCATTTAATAAATGTTACCACTTTATCATTTTATGATTGAATTCCATATAATTTCCAAGTGCTTCACAAAAATAGATCCTGACTTTATGTACACCCTGTATATATATATATATATATATATATATATATATATATTCCAATTTTCAAAACGAAAAAAAATAAATATTTATTCAGATAAGGCTGAAGGAAGTAAATATTCACATTTTAATTTTTCATTTTAAGTTTGTTTACATTCAGTGAAGTTATCAGTTTGGAAGGAAGAACACCTGGAATTACAGAGTTCAGGCTATTCTCTTGTACGAAGCTTTATTTGCACATTTATTTATTTATTTTTTCCTTTGGGTTTGATGTATGGACAGAAAGGAGACAGAAAGGAACCCAGCTCGAATCTTGTGCAATTTCTAGAGTAAAGGTTATTTACATGGGGCATTATTCGGATTAGCAGCAGGTACGTTAGTTAGCCTTATAAGGCTAACTACGAAAATATCACGACTTAACCTAACCAATCGTCAAGGGCGTATAGTTGACCTAACGATTGGTTAGGTTAAGTCATGATATTTTCGTTAGTTAGCCTTATAAGGCTAGTTTCACGGTAGAGCACGTATTGGAATATGGTAGATCACAGTTTCGCGGTAGAGCACATATTGGAAGAGCACCTATATATATATATATATATATATATATATATATATATATATGATACACTGACCATTCTGAGTTCATTCATATATATATATATATATTATGTAGGTGTATATATATATATACACGCTTGTTAATAAGTATGAAAACTATCATGGAACATATTTTTTGGGGTGTCGGATATTTTAAATGTACATTTTTTAATTAAATGACTTGCGTGTTCCCATTTGACGTTTATATTGAGGGAGTGTGTCCGAGTGCTTGCGGCTATTGCAGTACTAAATTATATCTATTTTAGTACCAGAGTCCTTTAGTCAATTTACTTCATTTATTTGATTAATGTTAAATATTTAAAAATTATTTACAGTATTTCCAGGTTTTATTTACAAAAAGTATGCAAATA
Source organism: Bathynomus jamesi (assembly GCA_023014485.1). Taxonomy (NCBI): domain Eukaryota; kingdom Metazoa; phylum Arthropoda; class Malacostraca; order Isopoda; family Cirolanidae; genus Bathynomus; species Bathynomus jamesi. Next base: position 223,043 of record JAJOZX010005963.1, read on the forward strand.
TAACCAAATGTATAATAAGGAAATGAACGAACGAAACTGAGTCTCGCTTCGAAGTTCAAATTGTTCCTTTTTGGCATCCTAATTATAAATAATTGGAGTGTTGACAAAAATATACCAAATAAAAATGAATTATAGTAGCTTCTTCGAATGATTTCTATATTAAGGTAGGTTGATTTTCCGCATTGTTTTAGATATCGACTTGGACTAGTCGAGATAGTCAGGGCTTAATATGATAATAACTGACAAACGATTTCAGATCCCTAGCTTTAACCGTTTTTTGAGGAAACCGTTTCAAAAATCGTCAAAAAATCGAACCGAAAAATACCACATTTTCGCAATTTTCGGCGGAAAAAAACGCTATTTTCATAAAAAAATTCTGAAAAAAGTTAATTTTATTAAAAAAAAGTAAAGAAAACATGTACAGAGTCAAATAGACACATTTAGATCCCAAGATCATCATAATTTTCACTGTAAGAGCCCTTAGAAGCAAAGGAAGGCCTCATCTGGCGGCTTAGGGCTTTGGCCAGAATGTGTTTGTGCCTTGATTCGAGTCCATAAACAGCATGGGGAGCTTCAGATGTATGTCAGCCTCACGGCCCTTTCAACACTCTGAGAATGTGGAGGCAGATCAGGCAGCTCCAGCTTGGTGCCATTCAGCAATGCTTCTTGAAGCTCTTGGTCAGAAAAGTCTTCTGTGAGAGCAGGTTCACAGATGCCACTTTGAGAAAGGTTGATTAGTTCTGATCACTGGGTAGCTTCAATGTTGATGGCTGTGATCTTCTTCAGCCTCTTCTTGGCTGGCTTCCCACTTCTCAAAGAATAATAATTAATTTATTTTTTATTCCAGTTTAAGATTTAATCCCTATTAGTCTCAGAATTGATGATTTAAATTAAACTTAAATTAAAAAAAAAACCCGAGTTATGTAAATCCCCATAATCGAATTTTTTTTCAGAAAGAAGGTAAGATTATTTCCATTATCAGAGGGGAAGTGGGGAATTGAGAAAAGAAAATGTGAAAAAAAATTCGATTATGGGGATTTATAGAACTCGGGCCTTTTTTTTATTAAATAAATCCCCATAATCAAATTTTTTTTTCACATTTTTTAAATTAATAAATGCTTACCTGATGGACAGAATTTTCTTGAGAGCAGCTTCTCTCACTTCCAAGTCATCAGACTTCATCATGGAGTACAGCACATTCTCGGGCAGCAAGGCAAAAGCATTGTACTTCTGGTTCTTGAAAGCAACACCCTGGATTTCTTCAGACTGCTGCTTGATCCTCTGGATCATGTTGAAGATGTACAGCTGTTGATTGTGGAACTTACTGTCCTTTTTGATCTCAAACCAACTGCCTGCATACACTTCCATAATGAACTTGATGGCCTGGTAAAGCTTATCCTGTAGTTCTGGAGGGTAAGCATCTCTGGTCCACAGACACATCAATCTAATTGCCAAAGTCAACCATCTTGCATGGTTTAATGGTCCAATTTTCCAGGCAGCAAAACTTGGGTTGACCTTGCCCCTGGAAATTCCAAGCACATACTCCAAAAGAAGCCTCTGGTCGCTACTGAGATCATTCAGTGTCTCCTCAGCAAATTCCATGTCATCCAGGAGGCCGCTGAGTTTGGTGAATTCCACTTATGGCAGATCTTGGTAGTCAATTTCACAGAGTTTTCCCAGCGGACCAGTGAAAGCAGTGGGACTTTTGGTACTGCCATCAAGATGCTTGAAAACAGCTCTGAAAGGAAGCTCATTCTTATGGAGTGAACAGCCAATGGTGTGCAATTTCCGCTCAATTTTATTTTCCAGAGCTGTTACAAGGCCTCCCTCCCAGCCAGTGTTTGTATTTGTGTTGTCAAGGAGGACAGCTTTCAGGGTATGAACACTGTTAAACTCCTCCAAGACACTAGCAACTTCTTCACCAAGAAGAACTCCAGTCGCACCTTTAATTGGGATGACTCTGTGAGTAAGATATGTTCCACTTTCAGTTCCCGGCTCCTTTGTGAAAGTCAAATGGTGCTCTTGTCCCTTTCCTTTCTTCAGCTTAGTCTCCCCATTTTCATCCTTAACTTCTCTGTACAGCAAAGTGTCCTTGTCAACTTTCCCATCAACCCCAATACAGACTAACTTTTCCAGACCCTCATTGTGCTTTTCATCACTTTTCACTTTCATTCTAGCTTTTTCCCCGTCCATTTTCGATTTATCAACTATTATCTGTTTCACATCAAGGCCAGGCTTAAGCAGGTCCACAGCTTGTAAGTCCAGGAGGAAGGCATTAGCAAGACTTGCCCCAAGATTGGAAGAAACATCACCCCTGATCAGTTCCATGGCATATCTGGGGGTTTTCAAAAAGCTGTAACCTACACTTGGGTGCCTCCTTGGTTAACACTGCAGACTTCCGTTTTTTACCCATTTTTATGAAATATCTGAAAATAAACAATTAAATGAACGCATCATAAAATAACTAATTTAATACACATTTTATAGGTAAATATCATTAAAAAATACAAAATAATACACTAATAAACATCTATAATGCATTTACAATAAGTTTCAAGCATCGTTTTGTTAAAAAAGCCAAATTTTAATTGATTATTTTGATGAAATAAGGTCCGATATTTTGTTTGTTTATATTGCGCGAATGCCGCGCGGGCGATTTTACGCGTAAAATTCGGCAATTTTAAAACTTAAAAATAATTAACAATCCTCAAAAAATACAATAATTTTCACAAATATGAGTTGGTGCAACGTTTTTTATACATTAATACCTTTCCATCTAGACTAGTCCAAGATCACAGTTCCAAAATCAACCTACCCTAATAGTGATAGCCAGCTTATTCTTAAGCCAGCCTAGGTTAGGCCTATCAGCATACGTGGAAGAGTTTTATTATTTTGGAGTTACCAAAGCACCTATAGCGAGTTTATCTCGTACAAGAGTAAGCCTTGGATTTAAGGGATGTTAACAACAGCCCTCTTTCAGTTTTGGGCCTACCTTTTCTAACGTATGACTGTAGATATTTATCCAACGTTAGATGAACAAAAGTCTGAATTTCCTACAGTACTGTCAATTTACAAAACAAGCAAAGTTTCATCTACAATCTCAGACCACAGTTAATACCTCAGACACACCAAAAACTCAGTCCCAAAAACAACTTAAGACTAATTTTAAAATTCAAACAACTAAAGTACAAAATCTAGAAAAACCAAAGTCAGTACTATGGTTAAACCCAAAATTTAAGCCTAAGACTCCCACTTTGCAAAACTTTAATATATATAGCAACTGGTAAACAATATACTCCACATTATAAATTCTGTGCCTTTAGACGAGTGAATCTTATATAATGCAAACAAATTAAACAATACTATCAGCGCAGAATATATTAATTAAACTGTTACAGATGACATTTTAGATCAAAGTTTACAAACACTGTGGCTGCTTGAATCTGTAGGTAATTATGATAATATTCACTCAGATGAAGACCACTTAATGACAGAAAATTTTGAAAACACAATTGAACACAATGATAACTATTATTTAGTTGAACTACCCTGGAAAATATAGGGCGCTCTGGATTTTTTAGATGAATTTTTTTCCGATGCAGATATAGTGACAGGGTGTCCGAGAATTATCTGTACAATTTTTGGCTGTTATTAAAAGTCAACCATGAAGTGTAGAAATTCCAGTGTTGTCCCATTTTACAGAGAATCTCATTAAGTTTTTTCTGATACCACGTTTTGACAATTTTTTTAGAAATGTACGCGGGTGACAGACATTGATGATTTAAAAGCAAGAATCACAGCTGCTATTGAGCGAATTGATGTGGATATGCTGCAGCGTACATGGCAACATTTGGAGTATCGATTGGATGTTTTGCGAATCACTAATGGTGCACATATCGAATGTTTGTAACAACGTTACTTTAATAAAAGAAACTTTTGATAATACGGATTCTAAATAATCTTGTTTAAGAATTTTACGTGTGTTATCAAGAATTTTATTAAAAGATGAAATTGTACAGATAATTTTCGGACACACTGGAATTTCGAAAAAACTTGTCAAAACTTGGTATCATAAAAAACTTAATGAGATTCTCTGTAAAATGGGATAAACTGGAATTTCTACACTTCATGGTTGACTTTTAATAACAGCCAAAAATTGTACAGATAATTCTCGGACACCCTAGAGTATATATATTTTTATATGTAATTCATGACAAATATATAAAAATATTAAGAGAAATGAATCAACCCGTTTGACATGATTTTTACCGTAATTATTTTTTTCATTCCGTCATTGTCAATTTAAAACCAATACTAAGAGAGAGAGAGAGAGAGAGAGAGAAATAACGGGGTTTCCAGTGATATAAAATAAATTAAAAGAATAATTATGAGAAATGTATATATAAATATGTGCGGATATATTCCTTGGTTGTAAAAACATTCCCATTCAAAATTTACGCGATACCTCTCAGCGAAAGCATGAAATATAGTATTTTCCAACCTTTTATATGGATGCATCGTTCACATTTTCTCGTCATTATGCCTGAAGCAACCACAATCGCCGCATTGTGCTTTACAGGTAGGAATGACCAGGGGCGAATGTCGGCAGAAAAGCTCTCCCATTGAGGAAGAAGTTGATACCCAAAATCAAGGTCTAGGATTTTCGAGATGTCTATATACTCGGCGTTTGAAAGATTGGAGATCATACACACATTGACTGGAGACTATTTTTGCATATTGTACACATTACTTACGTACTGCATATGATTACTTCTACTTCTTTTTCTGTCTCTCTGTATATATATATATATATATATATATATATATATATATATATAATTATTATATATATATATATATATACCGCTTCCCGTTGATCAGCGAAGTTAAGCGACATTGGGTCTGGGTAGTAGTTGGATGGGAGACAGTCCTCCTCGTCCAGATTATGTAGCGACCCGTGGTTCTGATCCCGCGTAAAGCTGTAGGTCCCCTCCGTCATATGACCTTAGATGTTGCGAAGGAGGTTAAACAACCCCAATCATTCATATATATATGGTGTGACCTAAACTAATTTCTTAAATAATTACACTGGGCAACACGTATTTTATTGAATGATATCTGACACTTGATTCTAGGTAATTTGGGTGCGCTGAATACGAATTTCAACTCGGTTTGGCTCTATCAGGTCCTGATTCTTGTCGACAGCCTATGTGCCATTTTCCAGATTTTTCAAATTAGGACTAAAAAATTAAGTCATGTGTTAAATTTTTTTTTCAAGTTTCATGAATACAAGCAGTTCAAACTACAGTAAAATTACATTATAACGATAGAAATGACTTAAAATAAAAAAACAAACAGATATGAAGCTTTCACTGTGGCAAAAATTTTCTTTTGTAAGACTTTCTAGCGTATTTGCTTGTTGATGGCAAGTCTCTTTTCAAGCACCAGCAGTAATCAGCCATCATGTGGGAATCCCAGCGGCCTTGGTACCGTTCCTCCATTTTGATATCTTGGTGGAATCTCTCCCCTTGTTCGTCACTTACATCACCTAAATTGCTTGGAAATTGGTCAAGATGGCTATTCAAAAAATGCATTTTTATGCTCATATTGCAACCTAACTCTTTGTAGTCCTTAAAAGTTTTTTTACGATTTCTTCGTAGTTATCTGCCCTATAATTGCCTAAAAAGTTTTCTATCAAGTCCACGAATGAGAACCAGCCATTTTTTTCGCGTTCATTCATGACATTAGGAAAATTGCTGTCTTTAATCATGTTTTATTTTGTGGACCGTCGAAAATTCCCGCCTTGATTTTTTTATAACTTAAACTTGGAAATTTTGAAGTTATGTATTTGAAACACTCGCCGTTCGTATCTAAAGCTTTTACATATTGTTTAATGAGGCCTAGTTTTATATGCAGAGGAGGAAATATGATTTTCTCTCTGCTCACTAAAGGTGGATTAATTACGTTTTTTCTCCGACAGTAAGTGATGTTCGTGCTGGCCAGATTTGTTTAAAATAATGTTCTTCCTTGGCTCTGCTGTCCCATAAGCAAAGGAAGCAGGGATATTTAGTATACCCTCCTTGTTGTCCTAGCAGAAAATTAACCATTTTTAAGTCAACACATATGATCCACTCGTGCTCCCATTATTTGATAAGATTTAAAACCTTTTCTATATGTTCATACTTTCTTTTAATTTTGTTGAGTGCCCAATCGGTATCGAGCCGTATAGATTGCCATTATGCAACAACACACACTTAAGACTTCTTTTCGAACTGTCTAAAAACAAGCGCCAATCATTTGCATCGTAAGACTCAACCCCCCATCTTCTTTAACAACCAACTATGTCGCAGCAATATACTAAACTATCCTCTGTTCTAAATATTTAACAAGTTCTTCTTCTCTTTTTCTGTAAAATGAAATGTATGTGTTTGAAGTAAGCAAGTTTTTCTCTTTAAGTCTTGAAGCTAAAATTTCCGCAGCCTTTTTTGGCAAATTTAGATCCCTTACAAGATCATTCAACTCGGCCTGGTTTAAACTTTTGCGGATCGTTTTGACTTTCAAATACGCTGGGGTCAAAATCGGTGTCTGACTCCTCAAAGTGCATAACAATATTTTCAGGAACATCTTCAACTAATTCTTGAGTTGGCAGACCCTTAAATTTTGGAATGGGGATCTCATTTGAATGTAGCACAGGTCGTATCGCGGTGTCGAAATTTGGGTACTCGATACAATGTTTATTTTTCTTAGTGAAGCCCGAAGTCTTGACAAAGCAAAGGTAGCAATCGGTCTCGTGGTTAATAGGCTCTCGCCACACCTGATATGGAAAAAAAAATTGTAAAGCGTTAACAAAAGCGACGAGAGACTTGTTTTTATGAATTTTATCAAATGTTATCACCCAAACATTTAACATTTCTATGTGTTTCAACCTTATGCAATATTTGAGATTCTTATAAACATTTTCTGTAAATTTTTGTTTATGTACCTAAGTTACAATTACATTTAGGTAAGTTACAGTATACTAGTGATTAAATTACGTAGTTTTATGAAATCATAAACTTACCATCGGAACTCCAAAAGGTATTTTGAATCCGAACCCTTCGTCCAATGTCGCAGTCTTTCAATGCATATAGTGCAGGCTTTATGTGGAGCCCACGATTTATCTTGGTCCCCCAGTTTTATGCCAAAATAAGCTAAGTAAGCTCTTTTTACGAAGTCAGTTATATTTGCTCGTTGATGTGGAAGTGTAAAATTTCCACATATATAACAGAAGGAATCAGGGTTGTTTTGCATTTGAACTTTCTAGTGCTTGATGACATATTGCTTGTTTGTTCTGCCAATTTGTAAAGGTATTTAAAGCCCTTAATTCATATAAATTTAAGAAAATCTGAAATATAAACACAAAAATTAGTTTAAATAGGTACTTATTATGAAATAGGTACTTACAATCTATGAAATTAAACTAGAAACACGGATGAGTAGGTACAATATAAATTACGTCTAATTAAATCAACTATATTAAATCACGATGACAAAATTACTCACTAAATCATATGCCAATTCAAAATTATGTTAATGCCCAAACTTAATTAACTAACTCAACTGACTGACTGACTGACTGACTGATTGAATTGACTGATTAACTCTGGAAACGAGTCGCTTTATATATTTTAGTTGTCCCTCTAGAATACTCTACAGAGAACAGGAACGCTCGAGAAAATTTTAGAATTCTATGATATTTTTAGCTTAATTTACTAATATTAAAATGGGTTAAAAATGACAAAATTAAAAATATTTTTAGGGTGTTACATATAAAAATATACATAATACAACAATACCATAACAATAGGTACAAATACCTAGATAAAAACCTAGTTGCATAATGTGTAACTGCAAAAAGACTTAGCGAGTATTGAGAAAAAAACATTTTTATGAATACGACGAAAGAGGAGGGGTGTTGAGCAAAATCAGGACCTGATAGAGCAAAACCGAGTAAAGATTCGTGCTCAGCGCACCCAAATTACCTAGAACTAACTGTCAAATCTAATTCAGTAGACAAAAAGTTGAAATTTGTTCCCGTGTTATTTTTTGATGTTTGCATAAAAAACTAAAATAAAGAGAACAGTTTTGTAATTGATATGAAAATTTTGTTTGCCAAGCATGCTTTTCTTTTTATTTTCAGTAAATAGTTTTAAAGAAATGTGTGTATATATATATATATATATATATATATATATATATATATATATACACGACTGTGTAAGCTACGTCGTGCCCAGTGTCGTAATACCACTTCTCGTTGATCAGTGCATTTAAGCGACACTGTGTCTGAGCAGTACAGTATTTAGATGGGAGACAGTCATCTGGATCCAGATTATGTACCGACCAGTGGTTCGGATCCCACGTAAAGCTGTAGGTTCCCTCTCTCTTATGACCTTAGATGTTGCAAAGCAGGTTAAACAACCCTTGTCCTTACATTATGACTGTGTTCTTGTACATACATATTAATGTTTGCAAAATAATGCAATTATTATTAATATTAGTTGTAGTAGTAGTAGTAGCAGTATAAATAGCCTTATATCGAATGTCTATATCAATAAAAAAATAAATAAATAGTATCTGTGAAAATGTATTAATTTAATTTTCTATTTCATGTATGAAAGACATTTATATCGAGTATAGACCGCCGTGTCAGTTAAACGGTGCAGTGATGCTTGGACGGTTTTACCACGTCGTACAAAGTAATGTCGATGTGGATGTAGACTATCACATGTGAGTTTAGCGTTTTGCACCGTAGAACTTAAAGACAATATATATTTTTCTTATACTATTATGATTTTACGTTTCGTATAGTTTCAATATATTTAAAATAACTATATATTTTCCTGTACTAATATTTTGTTAATACTATGCTTTGTATGATTATATATTTAATATAACTATTTTTCCTCTATTAATATTTTAATAATACTATGTTTTGTATATTTTCAATATAATTAATATAACTATATATTTTTCCTGTACTAATATTTATATAATGTAAGTTATATATATGATCATATAATAAAATGGAAAATATATAATGTCCCATTGTATATCCATTAATTCAGCTAAATAATCAGAACGATGTATTGGTGTTTTATTTATTGGATATATGTGTGTGTGTATATAAATATATATATATATATATATATATATATATATATATATATATATATATACACACACATATATGTGTGTGTATATATATATACACATATATGTGTGTATATATATAATATATATATACACACATATATGTGTGTGTATATATATATATATATATACACATATGTGTATATATATATATATATACACATATATGTGTGTGTATATATATATATAATACACACATATATGTGTGTGGGTATATATATATATACACACACATATATGTGCGTATATATATATATATACCCACA
>JAJOZX010005963.1:237500-242500 GCA_023014485.1 Bathynomus jamesi
GTAATTACATCTCCTTCCGTGAACTCGAAGTCCATTAATAGGTTTGTGCCGGGATTTGTTCTTGGTTGATCTGTTTCAATGTCGAACAACTCGTTTGGGTTTTCCACTTCCATCTCGGACTTAGGGAACAATTTAAATCTGTGTTTAGCACCCCTAAGCAGTTCACTTATTTCTTTCGGGTCATTTGTGTATTCGGCCTCCCCGTCTATCAACGGTCCAATACTCTCTTTATACTGCATTTTCCTTTTCGCAAAAGTGTAGAAGTATTTTGGGTTATTTTTTACATTTTCTGCTACCTTGTTTTCCTCCTCGTTTGTCTTATGTATGAATGCTTGCTTTAGGTCCATTTCTATTTCGCCAAGTTTCCTCTCTAGTTTGAGTCTCTTTGCATCAGTTCTGCATCTGTGGAGATGTTTCACGGTTTGTCTTCGAGCCTGAATAGAGTCCTGATTTTCCTCTCGAGCTTGCTACGTTTTCTTTCCTGCCTCTCTGGAATATGTTTCAGTATTATAGGTTTGGTTTCCGTCTCTATTATACAAAGTATTTTTTGTGGAGTCTTCTCGTGTAGTAGCAATTCCCAATTTACCTCCTTTAAATCTTTATTTACGTTTTCCCAATTTACTTTCTTTGAATTTGTTTAAGCCTTCAGATATTCCATCTGCCTCTCTGAGATGCGTTTTCGGACCTCTGGGTGCTAACTTCAATTGTACAGGGTGTCCATAAATTATTCACCCCCATTATAAGCCTTAATAAATTCGTTATTATAGGAGCTATCTTAAAACGGTTTGCGGCAATTAATAACACAACTCAAGACATTTTTGTTTTAATTCAGTAAACCTCCACGTGAGCCCCATTGGTAGCACGCAGAACATCAAGGCGATAGATGATTTCGTTCCAAACATTAAGAAGCATGTCTTGCGTGATGGAAGCTAATGTCTCTTCAATCTGGTGTCTTAATTCTGTGATGTTATTAACCTTCTTTGCATACACTCTGTCCTTTGTGTAGCCCCAGACAGATGGAATGTCGCTTCATCACTGAAAACGACATTGTTCAAGAAATGCTCATCTTCTTCAATACGGTCAAGAATGTCAACAGCAAACTGTACCCGTTTGGGTTTGTCATTTGGTAGAAGTTTCTGCAAGATTTGCAATTTGTAGGCATAAAGTTTCAACCTCTTGTGAACCACTTTATGCACTGTTGAACGCGGTATTTGCAGTTCTCGGCTTGCTCGGCGGATGGATTTTGTAGGACTTCGGATAAATGCCTCCTGAATTCCTGCTATCTTATCTTCAGACACACTAGGCCTACCAGCTCCTTTCTGATGTAGCACACTGCCAGTTTCTTGAAATTGTTTCAGCCATCGCTTGAGTGATTGCTTTGTTGGTGGAGTTTTCTGATATTCCTCCCGAAAACGTCTCTGTACAGTAATTGGAGATTTGGTTTCCCACATCCACAGCACACACACATTGCTTTCTCCTTCACTGTCGCCATTGTGCCCCTAGTAGATGCTCTGCGAAATAAAGAAAAAAATTTCTTGAGTTGTGTTATTAACTGCCGCAAACCGTTTTAAGATAGCTCCTATAATAACGAATTTATTAAGGCTTATAATGGGGTGAATAATTTATGGACACCCTATATATCGATGAGGTTATGGTCGGAGAACTTTGTATGCGTTACTTTTTTATTTGTTATTATATATATACACACACATATATATATATGTGTGTGTGTGTATATATATATATATATATACCTTACCTTACCTTACAACCTTACAAAGGTTCCGCGCGATGACTTCTCATTTCGCGAAGATCAAGCTTGTCGCCCCCTCCTCTCGAGTTGGCCTGGTGAAGTAGTGAGTTGGATTCTTGCGTTCTCCACCTCACACAGCCAGGTACGCCCGGCTCATCGGGGATTGTTCTGAGCCAGGCGTGTAGTCTTCTTTTGAAGATTTCCACTGCAACTCCCTTCGTGTTTCTTAGGTCTTTGAGCAACTGATTAAACAGTTTCGGTCCTCTCACTACAAAACTATTTTCTTTCAGGGTTAAAGATGTTCCCTGTCTCGCCTTAAATTTGGGAATACGACACAGTCTACCGCTTCTACTTTCCACCGTTGTTTGGGGAGTTATGGGATTCAGAGTAATATTAGGGACTAGTTTCTCCATTATTTTCCAAGTGTAAATAATGGTGTAGCTCTCTCTTCTCCTTTCCAGTGAATATAGGTCTAGTTCTCGTAACCTTTCCCAGTAATTTAGTTCTTTGCACCCATTGATCTTGGCTGTGAAGCTTCTTTGGATCTCCTCCAGCTGTTTAATGTCTTCTTTTTTATATGGGGATGTTAGGACCGAGCAGTATTCCAATTTGGGTATTATCAGGGTTTTCAGTAGAGGAATCATTACATTCCTATCCCTTCGTTTAAAGGTTCTCAATATCTAACCCGTTATTCTCTTTGCTCTGTTTACTGCTAGCTTATTTTGTGTTTCAAATTTCGCATCATCTGTCATTACAACCCCTAAATCTTTTGCTCTGGAATTTCTCTGAATTTCCTGTCCATTTGGGGTATAATATTCCTTGGACTTTAGGACTTCTCTTTTTCCGTACCGTAATAGCTGAAATTTCTCCGTGTTAAACTTCAAATTGTTGTCTTCAGTCCACTTGTAGATTGTGTTTATGTCGGTTTGTAGAGATCCTATGTCTTCTGGGTTTCTTATTTTTCTACTGATCTTGGTGTCATCCGCAAAGGATGTTACTGTGCTGTCTCTGGTAACGTCCTCATCTATGTCAGTTAGCATGATTATGAAGAGTAGTGGAGCTAATACTGTTCTTTGTGGTACCGAGCTGAGGACCTCTGATTCTGATGAAGATACTCCTTGTATTGTAACGACTTGCCATTTCCCTACTTTTCCTGTTCCCATATATTTCAGTTTATGTATTATGATTCCATGGTCACACTTGTCGAACGCTTTAGCAAAGTCTGTGTATAGTACATCATAGTTTTCATTACTTTCAAGTGAATCAATAATGTTGTTGTAGTGTTCCATTAGATGTGATAGGCATGATCTGCCTGATCGAAACCCGTGTTGGTTATCATTGAATTTTTTCTGAGTTTCCAAAAAGTCATAGATTTTCTGTCTAACTATTCTTTCAAATATTTTAGTGAGATGAGATGTAAGCGACACTGGCCTATAGTTTTTGGCCTCGGATCGATCTCCTTTATATATTGGGACTATGTTCGCGCTCTTCAGGATGCCCGGTATTTCTCCCGTGTCTAATGATCGTCTCCATATCCAGTATAGGGGCTCAGCGATTGCATTCTTGCAGTTTTTGATCAGTGTGGCATTCCATTTATCCGGTCCTGCCGCTGAGTGTGTTTTTAGTTTCCCTATGGCTTGTGTAATATCATCCGTCGTAAAGTCGAAATCCGTTATACTTTCCCCTTGTGGTTCTTCTTCAAAGAACGCGTTTCTATCGCATATCAATTTGTCAGTTTTTGGGATACTGAAAGATGATTCATACTGAAAGATGATTCATACTGAAAGATTCATACTGAAAGATGACTCCTACTGAAAGATGATTCATACTGAAAGATGACTCCTACTGAAAGATGACTCCTACTGAAAGATGATTCATACTGAAAGATGATTCATACTGAAAGATGACTCCTACTGAAAAATGATTCATACTGAAAGATGATTCATACTGAATGATGATTCATACTGAGCTTTTAATATTTCAGATACTTCTGTTAGATCATCAGATAAAGCACTGTTCTCATTTTTTAAAGGTCCGATAGGCGCTTGGTTTTTCGACTTTCTTTTTGCGAAATTATAGAAGTACTTTGAGTTAGCCTTTATCGCTTCTATAGCGTCATCTTCTTCTTTTTCTGTATGCTTCTCGATTTGTTCCTGTATGACGACATCGATACTTTATAGTTTATCATTTAATATTTTTCTGATATTATCTTTACAATTACTTAATTTTGCAATCACTCTTTTTCTCTTTCGGAACAATGCCCTCTTTTGTCTTTCGAACCTGCTTCTCTTTCCTCTTTGTTGTATCTTTGGGACATGTTTTTCCACAATTTCTAGCGTCTTCTCCTCTAACGTCATTAGCATCTCTTCCGTTGTCTTGGAAGTAATAGATTGGAAAACCATTTTCGAGGCCATGCTGGATGTCACATCTTCCCAGTTTATAGCTTTGGAGTGAAAATTAAAAATTTCGAATTTGCTTCTTTCTGTTGTGCGTGTTCTTTCCTTTCCTGTTGCCGTTATATTAGTTGTTATTTCAATGATATTGTGGTCTGATATCATAGTTGGGGATATTTCTACATTATCAATTAGATTACTGTTGTTTGTGAATACCAAATCTAGGCAGTTGTTTTTTCTTGTGTTTTCTGTTATTTCTTGCGTTAACATAAATTCATCAGCTAAAGCTAGTAGCATTTTTACCTGCTCCTGGTCTTCTCGTGTGCCCCCTTTCTCCTGGTGTATACTGTACATATATCTTTTCCTATCATTTTATATTTCATGAATGGGAAATTAAAATCACCACAGAGAAAAATATTTGGGGTTGGAGAGTGTAGATCTTTTACTAAGTTTCTTACCTCTGTAATGGAATCTGAAAATTTTGAGATTGGTGTGTTTGGAGTTCTGTACATTACATTTAGTACCATATTTAATTTTTCAATTTTTGCTGCTATACATTCTACGTATTTGTTTGAGGTACTTATAGCCATTTCTGCTATGTGCCTTTCGCGTGTGTAAATAGCACATCCTCCTTTACGTCTCACTGTTCTGTCGGCTCGGAGGATGTTATAGTTGTGAATTTGTATTTCTTTTTTGTCAATACAGGACTCACAATTTTCACAATTCGCCTGGCAGTCCTTTAGATGAGTTTCCGTGAGGCATGCAAAGTCTGCTCCGGCTTCTTGCATGAGTCTTTCCAGGTATGCAACTTTGTTCGTGGACTGGTTTGATTTAAGGCCCTGTATGTTGGCTAG
>JAJOZX010005963.1:247500-297500 GCA_023014485.1 Bathynomus jamesi
TATCATGGGTATGGCAAATGGCATTGAAGCTTTCTTTTTGTTAAGCCAATCACGTAATCCATTTGAACAGCCAGAACAGATTTGATGTGGCGCCCATGGTTTATCTTGGTCACCTAGATGGCAACCAAAGTATAGCTTGTATATTTTCTTAATGTCGGTTGTAATACTTCGTCGCTGTGTTTTAGTTGTCAACTGGCCGCATACGAAACAGAACTTGTCGAGGTCATTCTTACATTGTCGAGGCATGTTGACTGACCTGAGCAAACTATAAATTCAAAAAAAATGCACACCAACTTGACACAACAAGTTCTTGGACTGGACTGATCTTTTGACACACAAAGCACGGCGTTGTTGCCTGAATCACAATGCTGCTAGATGTAAAAGCTCTCACCTGAAATACATAAGATGTATAATTAAGATAATTGAAATAAATAAGATGAATAAACTAAAAAAACACAATAAAATAAATACAATCAAATGTTGAAATATTAGTATTTTGCCTATTTAAAATGGTTAAATCTGTGTAGTTATATATATATGCCTTCATCTTGAAAACTATACGTGCTAGAAAACATCTGAATGCAGTTTTGGAATCAGCGTGAAAAATGCTATCCAGCCACCACAAATTTTACTCTGATGAAAAATCTTTGTTGACCAGTGTAATTTTTGCATGTTAAGTAGAAAAATTATACTCTTTCGTTGAATGTTGATAGAATTTGAATTATTTGATTTTTTTTTTAATCTGAAAACTTGTTTGCATATAGACATATACATCTGTTTTATTGTGTAGAAGTTTTATTAAAAATTAAATGACTGAAATTTAGGGTATGTGCGGTCATACGGGTAAATTTCCCGATCGTACAGAGCAGGATAAATTAGGTACATGATCGATTAATTGTTACGCTATTTTTGTCATCATATAATCAAAATAATTATAAAACCCGTTAAAAACTTTTGTAAAAACGGTTTTGGTCGACACTGGGTTCAACTGGGGTTGGGGTGTTAAAGTAAAAATAAAATAAAAAAACAAAGTTTGGAGTACTACATTCGGGGGAATTGAGTGACTAAGCGGGGGATATAAGTCTGAAATTGACAATAAGTCTTTCGTGAGCACTTTGCTCTTTAAAAAAAGATTGCTTGTTACACTACTTAGAACAAAAATTTAAAAAGTTGAAACAAAACCGAGGGACGCCATGTTCCTCAGCATAGTAATTTAAAAGGAGTCATTGGGACAAGATCGATTAATTAATTATTACACAACTATTATTATCACGTATACATTACAATGATTACACTGGGGTACAAAAAAAAAAAAATTTCTTGGTGCCTGAGATTTTAGACCTTATTCTGGATATTTTCATGCCACTGATTCAGAAAATATCATCCATTTTGTTCTAGCAGCTCTAGTTTTTGAGATATTGCATACGTCATTACCTACTTTATTACCCTTCTGGAACGGTATTATGAGTTGCTCGTAAATCTAAATGCATCTGTATAATTAAATTGTAGCTATGATTTTGCTGATGTTGCTGTTTTGCATGTGTATTGTACATGTACTAACGTGAATTCTTTCCTGTTACAGGTGTTGACATGGCTTCATCACGAAGAAAGTGTTTAAATCATCCAGATGTGTTTTGTTTTATCTGCGGAGAGTACACGTTCATTGAACAGAGAAAAACTATTACTGATTTTGTAAAAAAGCTTTTTTGCCTATTTCAAAGTACAACTAGGGGACCAAGATAAGCCATGGGCTCCTCATGTTGTGTGTAAAACATGTACGGAGCATCTGCGGCAATGGACCAACGGAAAGTGGAGGTGCCTGAAATTTGGTATACCAATGGTATGGAGAGAACAGAGAAACCACAGTGATGACTGTTACTTTTGTTTGGTGAATATAAAGGGCATCAATGGACGTAACCGGAGTAAATGGACGTATCCTGACATAGACTCAGCTAGACGGCCTGTTTCACATTCAGATGAGATACCTGTCCCATCATTCAGCCATCTTCCAGAGCTCCCTCAAGATGATGATGAATCTGCTACTGACAAAGAAAGCATATGTGGGCAAAATGACAGTGATTTCGAAGGACCGTCATCAGTTGCAGAAGGTTTTAGTCAACACGAATTAAACGACCTCATAAGGGACTTAAGTCTTTCGAAGAAATCGTCTGAATTGTTAGCTTCCAGGCTGGGAGAAAAAAATTTACTGCTGCCGGGAACCAAAATCACGTTATATCGCGACAGAGAAAAGGATTTACTGCCCTTCTTCTCAAAAGAGAATGATTTAGTTTTCTGCAACAATGTGCCCGGATTGCTGATGAAAATGGGCATATCGGAATACACACCAAGTGAATGGCGGTTATTCATAGATAGCTCCAAACGGAGCCTAAAATGTGTTCTTCTACACAACAGCAACAGATACAGATCAATCCCAATTGGTCACTCAGTCGGTATGAGAGAAGAGCACGGGACAGTGCGTGATCTGTGTGGATCTGAAGATGGTGAATTTTCTCCTGGGCCAGCAGAGCGGGTACACCAAGTACCTGTGCTTTATATGTCTCTGGGACAGTAGAGCTAAAGTTGAACACTGGGTGAGAAGACAGTGGCCTCTGAGAGAAAACATGGTGGTTGGAGAAAAAAATATCATCAAAGAAGCTTTGGTTGACAGAGAAAGGATCATATTGCCACCACTGCACATCAAACTAGGTTTGATGAAACAATTTATAAAGGCTTTGAACAGAGATGGGACGTGTTTTGGCTACATATGTAGAAAATTTCCTGCGCTGAGCATGGAAAAGCTGAAGGCAGGTATTTTCGATGGACCGCAAATCCGGGAACTCATGAAAGACCCGCGTTTCCAAGATTCAATAGACAACATTGAGGCACGTGCGTGGTCATCGTTTAGTATGGTTGTGAAGAATTTCCTTGGGAACTATAAGGCCGATAACTACGGTGAACTAGTGGAGAATATGCTCTCTTCTTTTTGTAAACTTGGCTGTAAAATGAGCATCAAACTGCATTACCTCCACAGTCATTTGGATCGTTTCCCAGATAACCTCGGTGATCTAAGCGAGGAACAGGGTGAATGATTTCACCAAGAACTAAGGACCATGGAAGAACGGTACCGTGGACGATGGGATACTCACATGATGGCAGATTACTGCTGGAGCATCCAACGCGAATGTCCTGGCACATCTCATCGCAAGAAATCTCAGAAACGCGGTTTATGTGAGATGTCTCAATGAAAGAACTTTTTTTGCCGTTCGTGTCTCAAGCTTGTTTGAATTTAATAAATATTTTTGGTACCTTATGCTTGTTTGATGTTAATACACTATTTTTGCTGACATTCATCATACTTTTGTATTCAATTGACAACAACAGTGATTGCCAGTCAGCAATTATATAATATTATATACATTATATAGAAATATATATAGATATATATCATATCTTGATAAGCAGAGCTGATGGAGAAAAACTAATGTCATTTTTAGAATCAGCGACCTCAATATACCCAGAAACAGGTCTAACATCTAAGTCACCAAAAGTTGTGTTCCCCAGTGTTATCTTACTTCTGTAGGTCACGGTCAGGTGCTATCAGAGTGCACTACAACATGGGGCAGTACACAGATGGTGAATATGCTGATATGTACCTGGTGTTATGGGCAGCAGGTAGAAATGCTGCAGAGGCTGTACGACTGTATGAAGAACGGTATCCAAACCGAAGGCTGCCAAACCCCCGAACATTCATCGCTGTTGATCGGAGGGAAAGGGGATATTTCCGTCGATTTACAGCAGATATTGGAGGACATAACCGACACAGGGACGCCACAGACGAGCAAATTCTGAACCTGGCAGAAGATGATCCATCTACTAGTACAGGAACAGTTGGAGCTGTTGTGAATGTGCCACAGTCAGCCGTTTGGAGGTGCCTGCATACAAACCTCCTGTACCCATGTCATCATCAGAAGGTCCAAGGGCTGGATCCTGACGACTATCCCCGACGGATCGAATTCTGTCAGTGGTTTTTTACGACACCATGCTGTTGATCCTCGGTTCACTAGTAATGTTTTATTCACAGATGAGGCAACATTCGCAAGAGATGGTACTTTCAATACTCACAACATGCATACATGGGCGGAGGATAACCCTCACTCAACAGTACGTAGAGCACACCAGGTGAGGTTTTCAATAAACAGATGGGCTGGCACTATTGGAGATAACATTATCGGCCCTTATTCTGCTACCACAGTGGCTGACCGGAGACGTCTGCAGGCATTTCCTCGAGGAGACACTGCCAGTGCTACTTGAAGATGTGCCACTGCAAGTACGACGTCGCATGTGGTTCATGCATGATGGTGCACCTGCCCATTTTGCCCGAGCATCAAGGGAATATCTGGATACTGTTTATCCCAACAGGTGGATAGGGCGTGGTGGCCCCGTTCCCTGGCCACCTCGCTCCCCAGATCTTAACCCTTTGGATTTCTACCTGTGGGGTCATTTAAAGACGTTGGTGTATGATACAGAGGTTCAAACAAGAGAGGAATTATGGCCATGTGTTCGTGACAGGTGCGAGCAAATTAAACATAGTCCAGGCATTCTGGAACGCGTCAGACATTCAATGGTACGACGTGACGTATACAGGCCTGCATTGAGGCAGAAGGGGGCAACTTTGAACATTTCCTTTAGGTTGTAACAAAGAGGGGGCACACTGTAGAGATCTGTGAATAAATGATTGCAAAAACCTACGGGGGTTTCACTTCATATTCACTCTCATTAGTACAACATCTTAAATGTATTGTAACATGGAAACTATGCAGAATCTGACATTTTACCATAGAGACATTGTGGTTTAGAATTATCCAATAATTTCATCCTCCAATTTAATATACTCTTTGCTGAATCATCCTCTATATATATATATATTAATATATATATATATATAAATATATAATATATATATATATATTGTGTGTGTGTGTGTGTGTGTGTGTGTATGGCTTACGTAAGATTTCCAACTTCAAACACCTGTGGTGACGTGAAGATTTCTGCTTGACTATCTGAATTCATGACGACTAGCAATTCGTGGTTATTCAATAGAAAATATCAGTTAATATGGTGCCGAGCTGAAAATGGCCCATTTTTACATGTGGCTGGGCTGCCCCATTTCGACTGACGAATAGCTGTACACCAGTCATAAGCTCGCGGAATTCCTGATTGGAGAGTGATACCTTTGTGGGTATTTAGAATATTCTACGATAGTCGAATCTGCACATGCGCAGGACGGATAGTTAGAGAGAGAGAGAGAGAGAGAGAGAGAGAGAGAGAGAGAGAGAGAGAGAGAGAGAGAGAAAATGAAAATGAAAAGGTTTATTGGCAGACTATAGTCCATATTACAAATATTATTAATACAATGAGAGTTTACATACTAAGGACAGAAATATACACATTATTTACGTCTTACTTCTTACTTCAGCTCCCAGGTAGGCTAGTTAGCCTGTCAGTGGAGCCAGCCTCCTTCGCCATTCCCCCTGTCCAGCAGCATTCCCGTTTCCCTTCGTCCCTCCATCTCCTTCTCGGTCTCCCTCGCGTTTTTCTGCCATTCCCTGGTCTTCACTCCCAGCGCCTCCTCGCAGTTCTCCCCTCCTCCATTCTCTCCAAGTGGCCCAACCATCTCAATTTAGCAGCGTCGATTTTTCTCAAAATCGGCGTTACTCCACAGTGGCTCTTATTTCTTCATATCTTATCCTATCTCTTCTCGTCTTTCTCAGAATAGGCCTCAGCGGTCTCATTTCTTCCGCCTGAATTCTACTTCGATCCGCCATGCGCATTTTCCAGTGTTCAGACCCATAAATCAGTATTGGTGTTAAAACTGTTTCAAAGATTATTTTCTTAGTCCCAAGGGGTATATGTTCATCTTTCAGTAGCGGGTATAACATTCCGACATTTTTACTAAACTTTGCAATTCTTTCAGTTATTTCTTGCATATTATCACTTTCTTTAGTAAACATACTCCCTAAATATTTAAATTTTCCAACATTTCTTATTTCCTTATCTCATATTTGAACTCAAATTCTCAAATTCTCCTTCCCTTCGACATACACTTAATATTTCTGTCTTTTCTACATTCATTACCATTCCCCGCTCCTTCAAACAGTCATTCCAGTCAATTAAAGCTTGTTCTAGATCTCTCTCTGTCGTCCAGAATGCTATGTCATTCGCATATGCCATTATTCCATTATTATTATTCATTTCATGACGTCGCTTGAAACTTGCAATGACTGTGTCCATGTAGGCTATAAACAGGAGTGGTGATATAACACTACCCTGCTTCGCCCCTGTTCTAACTTGAAACCACTCATCATTTTTGTGTCCAGTCCTTACTTTGCATTTGCTAACTTGATAGAAACTTTTCAAAGTCCTAAGAAGTGTCCGTCCCCCTTACCCCATAATCTCCTCCAAACATCTCCACATTCTTCCTCTGGGAACTGTATCGAATGCTTTTTTAAGATCTATGAATATTACATAGATGTTAGGATTAAATTCCCATGCCTTTTCTATAACAGAACTAGGGCCAAAATTAAGATCTACCGTACTTCTATCTTTTCGATAACCATGCTGTTCCTCTCCCAACCTTGCTTCAATTATTTGCCTTGCTCTTTTTTCTATCATTCTTTAATAAAGTTTTGTTATATGATTAATAAGCGATATTCCCCTATAATTCTCATATGTACAGTGCTTACAATAAGTCTCGCGCCTCTGTCTCGTCCAAAGCTAGTCTGTTAGGTATAAAATGGGCGGTCCTTATGGCAGCGGAGGTGTGTTCGGATTGGTGCACATAATTGCTCTAACCCCATCAATGACGTCCATTATTACGTCACTTCTGCTACATTTTAGTGTTTAAAATACAGGGTGTACATAAAGTCAGGATCTATTTTTGTGAAGCACTTGGAAATTATATGGAATTCAATCATAAAATGATAAAGTGGTAACATTTATTAAATAATTAAGAGTAGGATTCGACGTGACGCCCATCGGTATCCCTGCACAGCTCAAATCGTTCCGCAGCATTTCTAAACACATTCTGGAGCATTTGCGGGGTTATGTTATCTGCAGCAGTTCGTATACGTGTACGTAAGTTTTCAAGACTCGTAATCTTCGTCTGATAGACGTGCGATTTGATAAAGCCCCATGCAAACAAATCTAAGGGGTTAAATCTGGTGATCTCGCTGGCCAAGGTCTGTTGCTTCCGCGTCCGATCCAGCGATTTGGAAAACGTCCATTTAGATAATCCTGAACAATTTTGGCATAGTGACAAGGAGCACCATCATGTTGATAGACCACGGGGATAGGATTGTTAGTACCGTCGTCTATCAACATGATGGTGCTCCTTGTCACTATGCCAAAATTGTTCATGATTATCTAAATGGACGTTTTCCAAATCGCTGGATCGGTTGCGGAAGCAACAGACCTTGGCCAGCGAGATCACCAGATTTAACCCCTTTAGATTTGTTTGCATGGGGCTTTATCAAATCGCACGTCTGTCAGACGAAGATTACGAGTCTTGAAAACTTACGTACACGTATACGAACTGCTGCGGATAACATAACCCCGCAAATGCTCCAGAATGTGTTTAGAAATGCTGCGGAACGAT
Source organism: Bathynomus jamesi (assembly GCA_023014485.1). Lineage (NCBI taxonomy): Eukaryota > Metazoa > Arthropoda > Malacostraca > Isopoda > Cirolanidae > Bathynomus > Bathynomus jamesi. The sequence continues at coordinate 255,155 of JAJOZX010005963.1, forward strand.
TTGAGCTGTGCAGGGATACTGATGGGTGTCACGTCGAATCCTACTCTTAATTATTTAATAAATGTTACCACTTTATCATTTTATGATTGAATTCCATATAATTTCCAAGTGCTTCACAAAAATAGATCCTGACTTTATGTACACCCTGTACAAATGATTAAGAAGCAGAATGACCAAGTTTCGGGATGTTGGGATGGTTATGGAGCAATCCTAGTCATCATAATATTAGCTGGGCATTACATTATACCGTCTCAATATATACTGTAGACTATAGAGAACGACTAATTCGGAAAATATCCCAAATCATGGCATGATACCTAAGTTATTTTGACGCAGGTCTAAATTATTTGCGCAAATGCATTGATTGATATTAAGTAATTGTTGGGAATTGTTGTCAATATTGTTGTTTGTGATACATATCCTACGTGAAAAATCTAATGATCAAATTCCTCAGTGAACCTCTCACGCGCTCGCATTTCGAGGAAGTCACGGTCGTCTCACTAATAGATAGTTTATCCATTGTTTTAAGTGGTAACCTATTCCATCTTATGAAAGTCATTAGTCTAAAGCAAGACTGGTGGGCCGTGAATCAAAGAAATTTGCATTTGATTTCTTCATCGTAATTATTACGTAATATAGTTTACTGTACACGTATATACTATTATATAAGAGTTTATTGGTAGCATATCATATGACATTTCCCATAAACATGTGATGGCTTCGATGTTGCCAGTTTTTATTTTTTTCCTGAAACTATTACCTTCTCATAGTTTGTTTCAACAATGCATATATTATCATCTCCACGAGCGTAGACATTGCAAGAAAAGATTCTAACTAAGGATAAGTAAAGTTGTTTCATGGTCACAATATATACTTTAATAGATGTCAAACATAAAAATATAATAAAATTCTATATTAACATAAATATATATTCGATACACATTTACGTCATGGCTTTAACATCAGTATTTCGTATAGCTTCCTCCGGCATCAATAATTTCTTGCAATCGTTGCGGCATAGAAGAGGCCAGATTGTAGGGAATGTTTGGTGTTCGACGTAAGCTCTCCCAACTATTCCTCGTGTGAGCTAAAAGTGCTTCAAATGTTCTTTCATTGCGTTGCTCCCATTCGTTAATCATTATTGCCCAAAGGTTTTCAATCGGATTCATATCAGTAGAACGTGGTGGCAGAATTAGATTAATAATCTCTGGCTCTCTTTCCTCCTCCCTTCGTAATTCCCCACCCAACCTCGTTTCCTTCGACAAAGCAACGCTTACTTACATCCTCATTGCACTTCCTTCATTAAACCTATTATCGCTTTTACTGTCCCTTCCTTCCATCCATCAATGCCAGCGTTCTTAAACCTAGCACATAAATTACATAATATGGAATCTAACACCTTAGATCTCTACGCATTCATGTTACTTGAAGACGCCTGTGTCTTAGGGGAATCTAAGTGTTGAGAGTGGGCTTGAGGGGTACTCTATAGATTACTACAGATGACCTTGAACGCTCCAACTATTTAAAAATGATTATTTATTACGCACATCATATGGCATAATACACACATGAATTTAAGTATCTTACACTATAGGAATGGATTGAATCCTACCAGAGTTAAAAAGTCGCAAAATATGATAGATTAGTTTGTATTAAGAGGTTACTAAGAGAAAAGGATTTGGAATAGAGCGGAAGGCAGAGAGTATATTTTCTCGAGTTTCGGTTATTATTAACGTTATATGGATACATTGCCATGCGGTGTGATGAGAGAGAGAGAGAGAGAGTTACAAGGAGTTACAAGGAAAAGAAGTACCTCAAAAGGCCTTGCGGCCCATACCGGGGAGGTACCAATGGCAACGGGTTCCATGGAAAATTTTTTACACCCTCAAATAGTGTGCAAGGTTTGGTCTAACCTTTTCTTGAACTGATCCACAGAGGAACTGTTCACAACTTCTGAAGGTAACCTGTTCCACCCGTCACAGATCTTATACGTAAAGTAATTCCTACACACACTAGTCCTAAACCGCTTCAAATCCAACTTCCAACCATTGTTGCGAGTTGGGTTATCATTTAAACTAAACATGCTTCTAAAATCGACATCGTTGAACACGCGTAAGAACTTGAAAACCTCGATCAGTTGACCGCGCAGCCTCCGAGTTTCCAGCGAAAACAAGTTCAGGGCGCGTAACCGTCGATTGTAGCCCATATGCCTAACGGAAGGGATTAACTTTGTGGCCCTCGCCTGCACTCGCTCCAGCCTCTCAATATCTTTCCTGAGGGTGGGCGACCAAAACTGCACAGCATATTCCAGGTGCGGCCGAACCAGGGAATTGTACAGAGAGAGCACAATCTCCTTGTTCCGAAACTGAAATTGCCTCCTGATATAACCTAACAGCTTCTGGGCTTTCTTTTCAACCTCTACGCACTGTTTGGTAAATTTAAGGTCGCTGCTAATTAACACACCCAAGTCCTTTTCCAAATCAGTCGCGTCGCCTCGATATTACTCCCCAACATACGTTGCATTTACCCAAGTTAAACGGCATTTGCCATTTTTCGGACCACTCTCCTATCCTACCTAGGTCCGCACGCGGTTCCTCGATCGCTTCGGGCGTCCCAACATTGGCCCCAAGCGTAGTGTCATCAGCGAATTTGGCGATCCGACTGACGATGCCACCGTCGATATCATTTATGTAAATGATAAACAACAGTGGCCCCAAAACGGAACCCTGAGGAACCCCACTAGTGACCGAGGCCCAACCCGAACTAACCCCTTTAATTACAATCCTCTGCCGCCTATTCTTCAGCCAGTTTTCAATCCACCTACCTACTTCCCCACCGATACCCAGCGCGCGTACTTTCGCCATTAGCCGGCGGTGAGATACCTTATCAAAGGCTTTCTGAGAGAGAGAGAGAGAGAGGATGGAGAGAGAGAGAGAGAGAGAGGATGGAGAGAGAGAGAGAGAGAGGATGGAGAGAGAGAGAGCGTTATCTCCTGCATACTCTACAGTATATATATCTATATACAGTATGTCTCTATATATAAATAGATAGAGTGATCGACACAATGATAATGTGGACGTCATTGATGGGGTTAGAGCAATTATGTACACCAATCCGAACACACCTCCGCTGCCATAAGGACCGCCCATTTTTTACCTAACAGACTAGCTTGGGACGAGACAGAGGCGCGAGACTTATTGTAAGCACTGTACCTGATTCACCCTTTCCTTTATATATTGGAACGATGATTGTTTTTCCCAAATAAACGGGGACTTGACCTTCTCTCCAATATTTATTCAACAGGTTTCGAATTTTTTCTTTCATGGCTTCGCCTCCCTCCTTTATAAGTTCAATCGGAAACTCATCCACTCCCGTTGACTTTCCATTCTTCATTTTATTAAGAGCCACTTCCATTTCTTCTCTGGTAATAATTACCTGTTCTGCTAATTCCTGGTATATTCCATCCGCTTCCTCCACTTCTTCTGGATCTCCATTCAATAGATCTTTAAAATAACCCGACCATCGCCTACAAATATATACAATTGATTAGAAATAATACAGTGATGTCGAGGTTAAGAGCTATAGACAGGCGTTTTCGCACCAAGAATTCCATAGATTAGAGGACAAACGGCAGACTCATGAATAGCTTGGATAATCGGGTTGGTGGATTTTTTTCATATTCTGCATTAGACTGTATTGTCTTGTCATCTCCGGGAAGCTCGGGACATTGCGGGCAGCAAACATTTGCGAAGCTGAGCATCTCGGGAGATCTTTATGTAAGAGCCTAAAACACGTGCTGTAGAGCAAATTTAAGGTCCTGCCAGAACCTTTTTTCATAATTCGCCCGGTGCAGTTTCCTTGCCAATTGATGGATATAGTTGCCACATATGCCTACCAAGAGAATGACAAGAGCATCTTGTAAATGAACTGTTGAAGTTTCAGTTTAAATATGTGTAGGAAACCTCTACAGGGTGTCCCATAAGTCCGGCATCATAGGAGAAATTCATATTTTTCTATTTCTACAAACCATAATTCATATTTTTCTCTTTCTACAGGCCATAATGTCTGTGAGCAAGGAAGAACGAATCCAGATAATTCTACTCATAGGAAATCGGAGTCAAAGAGAGGCCGCTGCTGAATTTAACAGACTGCATCCAGACCGCGAGCCAATAACACAGAGTTGTGTTAGCAGACTTGTTGCAAAATTTAAGGAAACAGGATCCATAGAAGATAAACCACACAGTCGACCTTCAAGGAGGTCCACTGACGATGATACAGCGACTGCTATCCTGGCTCATTTTAACAGTAGTCCCAATAAATCTCTTCGGCGATTGTCCGCCGAGACAGGAGTGTCGAAAAGTAGCATCCATCGCATTCTTCAGGCTCACAAATGGCATCCATATAAACTTCAGATCCTACAGAAATTAAGCGAAGATGATCCCGATCGGCGCCACTTGAAAACGCTGGTATACGCAGAGAAAATTAGGAGTGTTGAACATTTGCGGCAGCGCATTATTGGGGCATGTAACACCATTACTCCTAACATCATTCACCGTGTGCTTGCTGACTGGGTATCACGTCTGAATTTGTGCATTGAAAACAATGGTGGACTCATTGAGCACGTTCTGTAAATATAAGCTTTTGTTTTGCCTTTTTTTATTATTTTTCCTATGATACCGGACTTATGGGACACCCTGTATATATATATATATATATATATATATATATATATATATATATATATATAAAACGAAGCATTTTATAATTCTTTATTGCTGGATAGTAAGCCCCAATCTTCTACGTTTTTAAATGTGTTTGTCACAATACACTGTATTAGGAATCAAATCCTTAAGGCAGTGTTTAATTCGTGAATTGTACTGAAGAAAATTTACTTTATTCATGAATAATAAGATTTAATATGATCCCCAAAAAACAACATTAAAATAGTGCAGTAATGTTCAAGAGATAAATTAATTAGAGTAAATCATATTAATTCCATTTGTTGAATTGTAAAATGCGCAAAATATATGTTGTCATAAATTCCATTTTTTATAAATATGCATAAAAAATGTCATTTGCTGGGTATGCCCTGCTAAAACTTAAAATTCGCTAGGGCTACCCAATATATCTTGCCCCACCATTTTTTCTTAGCTAAATAATAGGCCATGGGGCTAAAATGTCTTTTGGGCCGTAAGTTTCAACTTTCTGCGCTTCACATAACTGGATTTTTCCAGTTTGAACCTCCCCCCTTTGGATAAAACCGATGCTTAACGCAGTTTCGAAAATGGCGTCTCACAGTGATGTGCGTTGTAAACAGAGGGCTGTCATCGAGTTCTTAACCGCAGAGAAGGAAACAGTTGGAAATATTCACAAACGTCTACAAAACATTTACGGACATGCTGGTGTTGATCGAAGCACAGTTGGACGCTGGTCTAAACGTGTGAGATCATCGAAGAGAGGGAGAGCCAGCCTCGATGATGAGCCACGCAGCGGTCGCCCGACATCGGCTGTAACATCTCAAACTGTGCAACGTGCTAATAGCATCATTCGGTCAAATCGGCGCGTCACATACAAGGCGCTATCACTGGAACTAGGAATCAGTAAAGGAATTGTGAATACGATAATTCAGCAAAAGGGATACTCAAAAGTGTGTTCACGGTTTGTTCCTCGCCAACTGACTGAAGATCACAAAGCCCAAAGAAAAGAAATTGCTTCCGAGTCGTTGGTTCGATAGGACACAGAAGGGGATGACTTCCTTTCACGAATTGTGAATGGAGATGAGACTTGGGTACAACACTTTGAACCTGAAACAAAATGCCAATCCATGGAGTGGCATCGCGCAGACTCTCCACGCAAGAAAAAGTTCAAAATGGTTCCCTCTGCAGGAAAGGTTATGGCCACCATCTTCTGAGACATGAAAGGGGTAATTCTGGTGGACATTATGAAGAAAGGATAAACAATCAACTCAGAGGCATATATTGCTTCCCTACAGAGACTTCAGAGACGTATAAAGCGAGTTCGACCGGCGAGAAAACTGGAAAACGTCCTTCTTTTGTATGATAACGCAAGACCACACAACAGTTTGCAAACAAGAGAGGCCATCACAAAAAAGCGTTTGACTGTGTTACCCAACCCTCCATACAACCCGGATCTGACACCTTCAGACTTCCATTTGTTTGGGCCAATGAAGGATGCTATTCGTGGAAGTTTCAGAGTGACGATGAGGTTGTTGAGGAGATTAAGAGGTGCCTCCAGCGGAACCGAGCGGACTTTTATCAGCAAAAACAAAGGCCCTTGTTTCGAGGTGGAGGAATGCAGTAGAAAAGGATGGAAACTATGTGGAAAAATAAAAACTTGTAAAAAAGGTATGTAACTACTTGTGTACAAAATTTCTGGAACTTACAAGGAAACTTGGAAAGAAAAAAAAAGGTGGGACAAAATATATTGAATGGCCCTCTTAGTTTTAATATAATGTTATATAATTTTTTTTATATTACAGTTTAAAGATAAATTTTTAATCGGACCTTTATATTAGTATACTCATGTTTTCATCTTGTTAGAGTACTATATATATATATATATATATATATATATATATATATATATATATATATATATAGATATATATATATATACATATATATATATATATCTAATATACTATTTCAGAAATGAAGCCTTATATATATATATATATATATATATATATATATATGTAACAGTTTTTTTGCGCACACCTACAGGTCGCTACAATTGGTGTAGAACAATGCGGCTTCCACCATTCGATGCGTCTTTTTATTGTGCAGTGCCCATGCTAAAAAAAATTCCCTAACATTAATTCTTCCCCCCCTTTTAGGGGTACAGTTCTTCCATTTCTTCATTTTAATCATAATTTTGGCACAAAATGGGGGAGGGGTGGGGTAATGGGGGAGGGGGGAGGTTAATGGGGAAACTCAGAAAAATAGATGCGATATAATGGGGACTTATATTTTTGGTTAAATCGTAACCAAAAAAAAATTAAAGTAAATCCTTTGCAAGGTGCCAGCCCCCTTAAAAAAAAATTAAAGTAAATCCTTTGCAAGGTGCCAGCCCCCTTCCCCCCTTGGGAGTAATGGGGGAAGGGTGGGGGTAAATGGGGGAGAGGGGTGGGGGGGTATTGGGGAGAGGGGTGGGGTAATGGGGGAGGGGGTGGGGTTAATGGGGAAACTCAGAAAAAAATGATAACCCACATCGATTCCGGTCAGGAAGATCATGCTTATCACAACTAATGGAACACTATAACGATATTATTGATGCACTCGAAACAATGAAAACTATGATTTGGCGGGCCGCAGGGCCCCCAATGACTATCGGTTCAGTTATTTGGTCAATAAAACTATAGAAATGAACGCAGTCATGAAAATCTTAGGCTTCAAATCCGAGCTCATTGTATTAAGATTTGTGAAGCTTTAGATTTTCATGGCTGCGTTCTTTTCTGTAGTTTTATTGAATGAATAATTGGTTTGCCAGTAACTGGAAGGACGCAGGCAATGATATCCAGATAAAGGGCTACTGATGTTCAAAATAAAATACGCCGTAGGCCCACAATTCAACCGAAGCACCGCAGATCTAGCAAAATCGGCGCGTAGCGCCGACCTTTTGCTAGTATATACTAGGTGAGTTACCGGCGTTGCCCGGGATAAATTTCACAAACATACAGACAAACAGATAGGTTCAGACAACAAACAGACAGGCCAAATTATATATAAGATATCCCCCAAAAAACCCCTCACCCCCTTTATGCAACTTGGGGGCTAACCCCCTCCCCCATTACCCCCATCCCTCCCCATTACCCCTACCTCTCCCCATTACCCCACACCTCTCCCCCACTTACCTCACCCCTCCACATTACCCCACCCTTCCCCCATTACCCCACCCCTCCCCCATTACCCCCATTGCCTTTATTTTGAGACATTTTCCGTCTACCGTGGCCCCATAAATGTATTTGTTTATGCTTAATAGCTTTGTCTATTAATTGGGTCGTTTTTAGAGACCTTGTCGGTCTATTGATGGTGGTGGTTTTGGAGAAGTATTTTTAGGATGGATTTTGGGGTTTGTGTGGTAGTTATTCTGAGGAAAGCATGCTCATATATATTTTGCTATTGGGATAGAACAATTCTTCTTTACATACATCTGTTTACAGTAAAAACGAAGTGTGTGTGTGTGTGTGTGTGTGTGTGTGTGTGTGTGTGTGTGTGTCAATCAATAATTTTTTATTTTTTCTTTGTGGGGCGGAGCATGAGCATCTATTCTCTCTAAACATTAATATATATATATATATATATATATATATTACGGCAAATGGCTGGTTACGCCTTCTAAGCGAACTGGCTGATTACACCTTCTCACCCAAGTGCGGAGGTCAAGAGCACTAATTATGTCCCTGGATTTGTAGGCGAAAAGATGTTCTTTCTTCTCTCTCCTTCTCTCTCTTACCTTCCAAGGTTAGGTTTGGGTATGGGAGTAAACCACCTCTCCCCCATTCATGCAGCTTGGGGAATAAACCCCTCCCCCCTTGCTTGCATACTCTATCCCCCCTTTTTTTTTGTACCACCCCACGTGCCAACTTCCTTTCCCATTTGCAACACTCGATCAACATTGCAATTGATTTGTACACTCCCATTTTGCGGTCATACTACTCAACACTATCATATATGTTACAGTCAAAGTGTGCAACCAGCCATTTCGCATAATGGCTGAAACTTTTAGTCATTTCGCGAAATGGCTGTTTCACTCGGTCATTTCGCGAAATGACTAAAATCTTCAGCCATTACGCTAAATGGCTGAATTTCCACCTTCGTCATTTCGTGTAATGGGTAAAATGATTTTGTCATGAATTCATGGAAATAACAAACATCACAATAAAATTGGAAACCTTTATTTGACTAACTAAATCTGCTAAAACATACATACATCCACAGGTCTGTTCAAATAGGTGAAAAACACACTTCAAATACACATTTGAACACATTTGAATTTTCAATGTAGAGGTTTTCAAATTCTAACCGAGTCTTCAATGTTATTCCGATGTCCGCCATTGAAGGCCCGGTTAGGTCAATTGTATACCCTTGACAATTGGTAAGGTTAAGTCGTGTTATTTTCGTTAAAACTAACGAAAATAACACAACTTACAAGATCGTTTGCCTGGTTAGGTCAACTGTATGCCCTTGACAATTGGTTAGGTTAAGTCGTGTTATTTTCGTTAAAACTAGCGAAAATAACACAACTTAATCTAACCAATTGTCAAGGGCAGACAGTTGTCCTAACCGGGCATACAGTTGACCTAACCGGTCATACAGTTAACCTAACCGGGCAAATGATCTTGTACAAAATGACCAAGGTGGAATTTCAGCCATTTCGCGTAATGGCTGAAGATTTTAGTCATTTCGCGAAATGACCAAGTGAAACAGCCATTTCGCGAAATGACTAAAAGTTTCAGCCATTACGCTAAATGGTGGGCGAAAAAAAGGGGAGACCTTGAACTTTGGCTGTAAAATCCAAAGTTATGGTCACATTTCAATATTTTTTTTCACACCCCACAACTAAGTAAATTTCCTATATGGTGAGCGGATTTCAAAGAAAACTAATGAAAATTAACGATTTATTAAACATTTCTTTATGCCACTGGAAATTCTCCATTTACACTACTACTGCATTGTCGGGTCGGCAAGAAAAAAGGGAGACCTTTTAAATCCTTTATATCTCGTCAAATACGGTACATAGAACCATGAAATTTTCGTATGTTAATACTAGATCATTTATGGTTTGTATGCCATCTTTTAGCATCTCTTGTTTTACCGATTTTCTTGAGAAGCTTGTCCAAACCTCCTGCAGTTAGCTTATGTTAATTAAAATCGCTTTAATTATCGCAAGATTTTTCTGGACTATTCGCCATAAATCCAATTTCTCAGCTAAAATGCTAAAAGATGGCATAGAAACCATAAAATTACCTAGTACTAACATACTAATAATACTAACAGCATGTCATTTTTAAAAGATCAGTTTGTGTCACGACCTCTCAGTGGAAATATCTCTCTCCCATTCAAATACAGCAAAAAAACTGAAGAGAAGTTAACCAACGACGGCGAAATGATTCATGAGGAAAACACAATAGATTTAAATGATTGTGAAAAGACTATTGTTTCACAAAGGGAAATTATTGGAAAGCAAGGTGTGATATTAAATAATTCTTCGGCACGCAGTCCGCATAATAAACAGCGCAACAAGAACAGTGCAGAAAAGCCAAAGGTTACAAAGAGAGCCAAGAAAGGCATATATGATAAAATGCTTGAACTTGAAGAACAGAAAATAAACCATTTAAAAGCTTACTCCGAAAATCGTAAAACTCAGTCGTATAATAGTGAAGATGGAGACTACCTCTTTCTTTTGAGCGTACTGCTATTTCTCAAAAATGTCAGCCAAGAAAGATGATAGTTAGGATGAAAATTCAAAAGGTTTTTTGTGACGAAGAGGAATTAGTACAGCAAAGGCTATCCAGTTCAGTCACTCCTGATCCTGGGTCAAACGCTTACCAAGCACCATCTCCTCTTACCACTAGAGTTTACAGCGGAACACTTCACCATAGGAAAGTAACGTGCAGGAAATGCAACAACAATGTTGTGCGGAAGCACTTGAGATGGCTGTTGAGGGAACGAATGATGCGAAAAATTTTTTACTTTCTCTTTAATGTCAGTTATATAATTTAAACTACTGATATACTCTCATCACTTCTAAAAATTCTTCAATATTTTTATTACGATGTAACAGCCATTTATAATTCATATACACCTGACACTTCATTGTATTCCGTTAATAATAAATGTGCTTGACAAGCGCTAATGCATTCCCTAAAATTCGAATATTTTGGTACTCTAGGACGAAGTTTGTCCAAAATATAGGTGAAATTTTCTGGCATCATTCTGAAATACTCAAAGAATTTTCCAAGTTGCTGTGATAATTCATCAAAAAGCGTATGATATTCTCCATGATTGTTTCTTTCTAAATTTAACTGGTTTATCCACTCTCTTTTATGCTTTTCTAGAATCAGTAATCGTAATACATTGTTTTCCATTAAATAAAACTCTTCTACAGCATCAAAATCACACATGTTCAACGTTTAGACGATTAGATCAAACTGATTTAGTTCTTGTTGTTTATCGTGTGCAGTGTAGCCATATGTTCGTGCGAATCAATACGCCCTCCCGAATTCGTCAGAAGGTTTGATCGTACAAAAACCTATGCACTGGAACCGCAGCCTCTATAATTTTCAATAATTTCTTTTAAAAATTTTGGGGTATCCGTTAGTAGTGTGGGCGCAAAAGGGTAGAGTCCAATTGCAATGTTGCAAATGTTGCAAATGTGTGGGGGTTGCAAAGGGGGGAATGGGGTATTGCATGAAGGGGAAGTGATATGCAACAAGGGGAGGGAGTTATCTCCAAGTTGCAATGAAGGGGAGGAGCTTTGAAGGGAGAAGGGAGGATGACCTCCCCCCAAAGGGTAACTTTAACCTAAGAGAGAGAGAGAGGAGGAGGAGACTTTGGAGGAGAAGACTGGATGTCTTCACTCCCCCAAAGGGAAAACCTAACCTAAGCCTTAACTTAAGGAGAGAGAGTTGTTTCGTCCAGCGGAGCCAGACGCATAATGAGAGTTCATCCGAGCGCCCGCTGTCTTATAACGTCCTAATCAGCCAGTTGGTTTAATCCACCAGTTGGCTTAGAAGGCTTAATCTGGTTTAGAAGGCGTAAATGGCTTGTTCAGGTGTACATTATTAGGGTTGAGCCAGATTGCGCTATTTACTTAACTAAAACATATATTCTTGACAGTTAGCTTAGCAATCTTAAGCAGCCAGTGGTTTTAGAAGGCGTGACCAGCCATTTGTTATATATATATATATATATAATTAAATAATAATAACGTTTATATATACAACACTAAGAATTAAATACACCATTACATCATTCTGTTTATTTAAAAGAATTATTGGAATCACTATCATGAAATATATAGAAAATAAATATACAATCGTTCATTCTATACAAACGAGGAATATATACAATAAAGAATAATAATAGTATAAGAAATACGAAGAAAATATAAAATAAAAAAATGATAATATAATACAAAACGCTGGAATATAATCATCAAAATAATAGTACAGGATAAATAAATAAATATATATATATATATATATATATATATATATATATACACAATTATATTAAATAATTAAATATATTCAAAATAAATATACATCAAAATATATAAATTTATGTTCTTCTGCGCTTAACTATAACACTAAACTCGCAAGTGATCGAGTCTACAATCACATCATTCATGCTTTGCACTACGCAGTAAATACGATTTAACATTATTTCACCGCTCAGAGTATAGGGATGCCTATATTCGATGTAAATAGCCTTCATATCGTTCAATACTATTTTTGTGCCCACTTTACATTCGGTTGGCAAGTTATCTTTAAACACTGCTAGAATACATTCAAAGGCACGTACAAAGAGATCATCGTTAACTACAACATCATTATTAATTAAAAGTTTATAAACACTCCTTTCCAATCGAGGGTTTATTCTTACCGAACCGAGCTTATCAATCGTGAACCCATCTTCATAATGCATAGCGGCAGTTGAAATAATCTTCTAAGTCGTAACGACAGCTGTTCATTATATAAAGGAACAACTCTTCAGGATGAACGGTGTAGGTGAGCTCAGCCCTGTACCGCTAATGTCCTTTGTACGAAAGTTCATGATATTTCGAAGATTCTAAACCTTTTAAATAAGCATCCAGCTCTAGACCATTCTCGCCTTGATCAGTCCTACACTCGGTAAGCCTGTCGAGCAGAGCGGTATAGCGTATTGAAGAACCGTATCAAAATAAAGCATAGCCGTAACACGCGCGTCTATTATAGGCTTCAGCTTGCGGAAACCAACGATTTCAAACATTCTGTCGAGGATGAATCTGTTTCGCATAGGGGCATGAACGTTATTATCAGAAGCATTCTTCCACATCCGTCGTATATAAATGCATGGCTGATCGTTCTTTATACACAACATACAAACAGTAGCATATTAGGGGCTATCACTAATTTGCTCTCTTCTTGTACCTTCACTAGCAGGTATTTTATAACGAGCCTCACTCCACTTCTCAAGTACAACGAAGACTATTCATCTCCTCAACACTTAAATAAACAACATTCCATTTACCAGAGTTTGATCGTCTACAAGTCGTTTCCAGTACATAGTTAATGGCTCCGGTTTCACGCCTGAACACGCGCAATGACTTCGTCACGGACACATCATACACGGCATTGAGAATGCTGCTCAAAGGAAGTTCCATCGTATTCGAGGAGTGCAAGACCTGTTGGATGAAGCTCTGAAATGACTATGAGCCACAAGCGGGCTGATCGGCTCGACGGGAGGTGTGGAGGAGTGAATCACACCATAAGCTGATGAATCATGTACAGCGTTGTTCCAACGTGAAAGATTCATGTGAATACTTGTATCCTATTATACTGGGTAGGTGTTTTGAGAAATTTTCCGATACATGAAGCAATGCCGGTTTTAATGTTTTATTACTCCCACTCCCCAGAATACGCACCAGACACTTTCATTCAGGGGGATTTTCACGAACTAAACACATTTTAATCACACACCGACGCACTATTTGAGAGAAACATATGACCATATTTTTCCTTTAGCTTAACAGACGATACTCGTCTCTAAATTTTGTTAAAAACTCACGCAGGCCTTTAGCCACAACCTCACTACAAACCTTGTCATGATATATAATAATGTAGTGGAAAAAATACTTAAGATTCCCCATGATGACAAGATTTACATTCTCAACCACAGGGTACGAGTTCTCGGTATGATGCAACATGACATAATATCGCTTGTTCCATCATTCATCAACAAGACTCACTAAACATAACAGTTCCTTCTCTTCTGCTCGTGTTGTTTCTTCCATTTCACGATATATTTAAGCTTTTATAAAGTTTAGTCCTACAACATAGTTCAATACGTCGCTTGTACCACGAAATCCTGCAATGCTCTTGCCAGAATAGCCGTAGAGTATTTATACTTCTTGTTTATCAAACTTCGCACGATTCAATGTAGCCTTAAAAGTATCAAAGGAGAGTGGAATAGGGAGCCATTCAGTAACCTTATCTTCACACTTTGCTGAATAGCACTTCATAAACATCGAACACACAATATTAAAGGTACCCATTACTATTTTTCGTCTACGTGGGATTTCGCTAAATACTCGTCTGAGATCCAGGGTTTACAGCGGTCAACTGAGCACGCAGGGTAGAGATATGCCCAGGTAGTAGCAGGAGTCACGTAACCATTGATTGATCATACAGGGAGTCGGAGCTTAGAACTTTCCCTTATACATTCGCTGGGCGGAGCTTAGACGTTTCTCCTCTACATACGCGCGCGCACACACACACACACACACACACACACAAAGGAGAAAGTGCAACGCTAATTGAAACACGATTTATTTAATAAACACATCATCGAATTATTCAACGTATATATATTTAAAATTACGTGTAATAAATAAACATATCGTTAACAATAGAAATATATAAAAATCAAAGATTGTGGTATCCAACGGGTACGGTATCATAGGTACCAGGCACCTGGTAACATTTCCTATAAGTGTTACCGCACACCTTCGTACCCCTAAGTTCCTTCACGCCCCCTAATTTCTGAGCCCGAAAATTGTGGGTCCCTACAGTTAGTTGAGGTGGCTGGACCCCCTCTTCTTCCAAGGACACTAGCTCCTTCAACGATTGAAAGTTAACGACCTGCCGATTCGCCTGGTTGAGTGTGATACCCTTAGCCTTCAAGATATATTTCATATCCTCCCAGACTCTCACCCGTAACCTATAAGTTTTTGGTCCTGTTGAGACAAAAGAGAGAGTCGGCGTATGCGATGTCTCCATATTCATCTTTGATCTCATGAGTTAAGTCTCCGAGGAATTCACCAATAGGCGGCATGTATTCACCCTCCCTCGTTGTGAATATCATACTATCTGTATCGGGGTACAAAACCCTCCTTCCAAGATAATGCAATAGACCCCCAAAGTTTGATGCGTGCTTAGGTTGTTGTGAAGCTGGCTACAGATATGTTTGTAACCCGTGAGGTATCTGTGGGCAATTCGGTATTGTTGTACTTTATTATGTAAGTATTACCCACATTCACGATCCCCATGACCTCTTTATCTGGAGCGTTGGCATAATCCCAGACTTCACCATAACTTTGACACAAATGTACGTTCCCCTTGCTAGATTCTGTGCAAATTTTCCCCAAAGACTGTTTAGACACAACTTTGCCCTAAAGCACTTGCCTGGGTTCTTTACAATTTGGGAACGGTCAAGCTATATACCTTCACGGTCACGGTATCGCTGAATATAAGCCGATTTTTATCTTCGGTATCAATTCTTCGCGGATATCCTGATGCCTCTACCTTATCCTTCAAAAAAGTGTTTATATATGGCGTGAAAAGGTTAGGTAGCTTCTGAAACCTTTACACCTCATATATCTTCAATATTCTGTAGCCATGGGGAACGGCTAGGTCCAGCTCAGGACTTGTATATACACCTCTGATCTTACGCTGGTTGGTTGTGTGATTACAATCCCAATTGTTCTCCTCTGCGCACTTCACGTACAGGAGAAACATGAGCTTGTGGACTATAACGACGGGTAAGATTGGCATCCATAAATCGTGAGGGGGCAGCACATCTACAGTACGAAAGAAAGGCCGAAATATTACCTGTTCAAAATTGGTGAGAACACCTCGATGGTGTGCAGGTCAGGTCCTACCAGTTTTTCAGGTGCACCTACAGGGTACGGATTGTTCTTCATCACGTAGGGATATAAAGAACTGAAGTCATAGTAATGGAGTTTCACGCCCTCCGTAGAGGGAAAGTATAGTTTAAAGGGATATGTACGCCCTCCGAACAAGCTATCACCGCATTTGAGAGGATCCATTAACATTGGACGCTTGATCGTGTTTATTTCTTCATGGTACTGTCCATCTGTTTCCATCCGTGCAGCATACCCATACTCCCACAAGACCTTGTGAGTGAACTGGGCGCCTATAATGATCGCGGGTGCGTGTCCGCGCAAGACTTTCGGCAGGACATCTACCGTGGATATCTCCTACTATTCCACACTCAGGACGGGGGCATCCGTGCCACCAGCAACCGTTAAAGGGGTGCACAGTCTTCTCACCAGTGGTACGGTTTTCGCTCAGACTATGAACCCAAAAAACACGACCAGTAACTTTAATGGGGTACTTTCCCCGTGTTGCGGGCATGCCTTATGTATACACCTGTCTGCTGCTGTATGTGTATGAGCCAGTAAATAACCTTGTGCCCATAACTGCAGGTATTGTTTCTGTGAATGACGGCTAAGGTGCTTTTAGGCGTGTTCTTGAACACCGTAAAACATAATGAGGCAATCGTGGTTGCGACATGCAACGGTTCGCATTTGAAACGATCTATGTACATCCTTCTAAAAGTCTGGAAACATACTTAAAGCACGCGCACATCATTCCCGCAATAACGCTCACATTCATCAGCTATACTGCATGGATTAGATTCATTAAAACTGTTGTAGTAGCGGTCCAAATATTCATGTTCTCCTGTACTCATACATTCATAGTTAAAGTAATGGTTGGATGGAGGTAGACCTACGTAATTTAAAGTTTCGTTAGTGAGGAATGTGTAAGGGAAATATCCTTTTGAAATTTCGGCGGCTACACCCATTACCTTGGGTAACTTTGCTAATTTACAAGGTGTGAATAATGAAGTGTCTTTAAACTGAACATTATATCTTAGTTGCATCTGTATAAGTTTCACAGATGATTCGTGCTCAAGCAGCTCCTTATAAAGGAACTGTGTCAAATTTTGCACCGTTATGGGCAAGAATATACACAGTCATTTCTTTGAATTTGTCCGCTAACTTGACAGTATAGGATACAAAGAGTTTCACGGGACTGTCGTATGCATCCGTTTTAAAAACGTTTGTCCGCTTACAACATTTGTGACACTCATCACACTTGACCTCCATGCAACAGATAGTCTGGCTTAACGTAGATGTGATATCCTCTTTGGATTCAGCATTCGTATATGTTTCTATATCGTAGTACACAGTTATACAAGGTCAATTTTTAGGCTTAGCATCTTTCATGTAACATGCAGTACATGCTTTACTCCAACCGCCTTATATTTCTCATGGCATGTAGAACATTGAATTTCGTCACATTTAGGATTGAAATTTCCTCACTTATCCATCATATGAAACATACCATATTCACAGATTCTCATTTTCCTGGGCGTGCCAATTGACTTATGCAGCTCAAAGCAGTTATTATTGAAGAATGTGCGTCTGCATACATCACAGTCCCTCTTCTCAGCTTCAACCACACGCTTTCACACTTAGAACTTTTACACTGCGCACATGCCATGTGGCAATCCTTACAATGTTTCACTATATCTTCCGCAAACTCGAGACATCCCTTACACAAATCATGATGCCGTCCATATCTTCGACTTTTATCATAACTCGCATAGAGAGCCCTTATATTACGGATGGGGAGATACGTTGTCCGTGACAGCCCTAAAATAAGTAGGGGTCTTCTACGATCTCTCACACAATTTTTAAAAAACATTCACAGTCCTACGACGATCATCCATTCCAAATACAACTATACGAACATTCATTTCCTGTTCTACCCTTCTCAACTCTTCAGATCCCATATTACACTCAAACTCAAGTTTACAGGCTACCGTAGGCAACCAAATTTTTTAGGCCGTGTGTTTAGCACAGTGAACATATGAGCTAAGACTACTGCTATAAAGCCACAACCACGATCGGCGGTTATATGCCACTTGTAAATAACCTGTGTCCGACGATAGAAATGACCAACCAAAGAATAACGGGTCGATCACACATCTCGAGCATGTATTAAAAAGCACCCTCCCACATACTTTGAGGAATAAAGGTTTAAGTCGTTATAATCTATTGAATGAGGATCCCAACATACAGTGGACCGATACAGGTGAGATCATTGTGGAAGGAGCAAAGGTACAGAGATCGAATATCGTAGACATCGTCCATGATCTGGTGAGAAATTGGGATAGGCTCTCACCATCAGGATGGAAGCATATTAAAGCAAGACTAAAACAAATAAATATTCCCAAGACGATGATAGGAAATCTGAATAGGTTAAAAGACTTGGAACATGCATCGCACGTGCCACAATTGAGAACGCCATTATCCCCAGCGGTAACACCTCTGAAGAGGAGAAAGAAGAGGTTAAACAACGATCAACCCTACCCACGGGCCTCTAAAATACGCAAATGACTAACATATTGAGGAAACGTTATTATGACATTTGTAGCCCAGCCTCCTACGGTGGCGTAGATAGACTGTACAGAAGTGTTTACAATGATGGAGTAGGGAAAAAAGATGTTGAGAGGTTGTTTTCGGGAGCAGGACGCTTATACTCTTCATGAGCCTGTGAGAAAAAGGTTTAAAACAGCTAAGACAATAACGGAATCAATTGACTCTATTTGGCAAGAAGATTTAACAGAAATGCAAAGATATTCAGTGTATAACGATGGTTACCGCTACATCCTATTCATAATAGATGTATTCTCTATATATCTGTGGCTAATTCCCCTCTGAAAAATAAATCGCCTGAAACAGTTACTAAAGCTTCCAAAACGTTGATGTTGAAAGAAAACAGGGTTCCTGGCTATTTTTGTACGGATATGGGGAAAGAATTTATAGGCCGAGCTTTTCAGAACATGTTGACACAGTTTAATATCAGCTACTACACTACCAATTCTATACACAAGGCCTCTTTAGCTGAAAGAGTTCAACGTACTATAAAGGAACGCATGCACAGTTATTTTATACATAAAAACACATACAGATATATAAACATTCTGGAATCATTGGCCTCATCATTCAACCGCTCACACCATCGCACGATTGGGACAACACCTAACGAGATTTTAGAAAGAGGTACTCGTACAGAGTCTGATGTGAGAAGAGATGGCACACCACCACACTCTGCGCGTTTCAAAATCAATGATATATAAGACTGTCGCGTTCGGAAAATAAATTCGCGAAGGATTTGAGCAAGGCTGGACACGTGAGATTTTTAAAGTTAGGGCTATGAGACCTAAAGACGGGATAATGCTGTATTACGTTGAAGATTTAAATGGGGAAGAAATCGCAGGAGGCTTTTACCGCGAGGAGTTGCAGAAAGTGACATTTAATTTTAAAAAAATGTGTTTAAAAGTGAAAAAATTTTAGGAAGCAAAGTTTCAGGAAAGAGAAAAATGTACCTGGTGAAATGGCTAGGGTACCCAGAAAGCTTCAACAAAGCTGCTGCAATAATGAAGCTTAAATAGTATGCAACATTGCGCCTAACCACTTCTACGTCACACTACCGTCCTCCTCGTCCCTCTCTGTACATCCTAACAACACCCTGGCTAACTGTGTAACAGAACCCCATGGACCCATTGAATTAGGTCGTGATTCATATAAGGTGGGGCTACGCGAGATTCAGCTGGACACCCTCTTTTTAAATATTAATTATAAAGATCCCGTTTTTATGATTCGAAGAGACTGTAATGAGTGTGAAAAAGCCGGGGTAACTGTGGATGAAACCATACATATCGCCAGGATTGGCGATGCACGGTATTACAGTACAGTCGTAAAACTATTTCCGGGCTGCTACGGGGCGGCTGAGGATGTTGTGAGAGACTTAAACGCAAATTTAAAAAACTCAAATCTTACGGATGATTTAGTATACGAAATCGTAGACAAAGAAAACCCTGCACTTACTGTGACCCTAAAATCACAGGCTGACAGAAATATTAAAGACAAAAGACTGTTCAAAATTATAACCGAGGGGCGATATCGATTAGCCTTCGAAAGAGATACGTTTCACGAGACACAACATGACTTGTCTAGCGTAATGTATCAGATGTAATTGGAGAAATTGAGTGATGAAAAATTGAGACATGTGCTATATTTTTACAATATAGGGGAGCACCAGTTTGTTGGGGATAACCAGGCAGGCCTGCGGCGCATTGCTCACATTCCCAACCATAGAGGGAAGAGCATATGTATTACATATGACAGGCCCCATTATGTGAATGTCGCGACTAATCTAATAACCAATATCTCAATATATGTAAGAACGATTGAGGGAAAAATGTCCCATTCAGTGATGGGAACTTAACAGTGTAGCTGCACTTTCGACGCACTGAGTTATAATGGACAGAAAACCTTTCAGAGTCCATTTTTTGAACCATACAACGTACGGCGGTCCCCTTGCTGAAGAGGGGTGCCAGATACCTCGGTAGGAAAGCGCTACGGTCAGGTCTTAACACGGCAGAAGACATATTGGCTGGGACTAAACCTAAAGAAGCTCTAAAAAAAACACTTAAAGCGTACACAGGACGAAATCTTGAAAGATGCAAAGAGAAAAATGTGTGGTGGTAGGAAGAAGAAGAGGGCTGTCTGGAAGAATGGATTACCAGTACGTGGCCTTAAACGTAAAAGGATATCGAAGAAGAAGTGTTCTAAGCGAATGAAACCTATGATTGACCATTTTTTTAACTGATATAAGATAAGGACATTGATCTCAAGAATCATAGACTGTCTACTACTTGTCGAGAGAGGTGGTATTATTTCTGACTCGTCATGGCATGCTTCATCCATCCGTGTAGTTCACAATGTTGTAAATCGGAACTGTCCCTCTTTGACATGCCCCCAACTCAAGTTTCTATTGAGCACAGTGACTTTATTACAATTAACCCATTAAACACAATTAGTTCCCCGATTGCACCAACAGAATTCGAGATACCCAGCTCAGGCCCTTACTTTTTTGACCCAACCTCTGTACACATGTACGCTAAACTACATATAGGCCATTCTGATGGAACGAACTACGCTGACAAATATGCTGTATACCCTGAAACAAACTTTCGGCATTCCATATTCAACCAGTGTGATGTATATTCAAATCAGGCCAACTTATCGGCAGGAACGTGGTACTATCACCTACGAGCATATCTGGAAAATATGCTGAACTTTTGGAAAGAACTGAAGGATGCCTTTTTAAGTGCCGAGGGCTATTATCAAGTTAAAGACGAAAGTAGTATAAAGGACAAATTTAAAAATTCTAAAAAGAAGAAATATGAGTGTTTTGGACGCCTGCATACAGACTTCACATTCCAGAATTTCCTTGTGAATGGAGTTGATATGAAAATAAAGCTCACCCGCACGAATCCTGAGATGTTTAAATCTGGGAGGTGATCAAGAAGAGGGAGGAAAACCCGTTGTGATTCACAATATGGAGACATACCTCCGCGTACGGTGAGTGAAATTAAGTTCGCCTAAACAAATAGAAATTGAGAAAAACTTACTACATACCACAGTAAAATACCCAATTAACAGAGCACAGATCAAACTATACACGGTGCCAGAAGGGTTGGCCTCGAACCAGATATAAAACATCGCACTGGGAGTTCTACCTAAAAGGATATTAAAGGTGAATGGAAAATTTAAAAATAGTGCCTTTATATTCGAGAATTTCGGCCGTAAAACTATAACTCTATACGTCAATGGTGTTGCGTTGGGCGGGGCTATGGATATGGATTAATTATTGATCAGAAGCTGTGTTCCCGCTTTGAGCCAGAGCATATAGTAATGTAGCCCATATTGCAGGTGATTGCTTATGATGAGCATGGTTTTGGGGTAACGCAGAAAGAATTCATCGATCAATTTAACCTTTATCCGTTTGACATCACACCTGACTTATCTGCTAGTGTAAATACACACTTAAGTCCACAACAGAGTGAGAACATCTCAGTCAGATTGGAAATCGCCAAGGTGATAGAGGCACCTATTAGTGTACTAGTTTCCCTCGAGTCACAAGCTCTAATAGAAGTTGACAGATTTAGGAGCGTTGTCACTGACTTTTAAAATGGACGCGAATAGAGTTCAGAGAGTAATGAATAGTGAACGAATCACACGTGCTAAATTTGTCGGTGTGTTTGCGAAGAATGAAACATTGAAATTTCCAACTACGCGAGATTGCGGTGGTCTTATTGTCAACACAGATGTTATGGGTGGTGAAAGGATTCATTGGTTTGCAATCTATTTTAAAAATAGGGACCGCAAGTACTATTTTGATTTACTCTGGACTCAGTCCCTGGAGTGACCCTGTTAATGTAAAATTTCTCGAACAGATGCATATCCCCGAAGTTGTATGGAATCCCTTCCGGCTACAAGGATATTTTAGTAATACGTCCGGGATGTACTGCCTTTCATTTCTCATGCATATATCACGTGGTAAGGAATTTATAAATTTTTAAGAATTATTCGACCCGTGTCATACTCAACGAAATGTCGAAATGGTATGCAGACAGATAAAAAGCGATTGTGCGCACTCGTTGTATAGTATGATGTTTTGTTTGTATATATGTGAAATTAATAACTGCATACAATAATATTAATTTGTGTATTCTGTAGATTATTTAATGGAAACTAATTGGTTATTGTACTAAAAAGATTTCTATCATTTAATAAATTGATGAAAATACATTACGTCTTCTTACCCGAAAATAGCTAAAACATAAGAAAAAGAAAAACCTTACATTCATTATTTCGTTATTGAAGTGGCATTCGCTGGGTTGACTGTGCGTAAAATTTCTACCTCCGTA
The DNA here is from genome assembly GCA_023014485.1 of Bathynomus jamesi. Taxonomy (NCBI): domain Eukaryota; kingdom Metazoa; phylum Arthropoda; class Malacostraca; order Isopoda; family Cirolanidae; genus Bathynomus; species Bathynomus jamesi. The sequence continues at coordinate 277,969 of JAJOZX010005963.1, forward strand.
TTCAGGTCCACGACATGCGTTTTTTCAAAACGAAAAGATTGTATAACACGAGTCAAATCGTTATCGGACCTTTAAAGGAGAAAGGATAATTAAATTGATTAGTTCATACATTTTCTGAATCTTTTTTTAATAAAAACCCAATTCCTTAAAACATATGCAGAGTATACAAATAGTAAGAGAGTTACAATGTGAATTACTAAATATAATATCTTCTAACCTCTCAGAGAAGTTTGCGACCATTTAAGAGAAAATGCCGAATAACCTTTCAAATGAATTTATTATGGAATTTTTAAAATTATTTAACACTTGCAAAGGAATGTTATAAAAAATTCAAATTTTTTTTTCAAAACAGGACTAATAATGAAATAAATTACTACAACCCTCTATATATATATATATATATATATATATATATATGATGAAATAATTGAAACACAGAACAGTGTTCAAGAGCTTTCTCCTAATGACAAGCACACTAAAATAAATAAGCGCGAATAATTGGCTAAAAAAATAAAATTACAAGCATATAATTACTTACATTTCAACGGCAATCCCTTGCGCTGGATCGTAAGAACGTCATTACAAATATCCTCAACGGTTTGCATTGGAAATAATCGCCTCGATCAGTTGCGTTAAAACGATTAATAGTAGACACCGCTGCAGTGTCTCTATCTTCATATAAAGCCGGTAAACTGTAAAGTTCTTGTGAAAGACTCATGACGGCGGGAATGTGTTTGTTTATTCACTGGTGAAAATAACTGCTTTGAGTTCCAGCTGAAAATACTCACATTTAGAGGCAAGTTCCCCAAGTACTACCCCAAAAGACTAATAGGGGGTTCGTAAGTTTGCTGATTGGTTGTCAATGTAATTGGGAGGGTCTATGTTAAATTTGTGTATCAATCGTAACACCGATATAACGGACCCACGCTTTGGACATTGAAGTCCTGATTGGTCGCATTCACAACTAATGGTGTCTTGATCGATTCATTCTCTCCTAAATTTATCTTCAATGTTCACATCTCAAGGTGAATGAGAGAATTGTTCACTTGCTCGCTCTGTCAGGATGATTTCCAATATTTTGCATTATATATTTGCAACATACTACTCCCAGGTTGAACATCAATTTTCACCATTTTGGTTAGGGAAATGGACATATAATTTGAGCGGTGGCAAGTCATTACAGCACAAGGAGAATCTATGGTCTGAACCATAGGTCAGGTTAGGTTCAGGAGCCAACATGCTGAAGCGAACCAGAGCCTCACCGCCAAAGTCATTCACATAAATGATGATTTGCAACATTAAATGTACATGGTTCATGCATAATTTAGCTGTCAATTGTCACTCTTATTTCATCTGTATAAGTTTGCTGAGTCTTTTCAAGGGATCACCTGTAAATATCTCCAAGGAACAGTATTAGCGCCAGTACTCTTCATAATCCTGACATAGATGACATTACCAGAGACAGCTCAGTAACATCCTTTGCCGATGACACAAAAATCAGTAGAAAAATAAGAAACCTAGAAGATCTCTACAAGCAGAATGGTTTTGTAAAGATACAATAATATGAAGTTTAACACTGAGAAATTTCAACTGTTACGGTACGGAAAAAAGGGTGGACCTAAAATCCATGGAAAGCAAAAGAAGATTAGACGCATGGTACATACAACCCCCATGAGCCCGGTGTACCTGGCTATGTTAGGTGGAATGTACACGAAGCCAACTCACTACTTCATCAGGCCAACTCGAGAGGATGGGCGATAAGTTTGACCTTCGTGTTAAAAATAGGAACCGCATGTGCTATTTTGATTTACTCGGGACTCAGTCCCTGGAGTGATCCTGTTATTGTAAAATTTCTCGAGCAGTTGCATATCCCTGAAATTGTAAAGAATCCCTTCCGGCTACAAGGATATTTTAGTAATACTTGCGGGATGTACCGCCTTTCATTTCTCATGTATATGTCACGTGGTAAGGAATTTATGATTTTTTTATGATTTCTTTCATTTAATAAATTGATGGAAATACATTGCGTCTTCTTCTTAGCCGAAAAAAAAATCGAAACATAAGAAAAAGAAAAACTTACATTATTTCGTTAATGATGTGACAACCGCTGGGTTGGCTGTGCGGTAAAACAGCGCCATTTCCTGTCTGATTGTCTGTTAAACTGCTGCAAATCCTTTAAGTTGATTTTAACAATGATTTCGAAATAAAATCAATGTGTGTGTGTGTGTGTGCCGTCCTCAATTCTTTGAAAATTAACTATCTCTCTCTCTCTCTCTCTCTCTCTCTCTCTCTCTCTCTCTCTATATATATATATATATATATATATATATATATATATATATATATATATATAATTAAATAAAATCGAGTTAACGTTCACTAACAATATTAATAAAAATGGTTGAAGTAATATATGGAGTGAACGGAGGTAAATCCAAGTCTTTGGGATGAAATGTGGTCAAACCACATTCCAGTGTGACCATTTTAGTGTTTGGTCGGCGATAGTTACACTCTTCTGTCTTTCTTGGTTGGGAAGCGAAGTCGTTTTAATGTAAATGTATTTTACTTTGTTTTTTATGAGATTTAACAGTTATTTAACTTTGAATTCTCGGAATTTTCTTTATAAAAAAATAGAATAATAATACAAAAGCATATATAGATTTATTTAAGAAAGTATATATATATATATATATATATATATATATATATAGTGTAGAAAACTGAAGTTATAAATCCCTAAATTTCAAAAAACCTTAAAAAGTTACTAATTAGAAAAGTAAATAGGCACTTTTGGGGAAGTTTGTTTAATATAAAAGTGTGTGTGTATAAAAAGTGTGTACTGTTATTTTGCTTGTATTTTTTCTTTTATTGTTAATTAAATAAATAATGTTTTAATTAGTTCTTTTGCTGAGCAAATTTAAGGAGAACGTCTCCCCCTCGCTTTTGCCTTTAATAAATAATGTAATTAAAATAAATGTTGCTGCCTAGAAACCCTGCATATATATATATAAATATATCCCTAAATAAATAAATAAATAAATAATGCTCTCTGGCAACTCAGCTATATATAAATAAATAAATCAGTAACTGTTAACCCCTCCACAAATAAAAAGTGGTATCTGGCAACTCCAGACCCTCTATATAATAGCTGCTGGTCCTCTGGACTCTCATAATGCGTCTGGCTGGGGCCAGGCGAACACATGGTCTCTTCTCTCTCCTTCTTAGGTTAAGGCTTAGGTTAGGGTTTCCCTTTGGGGGCGAGGACATCCCACCTTCTCCCCCAAAGACTCGCCTCCTGCTCCTCCTTTCTCTCTCTTTCTTAGATTAAGGTTACCCCTTTGAGTGGAGGTCATCCTCCCCCTCCCCCTTGTTGCAAGACCCCTCCCCCTTCATGCAATACCCCCGTCTCCCTTACAACATCCACCTTTGCAATACCCCCTACTCCCTTTGCATCCCATTTCCCTTTGGAACATCGCTCAACATTTGCACATTGCGATTGCTCTCTACCCTTTTGCGCTCATACTACATCCGATTTCAGCCTTTGAAAAAACTTTTTTAGAGACTCAATTATACTGGGTGATCCAGATAAATGGGACCCATAAAAAAAAGCCAAGTATTCTTAATATTTAATTCCTTTCATAAAAACTATATATCATTCGAAAGAGTAGAGTTACAAGTTTATTATGAAATATTTATTTTTTTAAAATGACTCCTTTCAAATGTGCTCCATTAGTTGCCAAGCATTCCAGTGTTCTCGCTTGTAAGTTCTGCATCACTTTTGCAAGAGTGTGCGGTGGTATGGCCTGTATCTCATTTGTGATGGCGGCCTTCAATTCTTGCAAGGTCGTTGGGTTATTTCTGTAGACCCTACTCTTTAAATATCCCCAGAGATAATAATCTAAGGGAGAAAAATCCGGAGACCTTGCGGGCCATTCAACGTCTCCAAATCTTGAGATTAACTCGCCTGGAAACGTTTGACGCAAAACTGCCATGCAGTTCCTCGTGGTATGGCAGGTAGCTCCGTCTTGTTGGAACCAGTGGTTTTCTAGACAAAGATCTCTTAATTTAGGAATAAGGAAATCGGTCAACATTTTTTCGTAGCGATCACCATTTACAGTGACCGTGTTTCCGGTGGAATCCTCGGAAAAGTACGGCCCTATGATCTGAGATGCAGTAAGACCACACCAAACAGTTGCACGCTGACTATGCAACGGGACTTCGGTAATATTCAATGGATTTTCTGTTGCCCAGAAACGACAATTTTGTTTGTTTACAGTTCCATTCAAGTGAAAATGGGCTTCGTCTGACATAATCAAAGTTGCTAGAAAACTGGTGGTGTCATTTACCTTCTGTTGGATCCATTGACAGAATTGTCGTCTTCGTGCGAAATCTCCATCGTTTAGTTGTTGCACTGTTTGAATTTTATATGGAAAGAGCATTAAATTTTGCTTGAATATACGGTGTGTTGTTCCATATCCAACTCCTAACAGCTGAGAAGCACGTCTGATGCTTATGTTAGGATTATCCTGTACAATTTCATGAGTTCTGTTAAGATCTCGTCTATCCTTGCTGTGCGCACTCTTCCAGTTGGCTTTCTTTTTCCAATGCTGCCAGTTAGGGAAAAATTTCTGATACACCGACGGATTACTTTCTTAGAAGGTGATTTTGACATCTGAAAATTTGTCTTGAAAGATCTTTGAGCTGAAACTACACTTCTTCCATGCTCATAATATTGCTCAGTTATGAAACGCAGCTGTTCCACAGTCCATGCAGTCATCTTGAAGGGTTAGTTTTAACTAACACTTTTATTTTGTTTTGTATCTTATCTTGTCTTGTATTGTCAAAACCTATACAATCCTGTACAAACTTGTAACTATCCTCTTTCGAATGATGCGTATGATTTTATAAAAGGACTTATACTTTAAGAGTTACAGGGGTTTCTTTTGGGTCCCATTTCTCTGGATCACCCTTTATTATAAATGGTGTAATATCATTGTTATGCCTAATACATTGACGCGGAATCTATACTCAACACTCAGGGTAGCAATGGGGCAGCGTGTTGGTTTTAGGATATATACTGTATATATATATATATATATATATATATATATATATATATATATATATATATATATTAGTATGGTCCTTATTTACGAATGTCTGAATTATCATGCTCCCAACCTCTTATATGGTGGCAATTATCACAAAAATAATCCTCATAAAATATTTCTTGAAAATATCAATTTTTACAGGTAGTTCAATGAACAGAAGTTTGCGCGCCAATTTGCCTTTGCCCCATATGCCGGTTAAATATGAGAAGTGTTAACCCTCTTCAGATCGAGTTTTTTTTGCACAACTAATTAAAACTAGGTTTGTAAATAGTTCCTGAAATTAGATCACTACGGGGCTCCACTGTACTATCTCAAGATGTTTTTCAATAACATGACATGAAATTCAATAAAAAAATGCTTAGCATCTTTGTAATTTAGCCTTAATATGCACAATTCTACTATTTGTTTTAGGCGATAGATGGCATCCCATTACTCGTGGTATGTATGCGGTGCCTGACATACAGCGCAATGCACTACATTTCAGTGTCTCTCTTGTTGCTACGTGGATACGAGTGTTTTGTAGCTGCTGCCACTTTACAAGGGTATCTGCTCATAGTCCAGGCAATCTAGAGCAAAAATAGCTTCAACCTGGGCAAAATTGCTTCAGAAGCTTTCTAAACTGTTTCCAGCTCAGGAACCATTGCAGAATAACATATCCAAAATCCGACAAAATTGGACCCCGGGAACACCCCCAAAAATGAAATTCAAAATGGCTGACTGGCAGTTTCCTACGAAATACAATAAATTTTAATTTCGCTTTGTAGAGAGAGTTATGACGTTTTTCTTGATCAGTAAAATGTTTTAAAACACATTTTCGTTTCTAAATTAACCTACATGACACTAAAAATTGTATTAGGCGGCTAGTATTAAACTATGACGTCACGTAATGTAAATAAAATATACTGTATGGAGTGTATGTGAGAATGGACATTGCTACATCTTTATAAACTTATATTATATACAACTCTTTAATTCCTACTACCCACTATCAAATCTGCGTATTTGTGCTTGTCATTTTCTTTAAAACTGTTATTATGTACTCCTTTTAAATACTGCAACACAGTTTATTAATTTGTGTTTTCTGTTTCAGACTGACTCGGTGTACGGCTGACTCGGTGTGCGTCCGCCTTCAAGACTGCAGACCCCTGAAGAATTGTGCGTGATTTGTAAGGAGAAATTGGACAGCGGACAGGAAGTGGTTCACATCTCGCAAAAAGGAGCAGATGGTATAAATGCATCCAGCCGCAGCCGTGGAAGCGATGTTGTTGCAACAGCTGGAATAAGTGTTCACGTTGTATGTAGGAAAAGGTTTACGGATAAAAAGACCATTGAAATAAAGAAGCGACAGACCGCAGCCGAGGCAATACCAAGGAAAAGTGCTCGTTTTCATGAATACGCATTTTCCAGTGCTACTCACTGTTTGTTTTGTGATACCTTTGTGGACTTTTTTTCGAAACACAAACCAAAATCAGAGCATGTCAAAATAAGAACTACAGAGTTCTCCGAAACCATAAAAAGGTGCTGTGAAAGCCGCTGCGATGAATGGTCGTTTAATGTAAAAGGCCGTCTGGAGTATTATCTTCGTGATCTTCCTGCTGCAGATTGTGTCTACCATCACACCTGCAGCGTAAATTTTCGAAGTGGAAAAAACATTCCTCGCGCATACTCCTCCGACGATCATGATTCGAAGAAAGGGAGACCAACTAATGAAGAGCAACACCAAGCATTCCTTCAGACCTGTGCTTACCTGGAAGAGAATGATGATGAACAACTGTTGATTGGAGACCTAATTTCCAAAATGGAGGAATATCTTCAAGGAAGTCAGAGCTCTGTCTACGAACGCAGGCACATGAAGAGAAAGCTTTTAGAACGTTACGGAGACAAGATCATAATATCAGGTGAAAGTGGGAAGGCAGATGTAGTAACACTACGAGAGACAGCTAATGAAATTCTTATAGATTATCACAAAAAGTCGAAAGAATGTGATATAGATATAGAGCTACAGAAGATTTACCTAGTAGAAGCTGCTGCAAAAATAATCAGAAGTGATATCAAGTCTGTCGACTCGCCTAGAAAAGATGTGTATCCATCACTGCAGAAAGTGCTCTTGATTACATTCCCAACAGTCTGAAATTGCTATTATCAAAAGCATTTGCGGGACAGGATGCTTCAAGAAAAATAGGTGCAATTGGGCAGAGCATTATGCAAGCAACCCGTCCTAGAGGATTACTATGTCCACTACAGATCGGTTTGTCGGTTCAGCTACACCACAACTTTAGGTCAAGGTACCTTATTGACGTTCTCCATCAGCTGGGTTACTGTTCGTCGTATGCAGAAGTAACAAGATTCGAAAGAAACGCGGCGCTGGCAAGTGGGTCTGGCTCTTTTACTGTTGATGAAAACACTGCAGTCCTTCTAGCAGCAGATAACGTCGATCATGATGTCTGCACTTTGGGTGGGAAGAATACCTTTCATGGAATGGGTATGATTGCCGCAATAACTCCGAAGATCAAGATCCACCCTTCTATTCACAGGCGTAATGTTGGTGACAATGACATTAAGAAGATTGCAACCGTTGACATTAGGGAATATAGACACGCGAGAAGCATGTTGAAGGACATCTCACTCCGCGAACTTCCAGTACCCACTGCCACCATAAGTCGACTTAGTCTTCTCTGGCAGATATCTTCAGCAGAAAGATCAGGTCCAAGTTGGTCCGGAACAATGCAGGCAATTCACGGTGGATCAAGTGTCTCACATCCAGGTGTGGCGTCGATCACGTTCCTTCCCATCATAGATATGTCGCCAACTGACATGACCTGCATATTTTCGACATTACTATATTTGAGCAAGATAGCACGCGATCAAAAAGTCCCATGCATTATTACCTTTGATCAGCCTTTGTTCTGGAAAGCTTCCCAAATCATCAATGAACAGAGAGACCTGCAGGACATTGTTTTAATGCTGGGATCATTTCACACTCTGATGAATCTTTTGGGAGCAGTCGGTACTCTTATGAATGGTTCAGGATTGTCTGAAGTACTTCAAGAAATATACGGACCAAATGCCGTGCAACACATGATGTCTGGAAAAGCTGTTTCAAGAGCGATACGTGGTCATATGATAGTAGATGCAGCTCTTAGTACCTTACTAGTCGCAGACGTTTTCCCTCGTAATGAAGATGGAACTCCTCATGACCTCCATAAGGAAGCTTGTGACCTGCTCGACGATGTTATGACCGCCAAACAATCAGTTGAGGATGTGGAATCTTCGAATGCATTGTCTAGATTGCTACCACTTTGGATGCGAAGAAAACTGACCTACAATCTACTTCGCAAACAAGTCAACTCTGGTTGGAATATCAGCGAATGATCAACATTGCACGTTCCTTGATAACAGCAGACAGAACCGGCTCGTGGGATTTGCACTTGCAAGCTATGCTGGAGACCATCCCCATAATTGCAGCAGCCGGACATCACAATTACCTGAAATCGATATACTTGTACCTGCAGAAAATGTTAAGTTTGCCTTCTGAAAATCCAGCCGTTAACAAAATGTTCCAGGAAGGTAAGTTTGTGGTAAGAAGAAGCGACAGATTATGGGCCGGACTCGGCACAGACCTGGTGATAGAACAAGTACTAATGCGTTCCCTGAAAAGCAGAGGCGGACTGACACGCGGAAGTGGATTTACAGACATCCAAAGGACAACGTGGCTCTTTTCTATGCCTCTGTGTTCCACTTATAACTTAGCAATGCAGAATACACCAGAGTTTTGTTGGAAAGTAGTGAACAGCACAAGGAAATGAGGGGAAGTAGACAAATCAGGGACAGTAATGACATGAAGAAAGTACTTGAACGTCTGGAATCCTTATCCCCATTCCATTCTACCTCGGGTCTCTGCAACATTGTAACAGGGCTAACTGCTGATCCTGGAGTTAACGTTCATCAATTGCATTCAATCGGTACGAACATTGTCGTAAAAATGATTGGGAAACAAGCCTTTACATATTCTGCCAAAAGATCTGACAAAGTGAAAACACTAGGATCTGCTTCTGCCGTTGTGATCACTGATGCTTCAGATATAGAAGTAGATCCTGCACTACTGTTTCAGAGAATGATGACTGTTGCCACTGGCGGAGACATGAATCTTGAAGATGTCATGTGTTACGAACTGTGTGCATATCCTCCTGCATTGTTCGAATCACGAAGTATCTTGAGGAAACCCGATAAGTCTCAGCTAGCTCATGCAATAATCAAATACACTGACACTTTACGCATGGAAGAAGTTCAAGAAATTCAGTGCACAGACCAGTACGTATTGGATGGTGGATCTCTACTACATCGTGTTTCCTGGCGTCAAGATGAAACATATGACAGCATCGCCAACTCATATGCCGATTTCGCTCTGAAAACATATGGAAAAGCAATCATTGTTTTTGATGGCTACAGCAGCTCTCCTACGATCAAGGACATGACCCACAGAAGACGCAGCACCAAGACAAGCAGAAATGTGAATCTCAGTCCAAGCATGAAGTTTGTTGGCCAGAAGGAACACTTCTTGGCTAATGAAAACAACAAGCAAGCATTTATTTCCCTCGTAGGTGAGATGTTGAAGAAGCACGGGTGTACTGTTCACAACGCAGATGGGGATGCTGATGTGGACATCGTTCGTGCAGCAGTACCATGCCAAGGACAGTGGTTTCAAGTTGTACTATCGCAGCGATATAAGACGGGGACCATCTCCTAATCCTGTGTATGATATTCTCAGCATTCAATCATTGTTAGGCAATGACATCTGCAAGTATCTCCTGTTTGTGCATGCTTTCACGGGCTGTGATAGCACGTCCAGAATTTTTTCGATCGGTAAAGCCAAAGCATTCGACACACTGATGAAGGTGGCTGAACTCCGTTCAGTTGCAAATGCATTCTGTTCTGATTGTTGCCAACACTCTGACATTGAAGCCGCTGGAAGAAAGGCAATGCTTCTGTTGTATGGCTGCAAAACACTTGAATCCACTAACGCACTACGTCATCGAATGTTAGTTGAAAAGGTAGCTACAGCTAAATCTTTTGTTACACCCGAACGTTTGCCACCTACCGATGCGTCCACAAAGTACCACAGCTTTCGCACATACTTTCAAATACTGATCTGGAAGTCTACAGAAGAGAAGATCGATGCAGAACAGTGGGGTTGGTATGTAAAGAATAATTCCTACTTCCCTACAGCCTGCGACAAGCCACCAGCTCCAAATTATCTACTCAACATGATCCGCTGCTCCTGCAAGACGAAATGTGCTACTTCAAGATGTGGATGCAAGCGTAATGGAATGCCCTGTTCAGCCGCTTGTGGCGAGTGCCAAATCAGTGGTTGCGATAACAACCCAAGTACCGGTAATCTATCCGATGATAGTGATGAAGAGGATTAATTTCTGTATGTTTGTGACCAGGTATCACTTCTTCTGTAATGAACATAACTTGAAACTGGGAAAAAAATAATTGTTGTATTATTGATTATAAAAATCTGTAAAAAGCTATATAACATTATATTTGCGTAATAACTGGTTGTGTTGTATATTGTTGAATTATTTAAAACATTACAACTGAAAGAAAAAGCATCAAATGTATCTATAAATAAAAGCGTAAATTTTTTTTTTTTTTTTCGTAGGAAACATCCAGTCCGCCATTTTGAATTTCATTTTTGGGGGTGTTCCCGGGGTTCAATTTTGTCGGATTTTGGATATGTTATTCGGCAATGGTTCCTGAGCTGGAAACAGTTTAGAAAGCTTCTGAAGCAATTTTGCCCAGGTCTAACTACAAATTGCCTGGACTATCAGTGTTTATCTGAGATAATAGGGTTAAGCGTTCATCATCCTTTGAACTTTGTTTTGCAATTTGATTAATATTTTAGGAATAGTGAATCGAAATAACTTCTGTATTTATTTAGCAAATTGTACTGTAATGATGGCAAAACAAACGAGATGAAGCAATGCTGCGCTTTACCTTGTGGACAAAACGTCGGAGAAGCTGACAGGGCAAAAGCTCCCATCCATTGGCGAGGTCTTTGCAGTCTTCCTCCACAATCATCTTTCGCTTCATAAACCAATTTGTGAAGCAGCCACTGTTGTGATGAATGAAATTTTAGAGTTTGGGGCCCGCGTTTGAGTCCCCGTAAAACGGAAAGATCACATTGTTGGAAAAATAATGAAGTTAAACAAAGAATGGCAGCTGCTTCGAAAAAAACAAAAACCGGCGTTCAGGAACCGAAATCAAGAAGGAAGAAGAGTGCAAATCTCAGATGGAGAACCTTTTCGACATCGCTCATAAGTTAAAAATGCTATTCAAATGATCAAAAACGAAATTCCTGCTAGCCCAACGGGAGCCAGGCAGACGTGGGACGATGGGTTATGTGGACACCGTACTGTCAAAAACGGAGCAAAATGTTGCAAACAGAAAAGCAGCTCAAGATATGCAGCTACGGAAAGCCAAAGAAGAAGCGGAAGCATCCTGCTCTATTGGAACGCTGGTGTCATCAAGTAGCAGTAACGAACATTCTTCAGAAGATGAACCACAAGAAACCTGTTGTGCTGAGCCTCTTCCAAAACGAAGCCTTGGAGTGAATAACATTTTGACTCCGGCACTTGCTTCAGCTTTAGACCGTTCTTCAATCAGTGCCAGAAAGGCAACATTTGTAATACCGGAAACTGCCCGCAGTCTGGGACATGACTTGAGAAAACTGGCCATTAATCGGTCATCAGTGAAGCGAGTTCGGGAGCGTCATCGGGCCAAGACAGCGGAAACTTTGAAAAAAAAAGTAGCAGACGATGTTCCCTTTATTATTCACTGGGATGGCAAACTCCTAGTGGACCTCACAGGGAAAGAGCGTGTGGACCGGCTCTCTGTTCTAGTGTCTGGACTGGGAGTGGAACAGCTTCTTGGAGTCCCCAAAATTCCGTCTGGTACTAAAGAACACCAAGCACAGGCCGTGTGGGATAAGCTGCAGGAATGGGAATTGAGTGACAGAGTTGTTGGAATGAGTTTTGACACTACCGCATCAAATACGGGACATCACTCCGGGGCTTGCGTCCTCTTAGAACAAAAACTTGGAAGAGATCTCTTCTACTTGCCATGCAGACATCACATCATGGAACTTGTTTTTGGTTCCGCTTTCCAGGCCTGCATGGGACCAACTTCTGGGCCTGAAGTCCTCTTGTTCAAAAGATTCCAGCGTTTCTGGCCTCAACTGGATACGAGTCAGTTTTCATCCGGTGTTGATGACCAGAAAGTTGAAGCATCTTCGAGAGAACAACGTCCCAGTCTGATCAACTTCGCTTTGTACCAGCTGTCACAAGATTATGCAAGGGTGACTACAGAGTTCCTCGAGTTAGCTCTTCCTTTCTTGGGTCGAGCAGAGTCCCACGGCTTTCATCACTCTTTTAAAGCTCCTGGCTCCATGCATCACGCTCGCTGGTTATCGAAAGTGTTGTATTCCTTCAAGATATGGATGTTTCGGAAACAGTTTAAATTAACAGACCAGGAGGAGCGCAGCCTACGGGATATCTGTGTATTCACCGTCACCACTTACATGAGGGCCTGGTTCCGTGCCCCATTGCCAGCAGCTGCACCGCTGGAGGATCTAAATCTGATGAAGGCTCTGTCCAGTTATCCACATACAATGATTGCAAAGGCTACAACAGCCAAATTCAGTGATCACTTGTGGTATCTCTCTGAGAGCTTGGTTGCATTATCGATGTTTGATCTAGAAGTTTATGTGGCTACGAAGAGGGCTATAATCAAGGTTATGGAGTCCAAAGAAAGAGATGAGGATGCACGAAAAAAGTTCAACAAAACAGCTTTCAAGCCGACAATGACCCTGGATGCCTTCGCCTCAAAACAATCGAAGAAGCTATTCGTTTATTTCAACCTGCCGCAGGATTTCTTGGAGAAAGATCCTAATGACTGGAATTCCTTTCCCTCATTCCAAGACGCTACAAGAGATGTTTCTAGCATAAATGTGATCAATGATAATGTTGAACGCGCAGTAGCTCTCATACAAAAATTTCAACCAGAGGCATAAAAAAGATGAAGAACAACTGCAGTTCCTTCTTCAAGTTGTGGCTGACCATCGCTGAAGCTTTCCCGACAGCAAAAAGGAGACCTTGATTGGGCAACAGTGAGTGGTTTGACAACCATGACACCCCCGTTTTGAACGGCTAATACCCAACGATGTAGTTGGGGGGGAACGCAAATGCCGTGGTCTCATAGGGATATAGAGTAAAACTTTGAAGTCCTTGAGCTACCTCTAAATATTAATTGATTCAAATGAAATTTCTACCCAAGCATTTTTACATTATATGCCACCATTTCAGGGGTTCGGAGCCACCTCTTTCCTAACCTCAAAATTAGACATGTAAATAAGGGCCACCCTAATATATATATATATATATATATATATATATATATAAAATAATTTTAACTCACATTGTGGTCAGGCGTTTGACTTCAGATAGTATAATATCAGTTATGCTTAAGAGAAATTTCAATGGTGGCTGTTAAAGTTCATAGCGTGACGTCATATATAATATATATGAATATACATAAATTTATTTTTAACTTTAGGTTAAGTTAGGTTACTTTATTCAATTTTCTATTTTCGGCGGTAAGGCACCTCACCCCACCCTTGGTACTGGCACTCTGGTACTGGCACTTCCCCACTTGGCACTAGTACTGTTCTCACTCTCTAATCACTCTCTCACCCCATCTCCTAATTACCAGTGGTGGGATTAGTGACGCTAATTACCGCCGCTAACTTTTTATTAGCGATACTGTCAGCGCCATTAATTTTGAAAATTATTAGTGAAACGGATAGCGGCGCTAAATTTTTAAAGAAAGTCAATCGCTAATTTTTCAATACCACTTGTAAATTGAATAGAATTTATTTTTCCGTTGGTATGTTTTCCCCATTTATATATATGAAAGGAACTCGACTCCTACATAAAAAAATAGTTATATGAAGATGTGTGTGTGTGCTAATACTAAATTATGAAAGAAAGAACATATATAAATTACGGTGGTTTCTGAAAAAAATTAGCGTTACCGTTAGCGGCGCTAACTATTGAAATGTTTAGCGTTAGCGTTAGCAGCGCTAAATTTTATGGTAGTTAGCTTTAGCGTTTGCGGGCAGAGTACTACCCCTTCGAGAATTTTACTCCCAAACTACTCATTCTACTGGCTCATGAAGGTAGATTAGCCGCTCGGAAAAATAGTTCCTGAAAAAGTTGTGATTTTCATAAGCAGTGTGTGGAAGTGCTCCATCCTGCTGAAACTACTGTGAATCTGGGTAATGGAGTTATTTCTTTTACGGGACAAACTAATTACACTTGCCAACAAGTAATTTTCATCAGATATAATTATGAGTGGGCTAAATAGCTGTTGGGACGCTGATTCCAAATCTGTTTTCGATTTTCATAGCACGTCTAGTTTTCGAAATGACACCGATCATAATATATATAATAAATATAATATATATATAATATAATATATATATAATATAATACTATATATAATAAATATAATATGCATATAACTATATATAATATATTATATAATACTATACAGGGTGTTTCAGGAGGAAAGGTCAATACTTTGGGAGGTGATAGTATCGATCATTGTGAGAAAAAAGTTCATATGAACATGTGTCTAATTCTGAATGGTTACGGAGATAGAGCTGTTTGAATCTACAAATACAAAAGCATTGTTAACGGTAATCAAGAAAGAGAAACCAATTACTGTTTCTAACATGTAATGTTTAAACATTGGCATTTTGAATGGTATCAGATACAGAAATGACAAATTTGTTACAGTTTACAATACGTTTTCGAAAATCCCACAGTCAACCTCAATGCACTTTGCAACTCGTGTGCGAAGATCGCGTGTTGTTCGTCTGAGTTGATCTTGACGTTCCTTTATGCGGGCAGCATCATCCAAAATGCGCGCGAGCAATTCGTCTCGTGTATCCACCTTCCTTTTGTAAACTTGACTTTTTATCCACCCCCACAAACAATAATCTAACGGAGAGAGGTCTGGAGACCTTGGTGGCCATTGAATGGGACCACCGCGGCCCATCCATCGACCAGGGAAAGTTTGATTTAGGTATTGCATCATCAGACGGGTAGAATGTGGAGGAGCTCCGTCATGCTGAAAGTACATACCAGCGCGTGTAGCCAAAGGAACATCCTCCAATAGTCCTGGCAATTCATTTTGCAGAAATTCTAGTTAACTTTGTCCTGTAAGACGATTCTCTAAAGTAACAGGGCCAATCAGCTGATCATCGATGATACCGCACTACACATTGGCAGAGAAGTGATGTTGAAAATTTGTTTCCACAGTGGCATTTGGATTTTCGTCTCACCACCGATGAGAGTTACGAGTGTTGTTGATACCGTCACGGGTGAAAGTAGATTCACCGGTGAAGAGTATTAATCGAAGCAACCGGCGATTAGCATTTAACCAATGACAAAATTCCAGTCGCATGGCAGCGTCTCCTGGTTGAAGGTGTTGTACACGCTGTACATGATATGGATGCAAGCCTTCCTCATGTAATGTTCGCCATACTCTTGTGTGTGGTGCACCGAGACGTGTAGAAATTCTTCGTGAGCTAGTAGTAGGACTACGCTCTACCATTTGAAGAATGTTTTCCACTTCATCCACATCTTGTTGACCTTCACGTTGAGATGAAACATGAGCGCTGGGAAGTATACCAATATCACGTAATGTGTTGCAAACCCTGGTAAACACTCTTCGATCCGGAATTCTGCGGCTCGGAAACCGTCGACGGTATTCTGCAACAGCAGCTGTTGCACTTCCATCGAAAAAACCGTAGACATACACTATATCTGCATATTCGTCATGTGTGAAGGTGTGTGGCATTCTTAACACTGCTTCAAACACCAAACAATGTCACTCATAACAGTCAGCTGTCGATTGGCTTATGTTACATTCTTACATTACAGCTTACATGGTTCAAGGTTATAGGGAGGGAAGGGGGAGGAAGAGCTGCGCGCGCATCAGATTCGAACAGTCTATCTCCGTAACCATTCAGAATTAGACACATGTTCATATGAACTTTTTTTCTCACAATGACCGATACTATCACCTCCCGAAGTATTGACCTTTCCTCCTGAAACACCCTGTATATACAATATATAATATGCGTATAACTGTATACAATATAATATTATATAATACTCTATATACTGTACAATATATAATATGCATCCTTTATACATGTAGCGGGGTATTTTGTCGTTGCAGCTTTGGTGCAGGTTTTTGCTTTACCGTTTCTGTACCTTCATGCACGGCATTTTGTCGTTTCAACTTACGCTTTCCGCAGGTTGTCTTGTGGTATTTTAGGTGAGAGCAGTTGCTAGCCACAAATTTGCAAACATTACACATGTACACCCTTTTATTCTTTGGCGTAACATTCACATGGCTAGTTGTGTGTTTGTTTTTTGTTTTGTGTCTCCCACTTATACATTTTATTTTTAAGTGATTTACATCAAACAACTCATCGATCATCATGCCTCAAAAGTGTAAAAATCACCCCGACAATTTCTCTTACGTGTGCGGCTCGTTCACGACTAAACCACAACGGCGTTCAATCACGATGGATCTTCGGAAAACTTACCGGTTATACTTCGGCTGTGCACTAGGCGACCAAGATAAAGCGTGGGCGCCACATGTTATCTATACCGCTTGTTCGAATGAATTATGTGACTGGTTGAACCAAAGGAAAAAGTCGATGCCGTTCGCTATACCCATGATATGGAGGTTGCCGAAAGAACATCATGGCGATTGTTACTTTTGCAATGTTAACATCACTGGATTCTCCGTGAAGAACAAGCATAACATCGTTTATCCGAACGTAGACTCCGTGATCAGACCGATCCCTCACGATGACACGATACCGATTCCGGTACCTCCACAGCATGGACTCGATTCTTTAGAAGACGAAAGGGAATCCGACGAAGGTGCGATTGGCGAAGATAAAGGACCTTCGGCCGATCTTGACTATACACCTGACGAATTGCAATCGGAGCCCGAGAGGCTTACCTAAAACGAGTTGAATGACCTCATTAGAGACCTAGCCCTCTCGAAAAAGAAATCGGGACTTCTCTCCTCGAGACTCAGGCAGAAACTCTTACTTGAGAAGAACGTCCGAGTGTGTCACTATGGAAAACGAAACTATGATTTGGCGATATTCTTTTCAGTAGACGGTCAGCTCTGTTATTGCTATGATATCAATGGACTTTTCGAGAACTTGTCACAGATACACACACCATCTGAGTAGCGCCTCTTCATTGATTCCTCACAGCGAAGCTTGAAAGCGGTTCTCCTGTATAACGGGAACTTAAAGCCGTCCATCCTAATCGCCCACTCCGTTCATCTAAAGGAGACGTACGATAACATGAATATACTACTCGAAACAATCCAACACAGCACTCATCAACATGGGCGCCCGCAGGATTTTTTCCAAGGGGGGCAAAATTTGTTTTTACTTCACAATTTTACCAACAAGCTAAAATAATCCTTAAAAGCAAACTCATGTCTAGTCACACCATACCCCCAAAATTTACATTGTTTAAAGCACAAAATATATTTTTATATTTGCTTTAAACTTCTTTAATGATTGCACTTTAATTTTTAACTAGATTACTATACACTGAATGCTTAAGAATTAAAATTAATCACTGGACATGTTTAACTTGTATTTATTTATTTAGACTTAAAATATTTCACTTGTGGCAATTTTCACTAATAAAAGATAATCTTGTGGTGCAAGGCACTACAAAATAATCACAGAAGTCCTGAAAACAGGGTATCCAGTTATGTAACACAGACCACAAATCCGCGTCCTCACTCTCTGAGTGTCGGAAAAAAACTGATCAAAAACAATGGCTGCCACGCACTGCATGCAGCCAGGTGCTTGAGTTGGCGCTGCCAACTTGGCGGGATAATTTTAAGGGGGGACTTCTGAACAAATAAAAAGGTAGCAACCTTTTATCATGCACACAAATAAAAATTTTCACCCTTTAGGAGGCAGTTGGATACTTTTCAGCAAGTTTAGGATATAAATATTTTCTTAGGAAATATTTAATATATTTTCTTGGCATTTCCAGGGGGGGGAAAGCGCCCCCCCTTGCCCCTACCTGCGGGCGCCCATGCTCATCAATGGACTATCTGTGGTAATCTCAAAGTCATTGGTATGTTAATGGGCATGCAAGGAGGGTTCACGAAATACCGTTGTTTCTTATGCCTATGGGGCAGCCGTGCTACCGCGGATCATTACATCAGACGTGACTGGCATCAAAGAAGCAAATACGAGCCAGGAACGAGCAGTGTCCAGTGGTTCCTTTAGTTGATCCAAAGAAGATTTTCCTGCCACCTCTCCACATTAAGCTCGGTTTAATGAAAAAGTTTGTGAAAGCGATTGGTAAGTCAAATTCGAGAGGGTTTCGATACCTTGTTGAAAAATTTGCAAACATCAGTGCCGCGAAATTGAAGGACGGAATCTTTGTGGGACCCTAAATCAGGGAGGTTCTGCAGGATGAAGGCTTTGAAGAAAGCCTCAATGTCTTAAAACTAAAAGCATGGCAGGCTTTCAAATGGATTTGTGGAAACTTCTTGGGTAACCACAAGTCTCCCGCATACAAAGATGGAGTTCAGAAACTGCTCGATGCATATTAAGAAATGGGCTGTCGCATGTCCTTGAAAATACATTTTTTACATTCACATCTAGATTTCTTTCCCAAAACCTTGGTGCGGTGAGTGACGAACAGGGGGAACGCTCCAATCGACATCCAGTCAATGGAAAATCGCTACCAAGGTTTCTGGAACGAAAGTATGCTGGCAGACTACTGCTGGATGTTGTACTGCGACGATCCGGACAAGGTTTACAAAAGAAAATCATACTCGCAACGTTTTTATATTGGTGTACATTTCTTTTTATGAATAAAGTTTTACTTTTACGATAAATTGTGGTGAAATTAACACCAGTCATATTTCGATAACTGGATGTGCTGGAGGAAAAGAGAAAACAGATCCGGAATCAGCGTCCAAAACCGGTCTAGAAAAATGTGTATACATCTTTGATGAGAGAAAAACGTTCGATTTTGTCGACCAATGTTATTGGCGGTAAGGTAAGTAGAAATCATATAGCATCTGACGATATGAATTTTGCATCACCGTTACTACTTTTCCACTTTCATTCTGATTTATTAGTTATGAAATAATAAAATAATTATAGGTATATGTGAAATAAAAACTCTAATCTGTTACCTTTTTAAGTTAGAAATTCCAATGATAAAAATATACATCCATTATTATAAAATAACGTAAAAAAAAGGTTAATTTTGAGGACACTAT
>JAJOZX010005964.1:5000-67500 GCA_023014485.1 Bathynomus jamesi
ACGGGATTGAGTTGTCTTGTTCCACTTCTAAAGTAAATTTAATGGAGGGGACTTGGTCATTTAACTGAAGGAGGAAGTCATCCAGGTCACGATTCATGGGCCAGATACACAAAATATCGTCGACGTACCGCAACCAAGGGATGCCAACCCCCAGGATTCTCGGAATGTAAGTAATTTCAAAAAACTCCATATAAATATCCTCCCACAACCAAGGGATGCCAACCCCCAGGATTCTCGGAATGTAAATAATTTCAAAAAACTCCATATAAATATCCTCCCACAATTTTTCTTTACTTACTATATTTTTGTATATGTGTATGTGTGTATGTATATATATATATTATATATATATATATATATATATGTATGTATATATATTTGTGGTTTTTTTTATTTGCCGGTTTATTTCTTTATGGTTATTTAGGCTGTGACATATATATCACTAAGGCACTATTTTGTAATTAATTTTTTTTTCTCAATTTATATTTATATTTATTTTTATTTCTTTATTCTTTTGTGACCTGTTTCATAAACAAGCCATTTGAATTTATATGAATGTCGGCTGAAGTGCTAAAAGTGTCAATCTCCATACAAATGTTTGCTCCTCCCACAATTTTTTTCTATGCTTACTATATATATGTATATGTGTATATATATATATATATAATATATATGTATATATATATATATATATATGTATGTATGTATGTTTATTTTTGTAACCTATATATTGCCTTGATCTGTCCTTTCACTCCAGTGTTCCTGAGGATGTCATTAGACGAAAGCGCTTGAGCACCCCTTTGTGTTTCTTTTTCCTTCGTGGTTTTATTCATCAATATATATATATATATCTATATATATATATATATATATATATACAGGGTGGCGCGCAAAAGTAGCGCATCATAGGAATTTTCAGTGTTGACTATAATATATTATTTTTTTCTCTTTTAGGAAGGGGATGGCTGCGAAATTAACAATAGACGAGAGGATGAGCTTTGTTTTAATGTATTGAATACCAGGTACAACAAATCGATGACTCGGTATAGAATTTAAATTCTGTACCGATTGAACGATTTGCTGTTACTTATACCTCGTATTCCATACATTAAAACCAAGCTCACCCTCTCGTCTATTGTTAATTTCGTAGTCATCCCCTACCTAAAAGAAAAAAATAATATTTAATATTTACGTGATTTAGTTGGTTTTGAATTTTCTTAACAGTTGTTTACATTCACGTTACATTTCAATTTTAGTGACGAGGATACATTCCATATTTCAGGCAAAGTATACCGTCATAACTGTAGAATACAACCCACATGATATCTATGAACATGAGAAGGATTCCCTAAAGTAAATGTTTGGTGTGCTTTGTCACGTTCTCGCATCTGTGGACCTTATTTTTTTGACGAACAAACTGTAAGTGGCAGTTCTTACCTAAAGATGTTAGAGGAGTTTTTTATTTCACAGTTGTGAGGAATCTTGTTACAAAGAACAACCCTCTAACAAGATGGAGCACACCAACCACATTTTGCTCAAAACGTTCGAACATTTTTGGACGAAACATTTCCAGGGAAATGGATTGGTAAGGGAGGACCTACAAAATGGCCCGCTCGCTTCCCCGATCTATCCCCTTTGGACTTCTGTCTTTGGGGCATTTTGAAAACAAAAGACAACCGTAACAAGGGAAGGGATCTTCATGAACTGAAACATCATATCTGTGATGCTGTCATCACGTCCATCCTTGAGGCTGTGTTGGAAAATGTGTTTTCAGAATTTGAACGCAAAATAAGATTAATTATAACTAATGATGGAAAACAGGTACAAGTTTATTAACTTATTAATAATATGTTTAAAGCTATTAAATTTCACCTCTCCAAGAATTAAAAGGAAAGAAAAGCTCATTATTATTATTATTATTATTATTATTTATTCAATGAAATTGAATTAAATGACAGGAATTCAATGGTTTCCTTCACAAAATTCGTAACAATATTATTCCTGTTTTGAGGCATGTGTTAATGTTAAATAACATTAAAAGTTTTAATTACAATGCTATATAGGTTAATATACACACACACACACCACACACACACACACACACACACACACACAGTATACATACACAATTTTGCAGTAATATTAACATTGGACTGTTTGCGCATTTTCCATAATTGATGTTAAATTTTAACGTACAACTTTCACTTTTTGTCATTAACAATGTTGTTTTGTGTTAATAAATAAGAATGGTATTTATGTTATATTTACAAGCCATTAAAAGTGATTAGGTACAATGTTGATGTAATGTTGAATGTATTCTTGCTTTATGAGGGCTGCAACATTGATTTGTGGAGAGGAAACTCCTCCGCTTCAATGATTTGTGGGGTTTGTCGGTATGAATATATATATGGACCAATTTAATTTTTAATGTCGGTGGCTTGTATGAATCAATTAACATTCCCAGTGTATGTTTTAATTTTTGATAGCTTGTTTTGCCCGTACTGTAGAAACAACCTTATTAATGATGTATTTTTAATTGTTTGCGTTCATCTATCTATCTATCTATCTATCTATCTATCTATCTCTCTCTCTCTCTCTCTCTCTCTCTATATATATATATATATATATATGCAGACGTACAGTCGTTTTGAATTCCTTTTAGTTATAATTATTCACTACGTACGTTTGGGGGTGTTTTTAACCCTCTTCGTAACAACAAAGGTTATGTGATGGAGGGAACCTACCTACCTACTTACCTACAGCTTTAAGTGATACCCGAACCACGGGTCGTAACATCATCTAGACGAGGAGGACAGTCTTCCATCAAGCTACTAACCCGACTTATCGTCGCTTAACTTCGTTAATCGACGGGAAACGTTATTGCGACTGGTTATGAAGTAGTCTTGTATTACGCGAGACACGAGTTATTATTTAATTCAGTTGTTATTCTAAATCTAACATTTGCTACTGTTTAGTCTTAAGACTTTATTTAAAGTTGTATAAAAAAACCTCAGCAAAAGTGTAAACAACTTGTTGTATATTGTGTTACTTATTTAAAATCTTTTCAGCTTTTAATCTGTGGCTTTTATACTGTTCATTTTACTGTGTGGTACAGTTACGTAACTCGTTTTTTCGGGTTTCTTATTACTTATTCTTCCGCTGTGTGACATTTTATTAAAAATGTAAACAAAGTTAGGCGTTGGTCAATTTCCTTTCAGGACATTTCGTGATGAGACTCGCACGCAATTTTTTTATACTTCATTTCATATAAATAAAGTTATCTTTCAATTTGTCCTTTCGTTCGTTATTTTAACGAACACGGAAAAAAGGACAGTTATGAAGACTGAATTACTTTAGATACAAAATGTAAATTGTATCTTAGAATAATGGAAATGGTAAAAACTAATTTGGATTTGATGTTTGCTGGGAAACCATCCCTTCATTGAGATTGCTCTATTTTGGAGGTTCATTATGCTCGGCTGAGATGATTTTCTTGCGTTAAAGTCAAAGAAGAAGTTGAACAATTAGTGGTGAAGAAAACTTTCAACCGCTTATTGCCTCCGTTTTTCTCTCTCTCTCTCTCACAGATAGATATATACACACAATATCGTATTAAGAAACGAGAAGAGAAGCGGGAAACGAGTAGAACGAAGTTAAAAAACAAAAAGTACCCGGGCTCAAGCACCATATTAGATAAGTTTCTTCCAGTTTGAGGGAAACTTCATTTGTAGAGTAGGTGCTAGAGTTAAAAGCCAATACCAAAAGTGCAGTGAGACCGTATATACTGTACCTCTTAAAGGACAAGAGTAGAACTTACGATGCAGTGAAAGAATGCCGACGATGGAACACCGACACATGCACATTAAATAAAGAAAAGGTGAACTTATGCCTTATTTTGAGTAAAGATGTCTACTCTTCTTGGTACTTATTAAAAAAGAAAGTTATGCAGGAAGGAAGCGCCAAGGACGAACGCCCGCAAAATTGCCTCCCCCCCCCCCCACCAATAGAAGGAGAGGGAGAGAGCCAAAATCAAGGACCAGAGTTTTTGAGATGCCTGGATACTCTGCATTTAAAAGAGTGGAGGTCATAGACAAGGGGAAAGATGGATTGTAGAAGGTTGTTCCAAAGTTGACTGGTTGAATAAATAAAAGATTGGGAATACCGATTAACCCTCGCGTCATAGAGTTGGACAGATTCTTTGACTTTGTCCTCTCATATTTTTATCCAGTTGGTCTCTGCAATTGGCACGCTGAAAGTTGGTTTACTTTTTGTTATTAACAATGCTCTTTTATGTTAATAAATAAGAATGTTATTTATGTTATATTTACAATATAATACAATATAACGCAAATATAACACAAATATATAATACACATGCATATTAATTAATTTACCACAGTATCATAAAAAATTGTGCTTTTATATATTTTTAAAAATTTATTTCAGATTTATTTACTAGTGTGAGTGTTTTTTAACGTTTTAACTACTGAAGATGGAAACTGGTGTTTCCGAAACGTTTAGTTAATTGCAATAAATGATTACCGCAACATGGGTCCTCCTTTTCATCCAAAGGATAAGGTTCTCTACGAACAGGCCACTCTCTCACATATATACACTGTGTGTATATATATATATATATATATATATATATATATATATATATATATATACGCACACACACACACACACACACACACACATATATATATACATATATACATATATACACACACAAATACACACACACACACACACACTGCATATATACCTTTCACCCTTTCAAATGTTCCGTGCGATGATTCTTCATTTCACGAAGGTCAAGCTTGTCGCCCCTCCTCTCGAGTTGGCCTGGTGAAGTAGTGAGTTGGTTTCTTGTACTCTCCACCTCACATAGCCAGGTACGCCCGGCTCATCGGGGATTGTTCTGAGCTAGGAGTCTAATCTTCTTTTGAAGATGTCCAACACAACACCAGTCGTGTTCCTTAGGTCTTTGAGCAGCTGATTAAACAGTTTTGGTCCTCTCACTACAAAACTATTTTCTTTCAGGGTTAAGGATGTTCCCTGTCTCGCCTTTAATTTGAGAACACGACACAGTCTTCCTTTTCGACTTTTCACTGTTGTTTGGGGAGTTACAGGATTCAGAGTAAGGTTAGGGACTAGTTTCTCCATTATTTTCCAAGTGTAAATAATGGTGTATCTCTCTCTTCTCCTTTCCAGTGAATATAGGTTTAGTTCGCGCAACCTTTCCCAGTAATTTAGTTCCTTGCACCCCTTGATCTTGGCTGTGAAGCTCCTCTGAATCCCTTCTAGCTGTCTAATGTCTTCTTTTTTATATGGACATGTTAGGACCGAGCAGTATTCATTCCAATTTGGGTATGATCAGTGTTTTCAGTAGAGGAATCATTATATTCCTATCCCTTCGTTTAAAGGTTCTCAGTATCTGCCCAGTTATTCTCTTTGCTCTGTTTACTGCTATCTTATTTTGTGTTTCAAATTCCGCATCATCACTCATTACAACCCCTAAATCTTTTGCTCTAGAATTTCTCTGACGAACTTTCCATGTACACTTGTACAGTATATATGGAGAAGGAAACCACCCTTCAGGAAGACGTAAATTTTTATTTCTTAACACCAATACAGTTTCGGCTCCTCGCGAGTCCTTCTCAATTGGTATATATATATATATATATATATATATAGAGGAATTAATATTTATGTTTAAGGTATACTAAAAAAGTGTCATTAGGAACACACAGACACACACTCACACACACACACACACACACACATACAAACTATACTGTATATATACACACACACACACACACACACATATATATATGTATAGAAACGACGTAAGTATAGAGGAGTGTTCTGCACACGAGGAAGAGAAATAACGAACAAATGAAAAATGAGGTGACCGCCCGGGAATCGAACCCAGGATCTTCCGATTGCCGGTCAGGTAGCATATCTGACCGGCAATCGGAAGATCCTGGGTTCGATTCCCGGGCGGTCACCTCATTTTTTCATTTGTTCGTTATTTCTCTTCCTCGTGTGCAGAACACTCCTCTATACTTACGTCGTTTCTATACATTAATATACTGCGTGGTCATTGCAGTTAAATGTATATATATATATAATATATATATATATATATATATATATATATGATGAATAAAACCACGAAGGAAAGGAAACACAAAAAGGTGCTCAAGCGCTTTCGTCTAATGACATCCTCAGGAACACTGAAGTACATAAAAGGTTACGGCCTATATATAGGTTACAGAAAGAAAAAATAAATAAATAAATAACATACATACACACAAACATATATATATATATATATATATATATATATATATATATATATATATATATATATATATATATATATATATGCAATAAACGGAGAAGTAAAAATAAAAATTAAAAATTAAAGATTAGAGGATTAACAAAGAGGCATACAGATTTGTAAGGAAAAATATCGATTTTTAGCACAAGATCAAATGAATTAAAAATACAAATTTATACTGGAATTCTATCCGGGTTTTAACACTTTGCCTTTTAGAGTCAAGTTTCGATATATATAAAAATAAAATGAAGATTAAAAGTTAATAAAGTAGCGTACAAGTTTACCAAAGATTTAGCGTCCTACCCTTTTTATCTAAATTTGTTTTGAAGGAATTCAAAACAACAGGATCGAGTTGAAAAAGACCTTTGCTTCAGTGACGTGCACAGACTTTCAGAAGGGCAGGGGCTCAGTTGAAAAAAGGGCACTCCCCTAACATAGGCTATATATATGTACACACACACAAAGAAAAATGTTAAAATTGTATGTGGTAAATATTCTTAAATTCCATTAAATTCAATGCATTATTTTTGTATATAAAGCTGATTAAAGAAAATAAATGAAAATTTGTTGTAAAAAGGCATGTTTTTATTGCAAGATTGCATCGTTTTATTGCATCGTTTTATAATAAATAATCTAGGTATTTTTATTCACTTTTAATGAAAATTGTATTGTTTTTAAAAATCAATTTCATATTAAAAATGAAAAGGTTATGATATGTTGTTTAATAAATCATTTATTAATTTAATGAAATTCATGCCAGTACTAAAACCCAAAATCCATCGTTTGACAGACTGGTGTACTGATGGGCCTAGCCTAGTAGGGGACGTGGACGTTTTTACCAACTTTACGAGTAATGTCATACAATATTTTTTGGAGTAATGTCACACTGCTTTGGATTCCAACTTACCATAATTATCAGTGAGAAATCACTAGTTAGCTTAGGTTAACGTAAAATAAACAAACAGTAAACAATACATCCACATACCCGAGAGACGCAATCAACAGTGAACAGCTGCAGTCAGTGTTACCACTAGGGACGCCCTCCCTGATTGACAAAATAATAGTAACGGTATGTTAAGTTTATTATTCTAATAAAAAAATCATAGATCAAAGTAATTCCAGTTTTGAAAATCTGTTGAAGTAGCAGTAACTAAATAAAAATATAACTAATTAATTCAAATTTATGTCGAATCAATATATTTATGAATTTTGACTAAAAGGGCACTTTTGATATGAAGAAGAAAAAGGGCAGGGGCTCAAGCACCCCAAGCACCCCCCCCCCCCTGTGCACGTGCCTGCTTTGCTTATGTTGAAGTTATTTGAAAGTTGGATAATGGCAGACTCAAGAATATTTCTATTGACAATGTTGCAAGAATGAAATAAAACTGAAGCATTATTCCAATCAATACAGTGGGATAACTCTGACAAATGGACAAAAAGAGCACTGGACAACTGTCCTGTTCTAACGGAATATTGATGCTGTTTTATACGTGTGTGCAAATCCTTTCCCGTCTGACTTATGTAAAAGGAATCACATTGTTTACACCCAATTTTATAGATAATGCCTGAATTATTGGTAGGGCTATTTTTTACTATGATATTTTTCACAATAGTGTTATATGAAAATACTACATTAATATCCAAAAGTTTAAGTACATTAGCAATGCCTAAAAAGCCCGGGAAAAATGGAAGTACTAAAATATTTTTTGACAAAGTACGAGTGTTATTATTGACACGATAGAAAGTTCGTTTTGCCTTGTTGAGACAAGATTCCATAAACGCAGATGGGTAACACAGATCACTTCCAATACCGTTGATTTTTTCCAATTCGGCATCGATGTATTCCGGACTGGCGATCCTAAGGGCGCGGAGAAACATTGATGAAAAAATGGCCTTCTTAGTGGGGGTGTCATGTCCCGAGTAAAAGTGAAAGTGTACGTAGGACAAATTGTTTGTTGTTTTCCGATAGATACTAAACTTAAAACCTGGGCTTTCCCTATGTACCCCGCACATCCAAAAATGGGATTGAATTGTCTTGTTCCACTTCTAAAGTAAACTTAATGGAGGGGACTTGATCATTTAACTGAAGGAGGAAGTTATCCAGGTCACGATTCATGGGCCAGATACACAAAATATCGTCGACGATATTTTGTGTATCTGGCCCATGAATCGTGACTTGGATAACTTCCTCCTTCAGTTAAATGATCAAGTCCCCTCCATTAAGTTTACTTTAGAAGTGGAACAAGACAAGTCAATCCCATTTTTGGATGTGCGTGTACATAGGGAAAGCCCAGGTTTTAAGTTTAGTATCTATCGGAAAACAACAAACAATTTGTCCTACGTACACTTTCACTTTTACTCGAGACATGACACCCCCACTAAGAAGGCCATTTTTTCATCAATGTTTCTCCGCGCCCTTAGGATCGCCAGTCCGGAATACATCGATGCCGAATTGGAAAAAATCAACGGTATTGGAAGTGATCTGTGATACCCATCTGCGTTTATGGAATCTTGTCTCAACAAGGCAAAACGAACTTTCTATCGTGTCAATAATAACACTCGTACTTTGTCAAAAAATATTTTAGTACTTCCATTTTTCCCGGGCTTTTTAGGCATTGCTAATGTACTTAAACTTTTGGATATTAATGTAGTATTTTCATATAACAATATTGTGAAAAATATCATAGTAAAAAATAGCCCTACCAATAATTCAGGCATTATCTATAAAATTGGGTGTAAACAATGTGATTCCTTTACATAGGTCAGATGGGAAAGGATTTGCACACACGTATAAAACAGCATCAATATTCCGTTAGAACAGGACAGTTGTCCAGTGCTCTTTTTGTCCATTTGTCAGAGTTATCCCACTGTATTGATTGGAATAATGTTATAATGCTTCAGTTTTATTTCATTCTAGCAACATTGTCAATAGAAATATTCGTGAGTCTGCCATTATCCAACTTTCAAATAACTTCAACATAAGCAAAGGTCTTTTTCAACTCGATCCTGTTGTTTTGAATTCCTTCAAAACAAATTTAGATAAAAAGGGTAGGACGCTAAATCTTTGGTAAACTTGTACGCTACTTTATTAACTTTTAATCTTCATTTTATTTTTATATATATCGAAACTTGACTCTAAAAGGCAAAGTGTTAAAACCCGGATAGAATTCCAGTATAAATTTGTATTTTTAATTCATTTAATCTTGTGCTAAAAATCGATATTTTCCTTACAAATCTGTATGCCTCTTTGTTAATCCTCTAATCTTTAATTTTTAATTTTTATTTTTTACTTCTCCGTTTATTGCATATATACAATATATATATATATATATATATATACAGGGTGTCCCGTAAGTCTGGACCCATAGGGAAAAATAATAAAATTACAAAATAGTCCAAAAATTTATTACATAATCTGTTCAAAGTTTCCGCCGTTGTGTCGCACACATAGTTGAAGACGCAATCTCCACTGCGACAGCACTTTCTGAATCACAGTCGCAGAAATTTCTTGACACGCCTCCACAATGCGTGCTTTAAGGTGGAAAATGTTCTGAAGTTTGACCTCGTACACTTTGGCTTTCAAGTGGCCCCACAAATAAAAATCATAATCAAAAATAATAATAAAATAATAATAATAAAATAATAATAAAATAATAATAATACATAATAAAAAAATATATTATAAATCCCTATGGGTCCAGACTTACGGGACACCCTGTATATATATATATATATATATATATATATATATATATCTATATATATATATATATATGTTTGTGTGTATGTATGTTATTTATTTATTTTTTTTTCTTTCTGTAACTTATATATAGGCCGTAACCTTTTATGTACTTCAGTGTTCCTGAGGATGTCATTAGACGAAAGCGCTTGAGCACCTTTTTGTGTTTCCTTTTCTTCGTGGTTTTATTCATCATACATATTTTTCACGTGTTACTTTCGTGAAATAATTTTCATATATTATATATATATTATATATATATATATATATATATATATTATATATATATATATATATATATATATATATATAAAATAAGAGCAAATGACAACTGATTTTTTAAAGCGCATTATAAAAGTTAATCCTACCCATATATTTTACTTTCTGTTTGTGTGTGTATTAGGATACACACAGAACCCATCGCGACACGAACGAACATTAGAGGACATCATATTTATTTTTGATTGAAAATCATTAAAGATCATGAAAAGGTGGTATAATGAAGGTTAGGTTAGGTTAGGTTAGACTAGGTTAGATTAAGTTTAGTAGATTATTTACATTACGTTAAATGTCGCCATCTACAATTGAAAATGAGAAAATATCGTGGTTTTGTAAAGTTGTCAAACATGTGTGTGTGGGTTTGTGTGTGTGTGTTTTTCAAAAAGTGTCCACACATTAAGACGATATTGAAAAATGAATTAATTTTTAGGAAGTGAGTTTAATGTATATTTTATGTGTTAACTTTTATGTGTTAACTTTTATGTGTTAACTTTATAGAGTTTACTAGAAAGCTAGAAGAGAATGTTGGTATGAAATGACAGGATTTAAGAATAAAATGAGATTTCCGGACCGACTCATACATTAAAAAAAATCCACTTCATGTGAACACCAAATATTTCTTTTGTGACACATTTATAAAATTTATACACTTTGAAATTAAGACGAACTTTCTACAAGAATAAAACTACTTATCTCTCTACAGTATCTATCTATCTGTCTATCTATCTCTTTTTGTCTGTCTGCCTGTCTGTCTCTGTATATATATATAGTTCGATTTTGTTTTTGAAATTTTATTACTGTAACCGAAACCAGTAAAATATACCCCCCTACCCAGGATATTCCCAATTAGTTATTTTTTATGGTTTTCAGAGATCTTACTTTCCTAGACGAACTTTTTTCCTGAAACTATGCATACGAAATTTAGTTACAAAAACAGTTTTTCGCGTGAACGAAATTTTTATTGAAAAAAAATCTTGCACCATCACGTGACAGCTAAGAGAGTATAAAATATTTTAACGACACTACATTTAATCGACAAGAATTCTTTGGGGTTTAAAGTAAGTAAATTTATTTAACTTATGTTAATTTATTTTAACTTATGTTAACTTATGTTAATTTATGTTAACTTAACTCAGGGTTAAGTTAA
Organism: Bathynomus jamesi; assembly: GCA_023014485.1. NCBI lineage: Eukaryota > Metazoa > Arthropoda > Malacostraca > Isopoda > Cirolanidae > Bathynomus > Bathynomus jamesi. The sequence continues at coordinate 16,518 of JAJOZX010005964.1, forward strand.
TTAAAATTAACAGAAGGTATAATAAAATTTTCCTATCCATAAAACGATTAAAGATGATATTCATAAAACTTTCGTACTTACGCTTTTAATCTAACCTAACCTAACCTAACCAAACCTAGCCTAATTTAACCTAACCAACGCTGTAGTTAGTAAAGGTCTGCATGACATAAAAACCTAAAACCTTTTAGTTCCCTATTAATGTCAAAATAGGTTAAGGAAAAGTTTCTCTCAGAATTAGGCTCCAAATTGGGGACCGAATATAGCTTTATATGGCCAATAAAATTACTTTACACACACACACACACACACACACACACACACACATATAACGTGTTGGCTCTGTTTTTGATCATACATATCTAAAAAACAGAACCCATATACGGTCGATGTTAGGGACCCTTTATTACTTGAAACATTAAAATTACATAAAAAAAAAAATCCATTTACGTACTTCGCTTTTACGGCTTTAACAACTTTTCTGTTTACAGTATAACCTAAAACACAAGGTTGTATTAGTGAAAATAACTTAGCTTGTGTAAATAATTCACGGTAGTTCAAAAGCTGATAGATAAGATTTTTGAAGTTAAAAAAGTTTTTTTTTTTATAAAATCCCGAAAATTAACTTTTTCTATATATATATATATCGGGTGGTCCGAAAAAAATGACGCATTTTTTAAAAATTAATATCTCAGTAACCCCCTTCCTTATCATGACAATTTTTATATGTAAGATACTTTCAAACTTCTTTTTTTGAATGCAAGAAACGGAATTCTGATATCTTTTATAGTTTTCTCGCAATTAACAAAAGTAACAACATGGGTCAAAAAAACGAATATCATGAGAAAGGAAAAATTTAATCAGAAATTTAACTAATTAATTTACAGTAAATGATCGATTGGACCACCACTCTGTTGACACACTAATCTAAGTCTTTTCTTCCACACAAAAATAATACTTCTTACTTCATTAATGCCAATTTCTTGCCAAGATTCAAGTATTTTACTTTTTAATTCTGATTCGGTGAATTTTTCTCGTCGACCTCGGTAAACCTTCTCTTTTAGTAACTCCCAAATTGAGTATCCATAGGATTACAATCTGGGCTTTGTGGTGGCCACTCATTTTTCGTTATTAATTTTGTGTATTGCTAATCAGAAACGACTGTGTGGCGTAGCTTGTATGCGACGGTGCTCCATCTTGTTGAAATATGAAATCATTTTCTTGATACAGGCGACGACAATCCGGCAACAATTTTGTTCTTAAAAGTTCAATGTAATTTGCAGAATTCACCTTTGTCTTTTCAGTTTCAATAAAATGAACATCTGTCTTGCCATTCCAAGAGACCCCTCCGGATATCATAACCTTTTTGGAGAATCTTGACGTTTCATGATACAATCTGTTTATTGAAATGTCACACTTTTTTACCACGCCCGTAGACAACATCATTTTGACGGTTTCGCGGAATTTCTAGAGTGAAATCTTTTTCATCCGTGAAGACTATCTTTTTAATATCAACGACAGAGAAATTATCAAGTAACTTTCTGCACTTTGTTTTTCTTTATCCTTAACAGTATCACTTTTTCTAGAAGATACTATTCTTTTGAAGGCTTTAGTTTTTGTGCTTTAATTATTCGGTGTACAGAAGTCTTTCCAATATTCAAATGTTTAGCAATTGTTCTTTGTGACAAATGACTTCCTGGTTTATCTTCTTGAGAGCAGATTTTATCGTTGATGTAATCCACATTTTCTGGAACCGAAGCTGTTTTAGGTCTACCGCTTCCTGGTTTTCTGGCAGTACTTCCCGATTCGCGAATCTTCTTTAAGAGTCTTTCCACTGCACGCCTTTTCCACTTTTTGCCGGGAAACTCTTGCAATAACCTTCCAGTCTTCCATCCTTTTTCACAGTAACAATTTTTAATGAGAATACGATCTTCCTCTGACAACATCATTAAGGGTACTGACGAATTGTTAAAAAATAAAAATATCCACAATTTGACTTGTTCATTCCTGTAGAGTTTTGTAATAACTTGCAAAAATATCGCATGATATCGTATAAAATGATATCGTATAAAAACGGATATTATATTGCGATTTTTGTTTTTTTGACCCATGTTGTTACTTTTGTTAATTGCGAGAAAACTATAAAAGATATCAGAATTCCGTTTCTTGCATTCAAAAAAAGAAGTTTGAAAGTATCTTGCATATAAAAATTGTCATGATAAGGAAGGGGTTACTGAGATATTAATTTTTAAAAAATGCGTCATTTTTTTCGGACCACCCGAATATATATATATATATATATATATATATATATATATATATAATTTTATTTTATGTATAAAATATATATTTTTCTCGTTTAAAAAAGTTTTTTACCCTGATTTTATTAAAGTTTTTTTAAGCTTTTTGAAAAAAAACTTCCCACAAGTGCTTCTACGACAAAAAATGAAAAATTCAAATTTTTTTTAACTTTTTTTTTTTATTTAAATTCAAACAAGTAATAAGGTTTTACCTCACTCTTAAGGTTTCGAGTTTAATACAATTTGATATTCCATAAACTTTACTCAAATATATTTACAGTTAGTCGTAATCATTTTTATTTTTGTTTTCAATTTATTTTAAAATTCTGTACAGTTACTTCTGTTTACTTGCTTGGTTGGAATTTTAATTATGAAACTGAAATTTATTTAACTTTTCGAATGTAAATAGGGACTGTAAAAACAAGATAATTATATTATTTATATAAGAAATTTATATTTAAAAATATAAGCTGGCTTAGGACAACATTTTTCATTTCTCTCTCTCTCTCTCTCTCTCTCTCTCTCTCTCTCTCTCTCTCTCTCTCAAAAAAAAAAAAATATATATATACACACACACATTAAGATGCACATTTTAAAACCTGTCTGTTTTGTCTATTTTGAAAATAAGAGTATTAGCAAACTTAAATGTACTCTGTATATAGAGTATTTAAAGAGTTAAAAGACGTTTGGTCTTGGTATTAGTTTGATGGATGAGCGACCTCTGCGCCCAGATCATGTAGCGACCCGTGGTTCGGGTCCCACGTAATGTAAAACTGTAGGTTCCTGTTACGAACGAGATTAAACACTCCCCAAAGTGCACACACATACACACACGCACACACACACACACACAGTACATTGAAAGTACATCGAAGGTAATGTGAACGATTTTCTTTAATCCTTAAAAGTGCACTTTTGTGTTTTTTTTTCTTAATTTCAGAGGACATTTTTTTGTTCAGAATCGAAACGTTTGAGCTACTTTCAATCTACTTTTCATCTACAAACAGTGAACTTTTGAAAGTCTTTATTATCTGCAGAGTACATTTAAGCTTATTTAAACCCTCAATTTTATAAAGTAGACGTTGCGGACACCATTTTGAATGCAAAACTACTGAATTTCCGTGTTTGTGGTATGCAAATCCAACACTAACCGTTCCTTGGCTCCTCAGGAAAAAAAAATTCTCGAGTCTTCTTCTTTCACACACACACACACACACACACACACACACACACCACACACACACACGCGCGCTCGAGCGCGCGCAGTACCTCACTGTAGATACCTCCAAAGGGAGGACAACATTGCTCTTAAATCGATATGACGATTATAAAATCAATTTGTTATTTTCACCCAGCGACCCCTCATATATATATTGGCGTACGGCAGTGGCGACCTAATCGCCCGCCCAAAGATGCAGCTAGCTTCGCATCTCCTGCGATACAGGGGGAGGGGGGAAGAATCGAGCTGGGGACCCATCATTCCTTTTTTTTCCTCACAAAAGGTAGGAAAAGTCTCGGACGAGGGCACCGCAGGGAGCGTGTTTTCACCTTGGGGATTAATTTCCCATTTGTAGGGGTAAAATAAAAATTCATGCTTTTGTTTCAGTTAATAAAAAAATATACAAACCCTTTTATTATAGATATAGCTATATATACATATATACATACATACATATATATATACACACACACACACACATATATATATATATATATATATATATATATATATATATATATATATATATGCACTAAAATCACAAAATAATACGTGATCTTATTAATAAGCAAACAACCACAGGGAAAAGGAAACACAAAGTCCGAGCGCTTTCGTGATATATTCACATTATCAAGGAGGAACAGAAAATAGACGGAGATTACAAAGTAAATGAGTTAAATAGACAAGCAAAAAATTCACAATCGGCACCTCAAATTAAAGGCCTTAAAGCCCCCCAAAGATTTTTTCAATTGATAACATAATCTGTAGGCTGCTAAATTACTAAATATAAAAGAACTATATAGATGAAATTAGACAAAAAACCAGTACAGAAAACAAAAATTATTATAATGGTTATTAACACTAATATTTAATTAAAGCAGGAAATTAAGTGGCAAGAAATTAATGAAAACAAAGGGAATGGTGCCATCGTCTAACAGAATATTACAAAATTTCTACAAACAGTCTGGAACAATTGTTTTCCCAAAAGCAACCCAGTTGAAAAGTCCAATAAACCCCCCAGCAACCAAAGATTATACACGAAAGAAATATTACAATTAAAATAGACACATAAGAATGTTAACAGTTCTTACAATAATATTTATTTATTTAACCAGGGCAAACCATTAAGGGGCAAGAATGCAGTCAAGAAAACAGTAGGCCCTTCGCCAGCTTTCTGGCAATGCACGAGTCTAATTTATACAACCCAGGGCTAATATTAAGGACCAAGTCCGCATTATTCTTGATCACACTTGATTCCAGTATATTTCTGCTAACAATAGATTTACTAAACCTTAATTTGGAAGCATTTTTCCAATCAATGGGATGATTAGTATCTCTTACGTGAATGAAAATGGCGTTAGATTCCTGGCCACTTCTTATACTGTATTGATGCTGTTTAATACGTAACTCAAGGGTCTTACCAGTTTGGCCAATGTAAAATTTATTACATATTGTGCAAGGGATTTTATATACACAACCATGTTCACATAAAGGGGAGTTCTTAATCAATGAATTCTTAATTACATCTAAATTTTGAACGCAATATTTACGTTAAAAGTCCTCAGCAGATTCGGCAGATCAAGGAAATTTTCTCTGAATGGTAACACTAAAACATTTTTTGTGTTATAAGGAATCTTATCCTTTACTTCGTAGAAGGTTTTCTTTGCCATTTTTAAGGACTTATCTATGCAGTTCTTTGTGTATTTAAATCAAAAGCAATTTTGTATATTTTACTAATTTCGTCGTCAATGAACTCTGGGCTACAAATTCGTAGGCCTCTTAGGAACAAAGTAGAAAGAACGGATCGTTTTACATTAATGTGGTGATCAGAATAATAATGTATATAGGAACAATTATTAGTGGGTTTTCTGTAAATATTGTACTTAAACTTTTTTCCAGACCTATATATTAAAACATCTAAAAAAGGGATCGAAGAATCTTTTTCTATTTCAACTGTAAAATTGATAGAAGGAGTTAAATTATTAAGTTTGGGTAAGAATTCATTGAGATTTAAAGTCACTGGCCAAAGACAAAGAACATCTACATATCTAAACCATGGCACATAATTTGGCAGGATCTTCCTTAATAACTTACTTTCAAAAAACTCCATATATAAGTTACTCAAAATGGGGGAGAGAGGGTTTCCCATCGCCATACCAAATTTCTGCCTAAAATATTCATTATTGAACACAAATTTTGAGTCTACTATGCGCAGCTTAATTAATTCTATAATTGTAGCCACCGGTAATGGCAAATTATGCTTAACCAATTCTTCCGAAAGAAACACTAATAGATCCTCCACCGGGACTCTTGTAAATAAAGTGGTAACATCAAAGCTTACCAATCTAAAATTGTAATTGACACTGATACTATTTAATTTTTCCACAAGGTCTACATTATTATTTATGTGTGATTGTGAAATTGTGCCAAGGAGAGGATTAAGAATGGAGACAAGCCATTTGGATAGCTTATATGAGATAGATCCTATAGAACTAACAATAGGCCTTGCAGGATTATTTGGCTTATGAGTTTTAATCAGGCCATACATATAGGGTAATGACGGTGAAGTACTCAAAAACTGTTTAAGTAATATTTCATTCCCCTTCAAAAGTTGTTTAATTTTCTTGTTAAATGCACTGTTCACAGTTTCAAGGGGATTGTTCCTTAATTTCACGTAAGTGTCCGCATCATTCAAAAGATCATACATTTTTCCTAGATAAACGTCTTTATTGAGGATCACTAAGGCATTTGATTTATCAGCTTTGGTTATATGTAGATTCTGATCTTTTCTTAAAGCTTCATAAGAGTCGAAAAACCTCTGTGGACAATTTGGAATAGAGGGTTTAAACATGGCACTATATACTATACCTTTACAAATATTCACATCCTCTATAGGTAAATCATTATATTTTTCTAAATTACAGAAAGCCTTAGCTATTTCTACATAGTCCACCACCTTTTCAGCTCCTGAAAAATTTATTCCATATCCAAGAGCCGTAACGATATTTTTATTTAACACTTTATCTGATAGATTTATCACAAATCCGGGGTTAGCATCCTTAGTCCAATCACTTCTTTCAATTAGAATTTTTAATTTAATATCCAGTTTCCTTTCCACTACACTACATTCTCGTCTAAGTTTGTTATAACAATAGTCCAATAACCGTTGTTTCCATTCAGGTGGAATTGCCATATCAAAACTATATCTTCTCGCCCTGGTAACTTTAAAAGTTTCTTCGACTTCAATCTTAGTAATTTCTATATGCTTCTGCAACACTATTCTCTGGAATTCATCGAAGGGGCGTTCTCTCAAATTCAAAAGTCTATTAGGGAGTAAAGAGGTGGGGAGAACTTGTTCACTTAGACATCTTCTTGGTATGGCGATGGGAAACCCTCTCTCCCCTATTTTGAGTAACTTATATATGGAGTTTTTTGAAAGTAAGTTATTAAGGAAGATCCTGCCAAATTATGTTCCATGGTTTAGATATGTAGATGATGTTCTTTGTCTTTGGTCAGTGACTTTAAATCTCAATGAATTCTTACCCAAACTTAATAATTTAACTCCTATCAATTTTACAGTTGAAATAGAAAAAGATTCTTCGATCCCTTTTTTAGATGTTTTAATATATAGGTCTGGAAAAAAGTTTAAGTACAATATTTACAGAAAACCCACTAATAATTGTTCCTATATACACTATTATTCTGATCACCACATTAATGTAAAACGATCCGTTCTTTCTACTTTGTTCCTAAGAGGCCTACGAATTTGTAGCCCAGAGTTCATTGACGACGAAATTAGTAAAATATACAAAATTGCTTTTGATTTAAAATACCCAAAGAACTGCATAGATAAGTCCTTAAAAATGGCAAAGAAAACCTTCTACGAAGTAAAGGATAAGATTCCTTATAACACAAAAAATGTTTTAGTGTTACCATTCCGAGAAAATTTCCTTGATCTGCCGAATCTGCTGAGGACTTTTAACGTAAATATTGCGGTCAAAAATTTAGATGTAATTAAGAATTCATTGATTAAGAACTCCCCTTTAAGTGAACATGGTTGTGTATATAAAATCCCTTGCACAATATGTAATAAATTTTACATTGGCCAAACTGGGAAGACCCTTGAGTTACGTATTAAACAGCATCAATACAGTATAAGAAGTGGCCAGGAATCTAACGCCATTTTCATTCACGTAAGAATACTAATCATCCCATTGATTGGAAAAATGCTTCCAAATTAAGGTTTAGTAAATCTATTGTTAGCAGAAATATACTGGAATCAAGTGTGATCAAGAATAATGCGGACTTGGTCCTTAATATTAGCCCTGGGTTGTATAAATTAGACTCGTGCATTGTCAGAAAGCTGGCGAAGGGCCTACTGTTTTCTTGACTGCATTCTTGCCCCTTAATGGTTTGCCCTGGTTAAATAAATAAATATTATTGTAAGAACTGTTAACATTCTTATGTGTCTATTTTAATTGTAATATTTCTTTCGTGTATAATCTTTGGTTGCTGGGGGGGTTTATTGGACTTTTCAACTGGGTTGCTTTTGGGAAAACAATTGTTCCAGACTGTTTGTAGAAATTTTGTAATATTCTGTTAGACGATGGCACCATTCCCTTTGTTTTCATTAATTTCTTGCCACTTAATTTCCTGCTTTAATTAAATATTAGTGTTAATAACCATTATAATAATTTTTGTTTTCTGTACTGGTATTTTGTCTAATTTCATCTACAGGGTGGGCCGTAAGTTTCCATACATAGGAAAAATAAACATTTTTTTATGGACAACCATTTTTATTTATATAATATGCTCTACATGGTTGCCATTGTTTTGAAAACACATTTCAATACGTGTTCCCCACTGTTGATGAACACGCATTAGCACAGTTGACGTTATGCTTGTAATGGCGTTGGTGATACGTTCCTTTAGATGATTTATGTCTCGTATCTTTTCCTGATACACCATGGCCTTCAAGTGCCCCAAAGATAGAAATCAAGGGGGGTGAGATCTGGGGATCTGGGAGGCCACTCCACAGGACCACGCCGACCAATCCAAGCATCCGGAAACTGCTGATCCAAATACCGACGCACGTGAAGACCATAATGAGGTGGAGCTCCATCTTGCTGGAAGTAAACTGGGAAGTTACCTTCCTCGTTTAGCAGGGATGGGAAAATCTCTTCTTGCAACATGTTAAGATACCTTTCGGCATTAAGATTTCCACTGACAAAAATTGGTCCAATAATTCTGTCACCCCATATCCCGGCCCACACCATCACTTTACCGGCACCTTGCATCTTCGTCGGACTCAGCCAGTTAGGGTTAGCATTACTCCAATAACGTATGTTTTGCCGATTAACCTCTCCATTGACGTAAAAATTTGCTTCATCAATAAACAAGATCTTACAAACGCATATTCTTAGGGTATCTGAAACATAAAAACAAACGTTTAAATTTTCCTATGTATGGAAACTTACGGCCCACCCTGTATATAGTTCTTTTATATTTAGTAATTTAGCAGCCTACAGATTATGTTATCTATTTGTTATCTATGTTATCTCTTTGTTTTCATTAAATTCTTGCCACTTAATTGCCTGCTTTAATTAAATATTAGTGTTAATAACCATTATAATAATTTTTGTTCTCTGTATTGGTTTTTTGTCTAATTTCATCTATATACTTCTTTTATATTTAGTAATTTAGCAGCCTACAGATTATGTTATCAATTGAAAAAATCTTTAGAGGGCTTTAAGGCCTTTAATTTGAGGTGCCAATTGTGAATTTTTTGCTTGTCTATTTAACTCATTTACTTTGTAATCTCCGTCTATTTTCTGTTCCTCCTTGATAATGTGAATATATCACGAAAGCGCTCGGACTTTGTGTTTCCTTTTCCCTGTGGTTGTTTGCTTATATATATATATATATATATACACACACACACAGTATATATATATATATATATATATATAGCTATTTATATATACAGGGTGTCCCATAAGTCCGGCATCATAGGAAAATTTACAAAAAAAGGCAAAACAAAAGCTTTTATTTACAGAACGTGCTCAATATGTCCACCATTGTTTTCAATACACAAATTCAGACGTGATACCCAGTCAGCAAGCACACGGTGAATGATGTCAGGAGTAATGGTGTTACATGCCCCAACAATGCGCTGCCTGAAGAATGCGATGAATGCTACTTTTCGACACTCCTGTCTCGGCGGACAATCGCCGAAGAGACTTATTGGGACTTCTGTTAAAATGAGCCAGGATAGCAGTCGCTGTATCATCGTCAGTGGACCTCCTTGAAGGTCCACTGCGTGGTTTATCTTCTATGGATCCTGTTTCCTTAAACTTTGCAACAAGTCTGCTAACACAACTCTGTTATTGGCTCGCGGTCTGGATGCAGTCTGTTAAATTCAGCAGCGGCCTCTCTTTGACTCCGATTTCCTATGAGTAGAATTATCTGGATTCGTTCTTCCTTACTCACAGACATTATGGCCTGTAGAAAGAGAAAAATATGAATTATCGTTTGTAGAAATAGAATAATATGAATTTCTCCTATGATGCCGGACTTATGGGACACCCTGTATACAGCTATATGCGCCTCGGTGTTGTAGTGGTTAGCGTCGCTGACTACGAATCTATCGGCCCCGGGTTCGAGAACCGTTGAGGGCAGCCGGTGCGCAGCAAAACCCAGCTGTTCATCCTTCCACACAATAAAGAAAGTGGTGGATAGGTAAATGGGTACCCTGGGTGGCCTAGTGGTTAAGACGCTGGGCTGCTGGTGGGGCGTGGTTCGGATTCTATGTAAAACTGCAGGTCTAAAGTGGAGTGAAAAGCTTGACCTTCGTCAGAATGAAAATTCGGGCGGAAGCTAACAAAAGGTTATATGATGTAAATCCACGAGAAAAAAAATGATTCCAAGGTCTTTCGTTTATTCACCTCATTCCCTGACGAAGTGTATTGCTAAATATACGAAAGACCTTGGAATAATTTTTTCTTTTTTCCTTGTGGGTTTGCATCATTTATTCATTTCACGTGTTTAAGGGTGAAATTCATCCCATATATATATATATATATATACTGTATATATATATATATATATATATATATATATATATATATATATATATATATATATATATATATATATATATATATATATATATATATACAGGGTGTACATAAAGTCAGGATCTATTTTTGTGAAGCACTTTGAAATTATATGGAATTCAATCATAAAATGATAAAGTGGTAAAATTTATTAAATAATTAAGAGTAGGATTCGACGTGACCCCCATCAGTATCCCTGCACAGCTCAAATCGTTCCGCAGCATTTCTAAACACATTCTGGAGCATTTGCGGGGTTATGTTATCTGCAGCAGTTCGTATACGTGTACGTAAGTTTTCAAGACTCGTAATCTTCGTCTGATAGACGTGCGATTTGATAAAGCCCCATGCAAAGAAATCTAAAGGGGTTAAATCTGGTGATCTCGCTGGCCAAGGTCTGTTGCTTCCGCGTCCGATCCAGCAATTTGGAAAACGTCCATTTAGATAATCCTGAACAATTTTGGCATAGTGACAAGGAGCACCATCATGTTGATAGACGACTGTACTAACAATCCTATCCCCAATCAGCTGAGGTTCAAGGAATTGCTGCAACATGTCCAGATAAATAAGCCCCGTAACTGTAGCTTCAGCAAAGAAAAAAGGACCATAAACCTTAGATTTTTTAAACCCATCCAGACATTAACTTTAGGTGAGTCTCTTTCCCAATTTTGGACGAAATCATTCGGTCTTTCATCTGCCCAAATTCGACAGTTAAGGCGATTTACTTTTCCACACGTATGGAAAGTGGCTTCATCACTAAAGAGAATGTTGTCCATTAAATTATCACTCCAGATTTGTTCTACGAGATCAGCACACACAGCACTTCGTCGAGGGAAATCTTCCTCATGTAAATCATGTAAAACCTGCAAATGATAGCTTTTCTTCTGCAAATTAACTTTCAGAATTTTGTGCACAGATGACGTCGGGAGGCCGAGTCTGTGTGATGCAGCACGAACGGACGTACGTGGCTCCTCAGTGATAATTCCGCGTACTGCATCACGGTAAGATCTGATATACACGGTCGTCCTGATCTTGCTTCATCATTTACAGATCCCGTTCGTTTAAATTTGTTCACCAATTTTCGTATTGTCTTGTCTATTGGCCCCGGCTTATGAAATCTCCTTCTAAATTTCTCTCTGATGTCATTGTATTTCTTTCCCTCGATTCGCCAAATTACTATTGCCAAACGCTCTTCTGTATTCATTCTAAGGGCTTCTGAAAAGAAAAATAGAAAAAAATAATTATTTCACAAAAATAGATCCTGACTTTATGTACACCCTGTATATATATAGATATATATATATATATATATATATATATATATATATATATAATGATGCAAACCCACAAGGAAAAGAAAAAATGATTCCAAGGCCTTTCGTGTATTCGAAGTACACCTCGTCAGTGAATAAAGGGAGAAGGCGAGATGACGAAAATACATACATATGTACAACGGGATAGAGAAGTAAAAAGATTATCACATGATTAACAAGAGTTGATTGGAGGCAAAAGGTATTTTTACAAGATATTGTCAATTTTATACATTCCCGCACTGTTATTGAAATTATTTTTAAAATGGATAAATGCACATTCTAGAATATTGGAGTAAAACAGCATAAATACGTGTGTGGAACAGCAAATAACCATATGTATAGATAACCATATGTATAAATAACCATAACCATTTATAAATAACCACAACCATATATAACCACATAACCATGTATAAATAACCATATTGTGTAAATAACCATGTATAAATAACCATATGTATAGATGTAATCATAGTATCAAGTGGGACAGTTCTAAAGCGCTCGTTAAAAACAGATATATAATTGAAAGGAATATTCTAGAATGTGCATTTATCCATTTTAAAAATAATTTCAATAACAGTGCGGGAATGTATAAAATTGACAATATCCTGTTAAAATACCTTTTGCCTCTAATCAACTCTTGTTAATCATGTGCTAATCTTTTTGTTTTTCTGTCCCGTGGTATATATTTTTGTCAACCCGCCTTCTCCCTTCATTCCCTGACGAGGTGTACTTCTGAATACACGAAAGGCCTTGAAATCATTTTTCTTTTTCCTTGTGGGTTTGCATCATTCATTCATTTCACGTGTTTAATTGTGAAATTCATCCCATATATATATATATATATATATATATATATATATATATAATATATATATATAAATGTTTTGGTTACTTTGGTTAAACAATTGTTAACCCTTAACCGCCCAAGTGGACAAATTTGTAACATGTCAAATACATGCATTCATAACTTAACCCTACAAAAAATTCCGGCGGTTAAGGGTTAAAGGTTGACTTAGGCTCGAGCATCCAACCTCGTCAGGACGGTCGAGTTAGTGTTTGAAAGTAGTTAGGTTGATGTGCTTGAGGGTCCTTCGTTCTTTTGTCAGCTTATTAAAGAGTTTCAGGCCCCGTATTCTGAAAGTATTTTACAGCTTCGCTTTTATGAACCCCCACCCCCACTCACTCACCGCAGCTGGGACAGTACAGTATCTACCTGTGCAGAATCTACCTGTCTTCTCATTTTCAGTGAGCTCATTATGTCCATTATTTAATTTTTAAAGTTTGGGACATATCCTTCAAATATTTTCAATGTGTATATTATTATTGCGCATCACTCACGTCTTCTTTCCAAGGAGTTGAGTTTCAAGGATTGTAGTCGTGACCAGTAAGCAGTCATCATCATTCGTTTCCTCTACGTTAGACGTAAAAGCCTTTTGTATGGCTGCTATGTCTGCGATGTATTGATTTCTGTATGTGGTTGTAAGTACTGAACAATACTTAATTATTGGTAGGACTAAACTCTTCCATAATTTTAGCATGATGTTTGGTTTTGTTGTTGAAGCTCCCCCAGATAAATTCCGCTGTTTTTCCAGCTGTTGTAATTTTAGTGTTTTCACATTTTGCACATTTATTCTGCTCATTTGTGATTTTAGCCATTTATTCTCCCTTCTCCCTTCTCCCTTCTTTTCGTTTGCGTTTGGCGGATTGACCTTTCACTTCCTCATGAAATCTCGGACTGCTTTCCTCCCTATCCTCTTTTCTGTTTCAGCTTTGTCCATGTTTACAAAAGCACTGAAAATGCTTTGAATTCGTTGCATATTTTCTGTTTGTGATGATATTTTGTTTGTAAACACTGTAATGCACTAATGCACTTACTTTCACTAATATATAGATAGATAGATAGATAGATAGATAAATAGATAAATATGGATAAGTGGGATCATAACGGTAATTACACGAAGAGTGTAAATGGTCTCCCAAATGCTGTAAATGCTCTTTAAATGGTCTTCATATATGATATCCTCATATTAAATTGAATAATCTTTATTAATATAAATAAATACATTGGTTTTTACAATTTACAATGATATAAATATGATAATTGTGAAGCTGGACTATTTATTTAATTTAATTTGGCCCTTAAGCTTTACTGGGCTCTTATTAAAAATAACACAGATAGTTATTATTAATAATAAATAAATAATGAATAGGTATTATTAATAGTTAAGATATGTATTAATCTTAAATTATCATTATCGAGATAACAAATGCAAGGTCATTATTGAAGGTAATTTATACCAATACCATACAAAGAAACCAATATTATACATGAGAGAGAAGAACTGAACAATCACAAGTAATGTGTCTTTAATCCAAGACTACACACGAGAAATGAATAAACAATAGTGATGTACTTTCAGTGGTGTAGTGCTGTGGGAACACGTGGGAACGGCGTTCCCTTACTTTTTTTGATAGACGGAACGGCGTTCCCTCACTATTCAAATAAATCCGAACTTACAAATCTCTAACGTCATGAAATTTTAATTCCCACCCTAGAGAAATATGAGAAAGAATCATTAACTTTCATTTCTTTTAGCTTCGACTGAGGCAATGCTAGCCTATAAAGATCTGGTGAAGCAGTCACCACGGCGTACCAGTTGTTAACTTTTTTTTAGTTAATCATTCCAGTTGTTAGCTATTTTTATTGATCGTACTGGATGTCGTATATCTAATGACACTGGAAATACTGCATCTTCAACCTTGGAATATATCCTAATATCCAGTGCATATGACCTCAAAATATCCCTGAAATTGGCCAGATTTCAAAAGATTTCCCGGGGGGCTTACAGTGCCCCCGGACCCCCAGCTGTATGGGCTTGCCGCGCTCGCCATTGTCCCCCCCGCATCTGATTAACACTTTCAAAATGCGTTCCCTCACTTCTTTATTTAGCACTACACCACTGTGTACTTTAATCGAATTGTATATAGGATATACATAAAGGAAACTTAGCCAGTGTTGGACTATATTTCGACGACAAACAATGACTGGAAACAGTTCGTTTGATTACCTTTGGCAATGATGAGTTGTATCCTACAACAAGCTTATTATGCATTTATATTACATTACATTTTATTTGGAAACCATGAAGCCACTGGGGCCTATCGGGGTTATCCAAGGCAAGTTAGTTGTACCTACCTTATTTAAACAGTTTTCTTTTCGTCCAACTTGAAGTAAAGTCAAATTATGTTGTTGCATTCTTTTTGTCAAAGACTATACTTGATTTGAATTTTGCCAAGCGAGCTCCCGGAGGTAGCTAGAGAAAACTCAAATTACTTTTTTGGAAATAATTTATTTGCAGAGTTATTTAAAGAACTCATTGCATTATTTGGTCCTATACAGAAGATATATTTTATTAGTGCTAGAAGACTATGCTACTGTAGATTAAAGTTACATATTTATAAGCCTTAAGTAAGGAATTAGCCTTCAGTCATAGCAATTTTGGACCTATATTGGCCTAGGTTAGCGATGCTGCGGCAACCTCAAATCTAGGCCACAGTCTAGGCCAGTGGTACTCATTGGGCGGCTGGCGAGCCAAATATATATATAACGCATTTGGCTCGCGAGCCGCGCAATGAGTACCACTGGTCTAGGCCTTATTCATCCTTATTGTGGGCTGGATTCATGATAGAAGCTTGAATTTAGTACCCTGCTCCCTGTGTCTAGTGCCCATACGAATGGCTAAGCCTTTGGCTCTTGAACTACATAGTAGGCCTAGCCAAGATTGGGCCTAATTGGGTTTTTGTTTATATTTAATGTTACAAACTCAAGTTAACACATTTTTTTATCCACAAATTTGACGAAGTCAGTGAAAGAATACAAATTTAAGTCAAGTTCTAGACAAAAATAAACCTGCTTCATCTTAAAATTTTAACCGATTATTAATTGTACACACACACACACACACACACACACCACACACACACACACACACACACACAACAACATATATATATATATATAATATATATATAATTTTACGTAATTGTGTTTCATGTTGTGGTATAGTTTTTTTTTTTATATATTTTGTTTTATATACTGTATAAGATGGACTCTCAAGTTATGTCAATTCCACGCTCATTTATTCACCTTTTTACTCTCCTTCTTACATCTTCTTTTGTACATTTAATGAAGAAGGGATTACGATTAATTTTGCCATAATTTATTTCGTTTTACAAATCAATGATTTTGTTCTCACTTTACCCATTTTTTTTTTTATTGTCCTTTTTCCTTATTCGGTCTAAGCTTCTTACATAAGTCGTGTCCTTAAATTCTTCATTCCAATTGCTCTCGTTTTTGAAAACGGATTACTTGCGTACACACACACACACACACACACACACACATATATATATATATATATATATATATATATATATATATATATATATTATATATGTATGCAGATAGCTGGTGAGGGAAGCTATATTTTTGGGACCTCTTTGCGAGTGACCCGTTGCCTACGTCGGGCTAGCATCATGAAAAAGAAAAAACTATAGTATTTGTCATTTACCATTACTTATTTCGACTATAGTGGATTTAATTTTCCTAGAAGAGTTCCTTGTTCCATGCACGGTCTGTGTGTATCATATAATATATATATATATATATACGATCTGGTAGGAAGTACTTGTGTCGATTCCTCATCGCACGAAGGCGCAGACTTTTGGCCGTGTTTCCAGATTTGGTTTGGTGAAGAAGAGTTGCTTTCTAAAGCTCTCTACCTCACATGGTACACCCAACTCATTTGGTATTGTTGGGAGCTGCTTGTCTAGTCTTCTTTTGTAAACGTCTACATGAACATTAGCTGTATTTCTTATTTCTTTTGGTAACTGGCTATAGAGTCTTGGTCCTTTGACGACAAAGCTATGTTCTATGTCGAGCCTTCAGTTTAAGAACAGAGCACATTCGGCCTCTCCCATTTTCTAATGTCATTTGGATGGTTATAGACTCAAATGAAATTAAGAACTGGTTTCTGAATTATTTTCCATGCATAAATTATAGTGTATATCTCTCTTTAACTTGCTAACAAACATATGTTTAGTTTATGTAACCTTAGCCAGTAATTTAGCTCTTTGTAGGCATAGATTTTGATTCTGAAATTTCTTTGAATTTCTTCGGACTAATTTTTTCCTTTTGAGTGAGAAGGTAAGAATGAACAATATTCTCGTTTTAGTGTGACTAATGTTTTCAGCAAAGGAATCATTACAGTTTTGTTTATTCTTTATAGGGTTTTCAGTATACCTGTCACGTTATTCCTTTTGCTTTGTGTTTTGTAATCTTATCTTCTGTTTTAAAGTTTGCATCGTCATTCATTATAACCCTTAAATATTTTCTTTTGAGTTATATACATATATATATATACACACACGCACACACACACAGTATATGCAGTAATTGTCTCTCCATTTTGGGCATTATAGTTTCTATATTTTCTTAAGAGCAGGAATGTTTCGGTGTTAAACTTCTGACTACAGTATCTGTATATTCTATTTGTGTCTGCCTGTAAAGATTATACCTCGGCTTTTAATTTTTCTGCTAAACTTTGTATCATCAGCAAAAGCTGTTACTGTATTATACTGGTTACATCACTGAAGCGTATTGTATGAAAATGTAATTCGCTAACCAATTTTGACTAAGTTTGAACGTATTTGTAGTATCTTTTTAATATTTCTGCGCCTATTTTTAATAGATATTCTATTAATTTAGGATGTAAATACCATTATTAAAAGTTAAAAATAATTAATTGTACCGCAGATTCAAAGTTGATGAAAGTTGACGTTGAAGGATATGAAAATGTAACTCATTAAACGAGTTTGGTTGTATTTTTAATATCTTTATAATATCTCTGTGGATATAGTGACAAGATATTCTATTAATTTAGGGGATCAATAGCATTCTCAAAAGTTAAAGATACAAAATTATTACATTATTACAGGCAGGTACAGGTATTTACTGTAATTTTATGCGAACGTACAATATTTCTTTATAATCCGAGTTACAAACAGTTCAACTTACGAATGGGGTTTAAGAACGTAATCCGTTCGTAAGTCGGGGACTGCCTTAATTCATAGTAACGTTGATTGAAATTTATGCATAGATTAAAGTGTAGTGTATGAAAATTCATTAACCAAGTTGTTACAGTATATATTATTTTTAGTATCTTCTTAATACTTCTGCGCGTATTTTGACTACATATTCTATTAATTTAGGATGAAAATGCCATTACTGAAAATTTAAAAAATAATTCATAATTCCGTAGATTGAAAGGTGTTAAAAAGTGGGTTTGAAAGTATTCTATGAAAATGTAACTCATTATCTAAGTTATATTGTATTTCATTACTTTTTTAATATTTTTGTAAATATCATAATTAAAAGTTAAAAAAGTAATTCGCGGTGCTGTAGACTTAAAGTTATTGAATGTTGAGTTTGAGGTGTGGCGTATGGAAATTACTGATTTATTAACCAAGATATATTTTATTTTTATTACCTTTTAATATTTCTGCGCATATTTTGACTGGATATTTCATTACATTTGGACGTAAATACCATTATTAAGAGTTAAAAATAATTCATGGTATCGTAGATTCAAAGTAATTCAAAATTGAATTTGAAAGGTCTTCCATGCAAATATGATTCATTAGCAAAGTTATATTTTATTTTTAGTAAATTTTTAATATTTGTATATACATTTTGATTAGATATTCTTTTATTTTAAGGCGTAAACACAATTATTAAAAATTGGAAATGATTCATGGTAGTTTATATCGGTTAGCAATATGAACATAAAAACCCACTCTAATAGACAGAGTTTATTTCCACAATAGTTTCGATGCCAACTGGCATCCTCCTCGGGTGGATTCGTTTTTCTGTATCCACCCGAGGAGGATGCCAGTGAACATCGAAACTGTTGTGGAAATAAACTCTCTCTATTAGAGTGGGTTTTTATTTTCATATTTTGACCTTCACGTAGAAAAAAGTGAAGTTTTTTTCATTTATTATCGGTTATCATAATTGGAATGCGACAAGGAAAAGTGATGTAAGTGAAAATGATTTGACCTTGATTTTGAGAGTTGATGACTCGCGAAAGAATTAATTCTTTAACTCGAAAAAAGACAATTTTCTTGACCGAAAGTTTAAATAAGAAAATTTTGTCTTTGGCGACTCGCGATGTTAATTCTTATACACGTCATTGAATTTAAAAATCAAGGAAAATATTTTTTTTGGAAAATGCATTTAAGATACTTTTTCCTTGTCATCCTCCATTTATGAGTAATTGTGGAGTTAATACTGTTCTTTGTCGTAGTGAGATACGTATACCTCCGAATCTAATGATATTCCTAAGACTGTAACAACTTGCTAACTTTCTTTTAGGAAGTTGTATATCCAATTTCTTACTTTATTTGCACAACACTCTTTCCATGTGTTCGACGATCACGCTCGTCGAATCCTTTAGCAAAGTCTTTGCATATTATAATTGATATTGTTTTCGAGTGTATCAATGATACTATCATATTGTTCTCTTAAGTGTGATAAGCACAATATTTCTGAAAGGAATCCATGTTGGTTTTAATTTAATCTTTTTCGCTTTTTCAAATGTCGTAGAATTTTTCTCTTTCAGATATTTTGGTGAGATGAGCTGTCAGTGACACTGGTCTGTAGTTCTTTGCTCGAGGTCTATTCCCTCTTTTATATATATATATATATATATATATATATATATATATATATATATATATATATATATATATAGGAACAATTTTCGTTCTCTTCAGGATGGCCGGTAATTCTCCTGCGTTCTTCTTCATATCCAACACAACGATATAGCTATTTTATTGTTACAGGTTTTAATTAGTGAGGCGTTCTATTTGTCCGAACCTGCAGCTGAATGTGATTTCAGTTACCCTATAGATCTCTCTCTCTCACTCTCTCTATCTATCTATCTATTTATCTATCTACCAAGCTAACATAAACAGAATTAAAAAGAATTCCCTTATTCCCTTTTCAAATACTTATGTAAAAATCGTGAATTCTCTTAATACTAATAAGAAGACTTATTTGATGACACGAGAGAAAAATCTGCTTAACATTAATTGAAATCTATTCTGAAAATTGATCAATAGACTATGTCTGAAAACAAATTAAACTGACGATCAACAAAACTGACTTTTGAACCCCAAATCCTTTTATCTTTGAGCAGTTTTTTGAGATTGTGAGACTTGCTCTTCGGTAGAAAGCTGTCCACGGAGGTCTTCTCTCCCTGTTTGTTTTGTACGAGTTTTTATTTTGAGTAATCTGGGTCCTCTGGAAGCAAATTTCGCAGGGGAATTTTCATTTTAAGCGAAGAAAAGAAATTCAAGGTTTGGGGTTACTTTTTGTGGAAGAGATATTCAAGATATTTCATCGGGGTTACCTTTCGTGGAAGGCAATTTCAAAGTACTTTAGCCCATACTGAAGGAATACCTCACATGAGGGGTGGTTTATATGAAAGAGAAATACCTGTGGGATTACCATACGTGAAAAAGAATTACGTATTGTAAAACCCACAAAATTTTAAATCAAGGAAGTGAAAATTAACTAAATTTTCAATACAAAACGTAAGTCAGTTTCATTGAACTTGATTTGGACTTATAAAAAACGCAAAGTGGGTAGCTTTCTATTCATATTTGAATTTAAATAATGCCACTGTTTTTAAAGTGCTTAAATAAGGTAAAAAATGATTCATACCCATGCGTGAACATACCCACCAAAGAATGGTAATAACTTCTAACGAAATTAAAATGGAGAACTTATAAGATTGTCTCTTAACTACAATAAAATAATAGTTTTGGTTCTCAATTCCTAAAAAGTAGCGAGTCATTTTAACCCAATTTTGTGTTAAATAAACTCCGATCGATTAATTAGTTAAAATTTCTACATCACTTGAGTAATTTTCATAAGAAGACGAGTCACAACTTTTCCTGATTTTCGAAAATAACCAAATGATGTATAGTAATTTTAAACACTTAATAGATGTGAGTTTATATAACACAAACTTGGGTTAAAATAACTCAATAATTTTCCTAGTATAGTAATAATTATTAGTAAGGAAGGCCAGAAACTAGCCCAGAGCTCAGGCCAACTAATGCCGGTCACTGCTTTAACTCCCGTACTATTAGTAACACCATCATCGAGAATGGAACCCCGGACTTCAGTGTCTTCACTCCACATGTCGGGAAACGGTGTTACTCACGGAGTTACGGGCGTTGGAAATGCAGTAATGATGTTGTATTAATGTTAATTTAATGTTAAACTAAAACTAAAGTACTGCTAATTTAGGATGAAAAGTGCAGTTCTTTCGCTCGTAAAGTTTTCTTTCATCTTTTTCATATGAAATTCTAGAAATATTTTTGGAATGTTTCAAATTAAGCTATATAAAATGCACCTAAAAATGGTTCATTTTTTCATCATGCACACACACACACACACACACACAAACATAAACATACACACACGCGCACACGCATACATCACACACACACACACACACACACACCACATAAACCCCCATATATATATATATATATATATATATATATATATATCTATATATATATATATATATAATTATACATCGCTAAATAATTTTTTTTAATTAATACAGACGTGTTAAATTAACCTTTAAGCAAATTAACCAATGTAACCATAATTTTGCAGCACCAATAAAGCACCCGTTAAATGATGCAACAACACAAGGGTTATTACTTGGTGCCTGCATACGAGTATATATATATATATATATATAAAACGACCTGCGGACCGATGCTTTTTGCTCATTAGCGTTGTTATGTTAAGAAAATTAATTGTTATTTTCAGGCCAGATAAAAAAGAAAAATGGTTTATTATACTTATTATAGAAAGAGGAAAACAATAAAAGGGGAACTACGACCTAATGTGGTCCGAACCCGCGTCGCATGACTTCGGAGTCAGCGCGCCTACCAGCCACGTCGTCTAGAGCCCGAAAAGGGGAATTCGTTCGAGCGAAGCCAATATTTACGCTTTTTGACGATACTCCATTCAAGCCACATCAGTGCCCGTAACTCAGTAGGTTTCACTATAAGCGAATTGAAGACTGACAGCGGGGTTTCGAATCCGGGTGATGCTGGTAAAAATAATAAAGGAGTTAGGGCAACGGGCCGTATTAGTTGGCCTGAGCGCTGTGCCAATTTCTGGCCCTTCCTTTTTGAGTTATTTAAAATGCATTTATTTTGTTAATTATTTTAATTTTATATTAATATTTGCATTACACTTTTGCTAAACCATACCTTTTTAAAGCATAGTAAAAACACATTGAGGTCGGGGGCTCGAATTCCGATGATGGTGGTTTATAATATCTAGAAGTTAGGGCAATGTGTCTTATTTGTCTGTCCTGAGCGCTGTGCCAAGTTTCGTCATATTTAGAATTTTGGCAATCAATTTGATTCGATTCGAGTTATACATATTAAAATTTTAAAAAAAAATGCTATGATTAATTTTTAAAATATATTCTACATTTTAATTAAATATTAAAACAAAAATATTAAAATAAAAACCTAAATAAAGGTGACATTATTAAAAAAAATAATGTTAAATAAAATCAAAGTACAGAATTTAACAACCATAAAATTGGCTGCATTTTGAGAGTTAACACAGACTGAACAAACAACTCAAATTGCATAGAAACTAAAATGGCGCATCTCGGATATGTCAGAAGACAAAAAATCAGGTTTCTTTATTGCATTTTTCTTGAAATTTTTTGTCTTCGCGTTTTTTTTATGATTTTTTTTCTTTATTTTTCCATTTTTCTTTTTTCATCCTCTCGTTTTTTCAAGACTTTTCAATTTTATAATTTTATTTTGCAGTTTAAAAGTTTTTATTCAGACAATTTAAAATTTTTAACTTTTGTCAAGATGAGTTTAAATTTTAATCTAATTTATTTCCATATAAATCTAAACTTTCCTTTGCCATTATTTTAGTATTTTAATTTAATTTTATTACGTATTTATATATTAATTAATTAATTAATTATGAAATATAATAATTCTTTAAAGAATTATTATTATTATTATTATTATTATATTATTATCATAACTTACGAACTACTTTTTAAAGGGATTATTAAATTTGGGAATGACGAAATGCAGTGCCAAGGTATCGTCATATAAACTCGAATTCAATTGCTCGTTAGAGAAGTTTTATAGATTTCGTGTCATTATTTGGCACTGGCATCGTTTCCAAGAAATTTAAGATGCGAATTTCAATTTCTTGTATAAAAATAACTTCTTTAAAGATAAAATTTAGTATAAAGTGGATATAACAACTTCGTATGTATCCTATAACTTTATTTTATGCATCAGATATAAGGAAGGATGGATATAATTTTTGGTGTATTAGAATGCAAGAATTATATATTATGACGTCATTGTTATTAATAAGTTTAATGTTTGAAGTGTTATTTTTGGGAGTTATCAACAAAAGTTAATTTGTTATTTAGGTAATGATCGTTAAGTGATAATTTGGAACGAGATATTGTTGGTAAATTTGAGTATTCTATTTTGGGAATTATCGTTGGTAGTTTCGAGTCCCGATCGGCCAGTTATTGTTGGTAATTGTTAATTTAAATATTTTGAAGAAATTTGGGAGTTTTATGTTAACGCCAAGCATTCTGTTTTGGGAATCGTTTTTAGGAATTGTTAACTTCGAGTATTCCATTTTCAGAGTTACTGTTGGTAATTTAGTGTGTTTTGGGTTGGGATTTTATTTTCTGATAATCGTTAATTTCGAGTATCCCTTTTTGGGGGTTATGCCGAGAGTTATGTTTATAGAATATTGTTGTAATTTTTGTTATTTTGTTATGGAGTAATTACAATCGCTTTCTCTCTTCCATTCAACCGGTCAACTCGGGAACAATCTTCCTCAATCCACCTTTCCTCCTGTCTATGACCTCCCATCTTTCAAACGCAGAGTGTATAAGCTCTCTTCTTCGTCTTGGCTCTCTTCTTCTTCTTGGCCCCTCCTGCATAATTTTTTTAAATTCAGGTATAAGGAAACGTTCTATCAATATCTCTTTGAATAATGGCGAAATAATAAGAAATTTTCAGAAATGTTTAAAGTTGAGACGGTTATAGACACATGAAGCAAAGGATAATAAATGATCATTTTATTTTGAGATCTACAAGTAAATTTACCTTCTCTCTCTCTCTCTCTCTCTCTCTCTCTCTCTCTCTCTCTCTCTCTCTCTCTCTCTCAACTTCAAACATACCACATTTTTTTCATCTGCCTCAAATCTTGGCAGAGAGCGAATGTCAGGAAGAGAAAAGCTGAAAGTTTCAAATATGAATATCAGAAAGTGAAATTAACTCCTCTCTACGACGATGTCATTTTGTATATATGATACAATAATACTGAACGGAACCTATTATGAAAGAATATTTACATGCATGGAAGAGAGAGAGAGAGAGAGAGAGAGAGGAGAGAGAGAGAGAGAGAGAGAGAGAGAGAGAGAGAGAGAGAGAGAGATGGTAAATTTACCTATAGAGCTCAAAATAAAATGATCATTTATTATCTTTTGCTTCATGTGTGTATATAACCGTATCAACTTTAAAAATTTCTGAAAATTTTATTATTTCGCCATTATTCAAAGAGATATTGATAAAACGCACATATATGTATGTATCATATAAATGTACATTAAATAAATAAATAAATAAATAAATAAATAAAAAAGTATAAAAATAGAGAAATAAAAATTTTAAAGGGTAAAAGACGAAACACACAACTTTCTTTAAAATAATTATGCTTAAAGACGTCTTCTTCTTAGTATTAATATTTAATTACATTTATACACACACTGTATATAAGTACATTCAATCCAGAATAATTAAAAACCTGCACGAAATGAAACACCGAATAAAGTCTGCATCTCGACATAAATAGAAAACAAGACAGCCTCAGCAGTTGCATTTCTGACTCTCTCTCTCTCTCTCTCTCTCTCTCTTCTCTCTCTCTCTTCTCTCTCTCTCTCTCTCTCTCTCTCTCTCTCTCTCTCTCTCTCTCTCTCTCTCTATATAATATATATACACACACAGACACACCGTTCACTTGTTTGCTATAGTTACACTAATTTTCACATTACTTGAAAAATAAAAAATCTGCGGGTAATGAAACCAGCATTTAACTTACTGTACTGCTAATAAAATAATTATATAACCAACACTTATTCATTCTCTGGAAATATATAATATAATAATAATAATAATAATAATAATAATAATAATGATAATCATAATAATAATAATAATAATAATAATAATAAGAAGAAGAAGAAGAAGAAGAAGAAAAAGAAAAATCCAAATATTTTTCCACCGGCGCGTTTTCTCTTAGCCTCCTCGTGGTCCATAATTGGCGGGGATGTGGTCAACACGACGTACCCAAACTGACGAGAAGGAAGTAAATTATTAGTCCACTTTGCAATATCTCCAATTGATACATCAACTCTGGGACTAATCACTCCGCATTTTATTAGTCTACCAGTTAAATTAACAACAATTTTACCGGCTCTGTGATCGTCTCAATTTCAAATTCTCCAATATAACCATGATTCATCATAACTGTCAAGAACTTAACAATAAATTTTGAATAGGGTCTTATTAAAACTTCACGCTCTCATCGTTTTTCAGAATTATTTATACACCTGAGAGGATCTGCTAAAATATTCATTTGAACCATGATGAATTATTTGATTGTGGGCTACAATATCATCTATACATATATCATATATGATTAGTTAAACAGTGGTTTCATTTTCCGTAGAGTTTTATTTTTAAATTTAGAATTTCGAAAAACAGAGTACGTCAAGAAAAAGGACGTTTGTTAAACGTCATAAACGCTATATATATATATATATATATATATATATATATATATATATATATATATATATATATATATATATATATATAATACACAGGGCGTCACAAAAAAATGTATACACACTTTAACAGCTGATAGCTCAATTGATGTTTCTTTCTTTCCAAGTTAAAACCCATTAGAATTAATAATGGCAGTCAGACTAAGCTTTGAACAAAGGAAATTCATTCTAAAATGCTACTGGAAGTGTGAAAACGCAGTTGAAGTGCAAAGACAGTTTAGGAGGGAGTTTCAAACAGATCCACCAACGCGACTTACCATCACTCGAATTAGAGATAAGTTTGAAGCCGATGGAACTGTTCAGAATGTCCACAAGAAGCGTTCCGGAAGACCACGGACATCGACAAGCCCACAAAGCAAGAAAGAGTACTGGAAACGTATCACCAAAGTCCAAGAAAATCTGTGCGGCAAGCGAGTCGTGAGGTAGGAATTTCAGAATCGTCTGTCCAACGCATTTTGAAGCGCTGTCAATGGAAAAGTTACATTCCAAGATTAGTCCATGCTATTAATGAAGATGATCCGGACCGAAGAGTGGAGTATTGCGAGTGGTACTTGGCACGATGTGGATGTGGATTGGACGAAGGGGTTTCGTAGAATACCCTCCGCGTTCACCAGACCTCACACCACTAGACTTTTTTTATGGGATACTTAAAAGACAAAGTCTACGCTATAAAACCTGCAACAGTCGCTGAATTGAGAGCAGCCATTGAACGAGAATGCACACAAATACCAAACGAAATGTTTCGTGATGTTTGCGATTCCATTGCTTCGCGTTATCAGCAGTGCCTGGACCAGAAAGGACGTCAGTTTGAAAACAGGCGTTGACAAAACAATTAAATAATGTCTGTAGATTCTATTACATTTTGAAAATGAATGTATTTTAATAAAACACTGCCTTTATAAGTATTTAAAGTGTGTATACATTTTTTGGGACGCCCTGTATATATATATATATATATATATATACACCTTTCAATATTAAGGCACTTTGCTTAAAAAATTAAGATACAAGAAAGACTTAAAATTTTTATTTTTCTCTTTTAATTATTTATTAGTAAAAAAATAAAATCACTTTTCAAGAAAATCCGAAAGAAATTGAAAATAATGAAGAAAGTAATATAAAAAGAAAAAAAGCATCTCTCCAAAGAAAATGTGGTTATAATGCCTTGAAGGAAAGTAGAAAATAAAAGCCATGCAAATCATGAGGAAGAGAGAGAGAGAGAGAGAGAGAGAGAGAGAGAGAGAGAGAGAGAGAGAGAGAGAGAGAGAGAGAGTATTCAGATTTATTTTCATCAAAATTGAAGCAATATATTCATATTTTTACTGACAATGAATATAGAGATAGTAAGATAAAAATATATATATATATATATATATATATATATATATATATATATATATGAAAATTATTTCACAAAGGTAACACGTGAAAAATATTTATGATGAATAAAACCACGAAGAAAGGAAACACAAAATGGTGCTCAAGCGCTTTCGTCTAATGACATCCTCAGGAACACTGAAGTACATAAAAAGGGTTAAGCCTATATATAGGTTACAGAAAGAAAAAAAAAGAGAAAAAATAAATAACATACATACACACACACACACATATATATATATATATACATACATATCTATATATACAAATACATACATACATTACATACATATACACAAACTCAGAATGGTTCCCTGAGAACATTATATGTTAAACACAGACCGTGCATGGAACAAGGAACTCTTCTGGGAAAATTAAATCCACTATAGTCCGAATAAGTAATGGTAAATGACAAATACCATAGTTTTTTCCTTTTCATGATTTTAGCCCGACGTGGGCAACGGGTCTCTCGCAAAGAGATCCCATAATATAGCTTCCCTCACCAGCTATCTGCAAAGCAGACAGGATCCAGCTTTGGGACGTGGATCTAGGTTTAAAGCAAGCCTAGATCCCTACACTCAGAACCTGTTCCATGCACGGTCTGTGTTTAACATACATACATATATATACAATAAACAGAGAAGTAAAAAAAAAAAAAAAAAAAAAAAAAATATTCAAAATTAAAACCTTAAAGGATTACCAGTGAGGCGTACAAATTTGTAAGGAAAAATATCGATTTTTAGCACAAGATCAAATGGATTATAAAGATACAAATTTATACTGGAACTCTGCCGGGTTTTAACACAATGCTGCCTATGGTCAGGTTTCGATATATATAAAAAAATAAAATGCAAATTAAAAGTTAATCGATTTTTAGCACAAGATCAAATGGAATAAAAATACAAATTTATACTGGAACTCTGTCCGGGTTTAACACAATGCTGACTATGGTCAGGTTTCGATAAAAAAAAAAAAAAAAAAAAAAAAAAATGCAAATTAAAAGTTAATAAAGTAGAAGACAAGTTTACCAAAGATTTAATGTTTTACCCTTCTTATCTAAATCTTTTTCAAAGGAATTCAACATAACAGGATCGAGTTGAAAAAGACCTTTGCTTATGTTGAAGTTATTTGAAAGTTGGATAATGGCAGACTCAAGAATATTTCTATTAACATGTTGCTTGAATGGAATAAAACTGAAGCATTATTCCAATCAATACAGTGGGCTAACTCTGACAAATGGACAAAAAGGGCACTGGACAACTGTCCTGTTCTAACGGAATATTGATGCTGTTTTATACGTGTGTGCAAATCCTTTCCCGTCTGACCTATGTAAAAGGAATCACATTGTTTACAACCAATTTTATAGATAATGCCTGAATTATTGGTAGGGCTATTTTTTACTATGATATTTTTCACAATATTGTTATATGAAAATACTACATTAATATCCAAAAGTTTAAGTACATTAGCAATGCCTAAAAAGCCCGGGAAAAATGGAAGTACTAAAATATTTTTGACAAAGTACTCGGGACATGATACCCCCACTAAGAAGGCCATATTTTCATCAATGTTTCTCCGCGCCCTTAGGATCGTCAGTCCGAATACATCGATGCCGAATTGGAAAAAATCAACGGTATTGGAAGTGATTTGTGTTATCCATCTGCGTTTATGGAATCTTGTCTCAACAAGGCAAAACGAACTTTCTATCGTGTCAATATTAACACTCGTACTTTGTCAAAAAATATTTTAGTACTTCCATTTTTCCGGGCTTTTTAGGCATTGCTAATGTACTTAAACTTTTGGATATTAATGTAGTATTTTCATATAACAATATTGTGAAAAATATCATAGTAAAAAATAGCCCTACCAATAATTCAGGCATTATCTATAAAATTGGTTGTAAACAATGTGATTCCTTTACATAGGTCAGACGGGAAAGGATTTGCACACACGTATAAAACAGCATCAATATTCCGTTAGAACAGGACAGTTGTCCAGTGCCCTTTTTGTCCATTTGTCAGAGTTAGCCCACTGTATTGATTGGAATAATGCTTCAGTTTTATTCCATTCAAGCAACATTGTTAATAGAATATTCTGAGTCTGCCATTATCCAACTTTCAAATAACTTCAACATAAGCAAAGGTTTTTCAACTCGATCCTGTTATGTTGAATTCCTTTGAAAAAGATTTAGATAAGAAGGGTAAAACATTAAATCTTTGGTAAACTTGTCTTCTACTTTATTAACTTTTAATTTTTTTTTTTTTTTTTTTTTTTTTTTTTTTATATCGAAACCTGACCATAGTCAGCATTGTGTTAAAACCCGGACAGAGTTCCAGTATAAATTGTATTTTTATAATCCATTTGATCTTGTGCTAAAAATCGATTAACTTTTAATTTGCATTTTATTTTTTATATATATCGAAACCTGACCATAGGCAGCATTGTGTTAAAACCCGGCAGAGTTCCAGTATAAATTTGTATCTTTATAATCCATTTGATCTTGTGCTAAAAATCGATATTTTTCCTTACAAATTTGTACGCCTCACTGGTAATCCTTAAGGTTTTAATTTTAATTTTTTTTTTTTTTTTTTTTTTTTTTTTACTTCTCTGTTTATTGTATATATATGTATGTATGTATGTATGTATGTATTTGTATATATAGATATGTATGTATATATATATATATGTGTGTGTGTGTATGTATGTTATTTATTTTTCTCTTTTTTTTCTTTCTGTAACCTATATATAGGCTTAACCCTTTTTATGTACTTCAGTGTTCCTGAGGATGTCATTAGACGAAAGCGCTTGAGCACCATTTTGTGTTTCCTTTCCTTCGTGGTTTTATTCATCATATATATATATATATATATATATATATATATATTAGGGTGTACCATTTTTGGGTCATTTTCAAAAAGTCAAGGTCCAGGAGTCTAATGTTGTGCCAAATGATGTCCTAAACACGAATTTTACAGGCATTTTCTAATCCGACAAATTTGAATCCCCCCCACCCCCCCTTGAAATTTTGCGCATCCCCTTTTCCTAAAAACCCCATATATCTCAAACACTATCAACTTTATCGAAAAATGTTATAGAATAAAAATGATTTAGAATCAAACGTTCTATTAGAAAAGTTCATCAAAATAGAAATTTACTTAATTTTGAAAATTTTCATTTATTTTTTAAAAATTAAATTAAAAAAGTTTTTGCTTGCAGTGCCTTCTTCTTAAATAAGGTGTTACCGCCACCTTTGAAGCATCACCCCAATGCAGCTTCGCGGCGATGGGCTTTGTATTTGCTAGTTATAATGCAAATCATAATTAGTTTTTATTATAACTAGCCTATACAAAGTGAGGACAAACCTCAAAACTATATATATATAAAATAAAGCTAAAAATTAACACTTTATCTATAGTTGTGAGGTCCCATCGTTTTTTTTTCCCTTTATTCAACACTTTCCTCAAAAAAATAAAAAGAAACAAGTTTCCTAATTAGAAATCATTGATATAAGAGCTTTTTAAACAAAAAATAAGAAAAGACAATTTATGGTATATTTAATAACAAAAAAAAATCAGCCTCTTCTAAATTAAAACAATCTCTGCAATAAAAATACCTAATCTATCTGTTAATGAACTATTCTTTACTGAGTTTTCATTCTTTTAAGAGTCTCTTACTAGGATCAGGAATTAGTCTTCTATTCTCTTCCACAATTTGCAAAAGACCTTGAAATTCTTCTTCATTTTGACATTTGTCATGAAAGTCTTGAACCAGCTTGATTCCTCTTTCAGCGGTATCGTTGACTACTCTAATAGATGAAAGAATGTTTTTTAGTTTGTTGTAGTCATCGACCTCTTCCCATGTTGATGCTGGTTTCTTTATCCATGAGTCTGGTTTTGACCCACAGCATTGAAATAAATGCCATGAAATTGGACCTACTAGCTGATGAAGCTTTGTGTCTTCCTTTAAAATGGGGAAAACAGGTTGCCCACATACATAATTTTCTGGACCTGGATATTTGTTTAAGGATTTTGCGATCTTATCTTTTTCGTCATTACTTAGCGATCCAAAGAAACTCAAAGGGACCACTTCCTCCGTCAAATACCAGTAATGATTGGCAAAAGATTTCAAAGCAGCATTTGCAACTTCCCTATCTTCCTTCTTGTAATTCACCAAATCATGATAAAACTTCAGATCATTAGCTGGACTATCTAGTGAATTAGAAACATAAAAGCCAGTATTTTCATAAATTAATGCATTAAATAGACACATTCTCTTTAATTTCTTAATCAATGATTCATCATATGATGCTTGGTGGGCAAAAGCATACATTTTATTTGTATACAAAATCATTGCCATCCACCTGGCACGGTGCATTGCACCAGGTTTCCGCCAATGACTGTTTTCTCTGGAAACCTCTCCTAAAAGCATTAAAGTTGTTTCAGCAACTTCCTTATAGTCATCACGTGGAAAGCAGTCAGATTTCTTAAACATTGGGTCATAAATTCTACACATTCTTCCTTTAGGCCTCTTTGATACCTTGATTTAACATCAAGAACATTGTATGTAGATTTCGTATTAATTTTCTTCCATTTAGACTCGCGAAATTCTTTGAATAACTCAAACTCAGGAGATTTACTTGGGCCAAAAATGGTTTCATACACAGCACAAAAACTCTTTCAGCCACATGATGGCGGCATGCTAACCAAATCAATTTCTTTTGCAAAAGTTCTTCAAGTAACTTACAGGAACCTTTCATCCATCCTGAATTGGATGCAGTGGTATCAAATGATGCTCCAAAGACATTTTGCTTCAAGTTCCATTTTTCAATACTTTGAAATACAGAAGTGGCTTGAGACAATCCAGTGGAATCATCTATTATAGAAAACTGATAAAAGTTTTCTACATTTGGGTATCCAGTAACAAGTATTGCAAGGCGGTCTTCTTGTTCTGAACATGATTTAGTAAGCAGCTTGCTATCCCAATGTACTAGGCAGTGATCAGGAGGAGTAAAATCCTTGATGCAAATTTCATATTTCGTTTCTTGTCTTCGAGCGGCTCTTGCAGATGTGGTCCTGGAGAGAGACAGTTTTTCAATATCCTTGCCACACCTAATGGCTACTGCAGCAGCAAAAACAGTCCGTTGTCCAATAGAGAGATTAAGTCTGTCTGCAGTGGAGGAAACCAATGGCGAGGCAAGAATATTTTTGGGGCTGGAAGCATTTGAAGGTCCTGCTGTAGGTTCTGTCGGAAACTCTTCATAGCTGTCTGTCTCAGAACTGGTCGTGCTAGAAAGAAGGGTCTCTGATGTTCTGGCTGTAGCACTCACTTGCTTCACTGATTTATGTTTCTCTTTGCGTTTCTTCTCTTTCTCTAATCTAATGTACTTGCGCTGTACTTTTGATGCATAATCTGCATCTAGCAAACCTAAACATGTTTCTCGTTTTGTTCTTTGATCTTCTAAGAATGAAATAT
The DNA here is from genome assembly GCA_023014485.1 of Bathynomus jamesi. Lineage (NCBI taxonomy): Eukaryota > Metazoa > Arthropoda > Malacostraca > Isopoda > Cirolanidae > Bathynomus > Bathynomus jamesi. The sequence goes on from JAJOZX010005964.1 coordinate 49,317, forward strand.
CATATGCTTTCTGAGGCTCAGTTCTCATGCGGTCTTTTTGGATTAATTCAACGGCATTTTGAGAAGAGATGTCAAAAAGGGAATCCATAATTTTCATGAAATTAGAGAGTTCATTTTCAAAGCTTGCTCTTTTTTTGTGCTTGATTAAATTATTATGCATTTCTTCTAGATTTAACAGCATCTTCCTGCCTTTAGGGTTTTTACTAATATCTATAGTAGGAATGCATGCTTTTTGCTATATTATTAGTAGCTTCTGTAGAACTTCATTAACAGTAGAATCTTTTGTAACTTTTGGACCCTTATACTGCATTCTCCGTAAATAATAAAATGGCTTAGAACATCTTTATTGGATGGTAAAACAATTTTAGATGAACTCATAATATCAGCCTGCAAGCGACCAAGAATAAAGTCATGCTGTTTTGTAGCTGTTTGACTCATTTTTTATTTATTTTTCAAATAAAGCAGTCTGAAAAGAAACAATAAGAGTAAAAACAATGCTTGTTTATTAAAATTCAATGTAAAAAAGGATTTTTAAATTTGGATTATACTCACAATATACTCATAAATAATGTAACTTAAGCACCTTATTTTATATTAATACAATAAGGTGCTCTTGGACAAAAGAAAATGAAAATTTTCAAAATTACGTAAATTTCTATCTTAATGAACTTTTCTAATAGAACGTTTGATTCTAAATCATTTTATTCTATAACATTTTTCGATAACGTTGATAGTTTTTTAGATATATGGGGTTTTTAGGAAAAGGGGATGGGCAAAATTTCAAGGGGGGTGGGGGGGATTCAAAATTTGTTGGATTAGAAAATGCTTGTTAAATTCGTGTTTAGGACATCATTTGGCACAACATTAGACTCCTGGACCTTGACTTTTTGAAAATGACCCAAAAATGGTACACCCTAATATATATATATATATATATATATAGTGCATTCACATTTTCACGTTTAGTACTTTTGGTATACCAAATCGTAAGAATAAAATGTTGACACTTCCTGAGACGATTGAAATCGGTACCTTTCTTGTCCGTGGATTGTTGTACGACGAAGTACAGTTGAGATTTGCACGCAAATTCAGAAGACATGGTTCGTCGTCCAAAGCAAGCAGTGCGGGAACAATTTGCATGTAAATTTACGAGCCCTGGTTTGTCGTAGGAGACGGTGCGGGTGAAATCTGTAAATAAATTCGGAACATCTCGTGGTCCAGCAGATGTCAACATCCGGGTTCTTGTAAACAAATTTCGCACACGTCGTCTGCAGCAAATTAAGAACGTTCAAGATGGCCGAATGAATCTGAGAATAGAACTCGTCTCATTTGAGGGATTTGTTGGAGGAGAAAGTTGGTTTCCACTTTCCTCCTGCCCTCGTAACCAAGAGGGTATGGCTGGTCATGGACTTTGCAAAAAAACGTGTCCAGGGGTTTGGAATTCCCTGTCTGTCTCTCTCTGTCTGTATGTCTGTCTATCTGTCTGTATGTCTCTCTATATATATATATATATATATATATATATATATATATATATATATATATATATATATATATATATATATATATACTGTATATATATATAACCTTGGTTAACCTTGGTTTTGCTTCCGCCCGAATTCTTAATTCTGATGAACGTCAAGCTTGTCACTCCACCTTAAACCTACATTTTAACGTGGAATCCGAACCACGCCCCACCAGAAGCCCAGCGTCTTAACCACTAGGCTGCCCACTTATTTATCAACCAATTTTTTTACTGTGTGGAAAAATGAACAGCTGGGTTTTGCTGCGCGCCCCCTGCCGTCACCGGGTTTCGATCCAGGGACCGATGGATTCGTAGTCAGCGACGCTAACAACTACACCACCGAGGTGCATATATATACGAGTATATATATTCCCTGACGAGGTGTGTTGCTGAATACACGAAAGACCTTCGAATTAGTTTTTATTTTTCCTTGGAGTTTGCATTATTCACTCATTTCACGCGTTTAAGTGTGAAATTCATCCCATATATATATATGAAACCAGTCATTTCACGTAATGCCTAGAATTTCAAGTATTTCGCATCATGCTTGTGTAATGGTTAATCTCTCAAACTTTTAGGCGTTACGTGAAATGACCGGTTTCATGCATTAACTTTATTATATATTATACAGTGTGTATATATATATATATATATATATATATATATATATATATATATATATATATATACATACCGTATATACACTCGTGTATAGGTCGAGTTTTTAAGACTGAATTCTTAGGCAAAAATTAGGGGGTCGACCTATATAAGGGTAACACTTTCGTGGGGTTGAAATCCGTGCTCGATGGGGAGGGCTAGGAACTACTGTTAACTTCAGACATGAAAAATATTTACCATTTAGTACCAGTAAACAATGAAAACATAAAATATGTACCAATTATTAAAATTACCAAATATGTACCAATTATTAAAATTAGAGAATGGTATCACAGGATGATATAAAACATAAAATTAATACATTTTTAAAATTTTATTTATAGAAAGTTTTATATGCCATAAAATATGGTGCTTTATTACCCTAATTTGTTGTTCCACTACCCTCACCAACTGGGGTCGACCTATACACGAGGCATATGATAAATTAATGATTTCTTGGCCAAAAATCAAGGGTCGACCTATACACGAGATCGACCTATACTCGTGTATATACGGTATATATATATATATATATATATATATATATATATATATATATATATATATATATATATATATATATATATATATATATATATAAATCAACTTTGGGATGGAGGATGTTTACAGGCCAATTCTTTGACAGAAAGCATAATCTTCATTCGTTGTTTTGCAACGATATGTTCATGCTATGCAGTACAGTACACCTCTACTTTAAAGCACAATCAGTATAGACAATAAAATAGAGGTGTATTGTACTGCATAGCATGGACATATCGTGGAATACAAGGTACTAAATTGAATTACATTATGTACTATATTATATGAAATAGATAGAGCTGCTGTGCAATGCAAAACAATGAATGAAGATTATGCTTTCTGTCAAAGAATTGGCCTGTACACATCCTCCACCTCAAAGGTTGATTAATATGTATAATATATATATATATATATATATATATATATATTTATATATATATAATAGTTAATGCATGAAACCGGTTATTTCACGTAATACTCTTAATATAGGCATTATCCTATTACTTATTTGTGAATCAACACATAAATCATCAACATAAAGCAATGAAATGTCCCTCTCAATATGGATATTTTGGTCCAGGTTCCGGAGTCATTATAGTAACTTTCTGAAGAACTTTATCTACATCTACAATAATAAAATGAAAAATGAATATGCAATAAAATGGGAAACTAGGACCTAGTGGGATTCGAACCCCCGAAGGGTGGGTTCAGAATTAGAGTTCCTATCAATCACGTCATCCAGAACCCCCAAAATTCTTCTAGATGGCGTGATTGGTAGGAACAGTGACTCTAAAACTACTCAATACGGGTTCGAATACCACTAGCTACTAGTTTGTTACTTTACTGGTTTTTCCTTTCCAACAATACAATACAATACATTATAAAGAAAAAATCAGCGTATCTATTTAGCTAAATGAACGTACCAGAATCGGCCAAAGGGACCTTAAACCACGATTTGAACGTTTTTAAGAACGTTTCTGAAATAAATGTCTCGCGGTGGAATACTGGGAAAAAAGCTCCGATATTTAGGAATACTTTGAATACTTTAATACTTTTATGCAACTAAAAGGCTAAAAGAAGTAAATTTTACTAACTGTGGCTTCTTTATGGTATTAGTATTTACATAAGGAAGGCTTATGGAAGAAGATTCTCAGACCGACTATTTATATGGAAATTGTATAAACATGGCACTAAAGATGAAAGTAAATTATATACACACACACACACACACACACACACTCACACACACACACACACACACACACAAAGTATATATATATATATATATACATTATAACTGCAAACACGCAGTATAATTAACGTAAAGAACGACGCTTGCAGTTATAATGTATATAATGTTACGGCATGCGGGAGGTGCCCCTTTGGGGCATTGGTTTCTGCGCGCATGTAGAGGAATTACGACATTTGATTGAGTGAGGCCCGTGGTGTAATGGTTATCATATCTGACCGGCAATCGGAAGATCCAGGGTTCGATTCCCGGGTGGTTACCTCATTTTTTCATTTGTTTCGTTCTTTCGCTCTCATTTTGCGCGGAATATTCTCCTATACAAAGCGTCGTTCTTTACGTTGATATATATATATATATATATATATATATATATATATACACACACACACACACTGTATATATATATATATATATATATGAAAATTATTTCACGAAAGTAACACGTGAAAAATATTTATGATGAATAAAACCACGAAGGAAAGGAAACAGAATGGTGCTCAAGCGCTTTCGTCTAATGACATCCTCAGGAACACTGAAGTACATAAAGAGTTACAGCCTATATATAGGTTACAGAAAAAAAAAAATATATATATATATACAGGGTGGGCGGAAAGTAGCTCCCTATTTTGGATTGGTAAAAAAATACGTATATTATCCATTTATTTCAGATGAAATAATATGAAAAGGTAGGCATACATGGTAGGTTTTCTATAAAATTCAATGTGGGCTCCAACTCTTTCCACCAGCTTCTGGAGCCGCCCAGGAATGGCGTCCACTGACTTTAGCAGGAACTCCGGCGGGATGGAGGACATGACTTCCCGAATTCGGTCCTCCAGTTCTTCCAATGTCCTCGGTTTGGTGCGGTAGACTTCTTCCTTTACCCACCCCCAAAGAAAGAAGTCGCACGGTGTCAAGTCGGGGCTCCTGGCTGGCCATTGATGTGGACCACGACGACCCATCCAACGCCCAGGGAAGTGGGCATCCAGCCACTCACGGACAACAAGAGCGAAGTGCGGAGGGGCGCCATCTTGCATAAATATCAGATCGTCGATGTTCTCCCATGTGCTGACAACCGGCCAGACCTCGTTTCGCAACATAGCAAGGTATCGCTCAGCATTCATGGTGTTGCGCAGAAGGAACGGGCCCACAACCTGATCTGAGGTCATACCACACCACACCGTTACACTGAACCGATTCTGCCGTTTTTCAGCGGTAACCATGGGATCCTCTCCTGCCCAGTAGTGGCAATTGTGGCGGTTGACACTTCGCTCTTGTTGTCCGTGAGTGGCTGGATGCCCACTTCCCTGGGCGTTGGATGGGTCGTCGTGGTCCACATCAATGGCCAGCCAGAAGCCCCGACTTGACACCGTGCGACTTCTTTCTTTGGGGGTGGGTAAAGGAAGAAGTCTACCGCACCAAACCGAGGACATTGGAAGAACTGGAGGACCGAATTCGGGAAGTCATGTCCTCCATCCCGCCGGAGTTCCTGCTAAAGTCAGTGGACGCCATTCCTGGGCGGCTCCAGAAGCTGGTGGAAAGAGTTGGAGCCCACATTGAATTTTATAGAAAACCTACCATGTATGCTTACCTTTTCATATTATTTCTTCTGAAATAAATGGATAATATACGTATTTTTTTACCAATCCAAAATAGGGAGCTACTTTCCGCCCACCCTGTATATATATATATATATATATATATATATATATATATATATATATATATACACACACAATAAACGGAGAAATAAAATTAAAGGATTGTGAGAGAGGCACACAAATTTGTAAGGAAAAACTATCGATTTTTAGCACAAGATTAAATGAATTGTTTCCAACCAAAGTTATAGATAAAAAAAATATACAAATTTATACTGGAAATCTGCCCGGGTTTTAGCACTCTGCTCTTTTTGTATATAAAAATTGAAAAATTATCGATTTTTAGCACAAGATTAAATGAATTGTTTCCAACCAATGTTATAAAAAAAAAAAAAAATACAAATTTATACTGGAAATCTGTTTTAGCACTCTGCCCTTTTTGTATATAAAAATTGAAAAATAAAAGTTATTAGGGTGGCATACAAGTTTACCAAAGATTTAGCGTTCTACCCTTCTTATCTAAATCTGTTCTGAAGGAATTCAAAACAACAGGATCGAGTTGAAAAAGACCTTTGCTTATGTTGAAGTTATTTGTAAGTTGGATAATGGCAGACTCAAGAATATTTCTATTAAGAATGTTGCTAGAGTGAAATAAAACTGAAGCATTATTCCAATCAATACAGTGGGATAACTCTGACAAATGGACAAAAAGGGCACTGGACAACTGTCCTGTTCTAACAGCATCAATATTCCGTTAGAACAGGACAGTTGTCCAGTGCCCTTTTTGTCCATTTGTCAGAGTTATCCCACTGTATTGATTGGAATAATGCTTCAGTTTTATTTCACTCTAGCAACATTCTTAATAGAAATATTCTTGAGTCTGCCATTATCCAACTTACAAATAACTTCAACATAAGCAAAGGTCTTTTTCAACTCGATCCTGTTGTTTTGAATTCCTTCAGAACAGATTTAGATAAGAAGGGTAGAACGCTAAATCTTTGGTAAACTTGTATGCCACCCTAATAACCTTTATTTTTCAATTTTTATATACAAAAATGGCAGAGTGCTAAAACCCGGGCAGATTTCCAGTATAAATTTTTTTTTTTTTTTTTATCTATAACATTGGTTGGAAACAATTCATTTAATCTTGTGCTAAAAATCGATAATTTTTCAATTTTTATATACAAAAAGAGCAGAGTGCTAAAACCCGGGCAGATTTCCAGTATAAATTTGTATATTTTTTTATCTATAACTTTGGTTGGAAACAATTCATTTAATCTTGTGCTAAAAATCGATAGTTTTTCCTTACAAATTTGTGTGCCTCTCTCACAATCCTTTAATTTTATTTCTCCGTTTATTGTATATATATACCATCTATATACCATCCTTGAACTCGAACGACAGATTGCCAAACTTCGTACCGTGCCGCCAACTGGGCACGCTCCTGCAGTGTTAAACGCTCAGCCATGTTACCCTTCAATCTGAAATGAAAAAAAAAAAATGAACGTTACAATTGTACCACTTTAGAGAACACAAAGAGAACACTTTAGAATTTATACATAATTTATATGTAATTTAAATTAGGGAGCTACTTTCCGCCCACCCTGTATATATATATATATATTTTTTTTTTTCTGTAACCTATATATAGGCTGTAACTCTTTATGTACTTTAGTGTTCCTGAGGATGTCATTAGACGAAAGCGCTTGAGCACCATTCTGTGTTTCCTTTCCTTCGTGGTTTTATTCACCATATATATATATATATATATATATATAATATATATATATACAGGGTGGGCCAAAAACAAACTATTACTCTGATTTTGAACAATACAATTTTTACTTTATCAAATGTTATTTGTACAATCAATATAAGTGTCCTGTATAGAATTTCATGGTCTATTTCGTGGTGAAGTTGGATGTTTGATAACTGTAACCATTATTTTGTAATTCGCTGTTATACAGACACGGGTAGAAAAACTGTTTCTATACAGTTACCTAATTGATTCCAAGATTATGCGAAATGTGCCCTCCTCTATTATCAATGCACGCTTGCAACCTTGACCTCTCCCTTATCGACGGCAGTACCGTATCACGGATTTTTTCTTGGTAATAAGCAGCAGTGATTTTGGCATTTTGATCAACAAAAACAATCTCTGACTTCCCTAACTTTGAAATAAAGACGGAAACCATGACTTTTTGAGAAAAATGTGAACGTTCCTTGCAAAGTCGATCTAGACTGATAAAGTTTTTGTCCTGTCTTCCATAAACTCGGTCATTTTGTGTGTTTATTGTTGAAGTAATCGTAAAAGTCTTCTCGTCGCTGAACCATATTTTCGACACTTCTCTGTCTGGGAATCGATCTAACAGAGCACGACATTTTTCAACTCTTGCTTGCTTATTTGATGCAGAGAGCTTATGAACTTCGACTCTTTTAAAACATTTAAGACCCAGATCATCTTTTACTATACGACGAACTAGAGCGAGGGATAGCAGTAGTTTTTTAAATTTCTCTAACGGACTTGTGGGTGTTGGTCCGTTCTTCTTGACTGCATATCATGGCTGAAACCGTTTCAATATTTTCCCCAGTACATGATGTTTTTGGCCTTCCACTGCCTTCTTTTCGTTTGGTCGACCCTGTGATATCGATTTTCTTTATGAGATATTGAAGTCCAGGTATCGTCCATCGTTTATTTGGAAACTCTTTCTTCATTCGTTTTGCACCCCCAGTGTTTCTCCTTACGCAGGTTCAATATCAATGCCTCATCTTTCAAAGAGTATTTCATTATGTTATAACTTGTTCACCAACTATAGCAGAATGATGGTCTGAAATGAAAAAGGAAATAAATTAATTATTTTGTGTAAAAATTAGGAAAATTAATTATTTATGGAGAAACTGACTGTCATCTGAAAGTATCAATTGCTGACTTTGACCGCCTTTCAATTGAGCACCATATTCTGATACCTCCCTCCAGTTGTGAACCTGTACCTCCACTCCTGGGGCGTTGAATTTAGATTCAAAGCCAGCGTTTGAAAGAGTAAAAGTATGGGTACAACATACGGCCTCAGCAGTAAGATCAGTTTAAAGGGTGAGCCAAAATATTTTTTCAAAAGTTGGGTAAGTTTTTTGGCCCACTCGGTATATATATATACACAAACACACACACATATATATATACACACACACACATATATATATATATATATATACACACACACATCACGGTTATTGAATTCTTCTTAGGAAAACGGAACTTGTAAATGAAAACGAGGATCAACCCGATAGTGAACATTCTACGTGAGAATGTTCGCCTCTGTGTTGTTCTTCACATATATATATATATATATATATATATATATATATTACCTTTGGTTAGCTTCCGCCCGAATTGTTCATTTGACGAAGATCAAGCGTTTCACTCCATCTTAGACCTACAGTTTAATGTGGAATCCGAACCACGCCCCACCAGCAGCCCAGCGTCTTAACCACTAGGCCACCCAGGCCTTTATTGTGCGGAAGGATGAACAGCTGGGTTTTTGCTGCGCGCCGGTTGCCATCACCGGGTCTCGAACCCGGGGCCGATGGATTCGTAGTCAGCGACGCTAACCACTACACCACCGAGGCGCATATTTTCGACACTTCTCTGTCTGGGAATCTATCTGGGAATCGATATATATATATATATATATATATTATATATATATATATATATATATATATTAATATATATATATATATACTGCGTTCCAAGTTATTAAGCAGATTGCATTTTCTCCAATGTTTTCAAAAGTTTTTCACCAATTTCAATGAAATTTATAGCAAATAATTACCATATATAGAAGCACTGATGGTATTCATTTCGATAAAATATTTTGATAATTAAAATAATTATCTCTTTTTATTGAAAAATATGTAAAATATGATATTCCGAATTATTAAGCAAGTATTCTGTTTACGGATCTAAATGGTGAAAATGGGTAAGAAGAAGGATTTAACACCAACTGAGAAAAGAAAAATAGTCAAGTTACTCGCTGAAAATATAAAATCTATTGAAATTGCGAAGCAGCTTGGCAGGGCTTATCGAACTGTAAACAAGTTTGTAGCGGAGGGTACCAAACTGAGGGAGCGAAGTGATAAAGGAGCTATAAGAAAAGTGACAAGGCGGCAGATATCTGTAATCAAGCGCAAAGTTGCAAAGCATCCATTGTCCTCAAGTAAAGAGGTTTTTGAGCAGGCTGGCATACATAATGTACCAAGAACATCTCGATGTGGAATCCTCCAAACAATTGGCAAGACGTGTAAACCTACAATTCAACGACCATTAACACCCAGACACAAGAAGCAGCGTGTTGAATGTGCGCGTCAGTTCTGAAAACAGATTTTAATACTGTATTGTTCACCGATGAATGAAAAGCAACCCTTGAGGGACTTGATGTTTGGTCAAGAAGATGGATTGCTGAGAGCCAATATATAATATATATATATATATATATATATTACTTTGTCCCATCCGGCTTAGAAGCCGGGTCGGGTCCACCAGATGGCGTCTTCGCTCCAGGTTCTTCTCGTTTGTCACTTCCCTCCTGTGAACCAGGAAGGGAAGAGGCGTCAGTTCGCCCTTACGCGGTATGCGCTATCATCATAGGGTTTCTTGGCAAATAAAGCAGGCAGTCTGCTATCCTCCTGCTGCTTTATACAGTATATATATATATATATATATATATATATATATATATATATATATATATATATATATATATATATATATATATATATATATATACACACACACATATACGGGTTTGGGTCGAAATCCCGACAGCGAAATTCCCGACATCCAGAAACCCAACAGTCACAATTCCGACATACCAAACATCCCGACAATGCTTTCCCCGACAACACAATCCCGACATAGCATAATCCCGACAACGAGACTTGCCGACATTATATATATATATATATATAAAATACATATATATACTGATATACTGTATAGTGTATATATTATATATATTACAATACAATATTACAATTATATATATATATATATATAATGGCTTATGGATGGTACATTTAAAACAGTCCCGACAATTTTTCATCAGCTGTACACAATACATGCACCAGTTGGGGGCGAGAACAGCAGAATGTTACCACTGGTATATGCGCTATTGACCTGTAAAAGTGAAGACATCCATAGGAGACTGTTTCAAGATTTAATAGAATTTGCAGAAGAGAATGATGTAGAATTAAAACCATCAAAGATTTTGACGGATTTGGAAGTGACGGCAATAAACGCTTCGAAATCGGAATTCCCTGACGTTACAAACAAAGTTTGCTTTTTCCATTTAGGACAATGCGGACGGAGAAAAATTCAAACGAGTGGATTGGCAACTAGATACGGCAATGATGAACAATTTAGTTTAATGTTACGTCAATTGTTCGCTTTGGCCTTTATTCCACCTGCGGAAATTCCAGCGGCATTTCACGTTTCACAGCCTCATTTGCCAGCAGAGGTTCATGATGTTGTCACATGGTTCGAAAATGAATATGTACATGGAAGAATAAGACGTCGTATGAGAAATGGCAATGTTGTTCGTGCTGCACCGTCGTTTCTACCTATCTTATGGTCTGTTTTTGATTTAATTAAAGCAGGATTTCCTCGCACCCAGAATAGCATTGAAGCCTGGCACAGAAGATGGAAGAATTTAGTGGGACAAGCGCGTGTCGGACTCCACAGAATAATTCAAGAATTGCAAAGAGAACAGCAACAAATCAGTAATCAAGTTGAGTGTATTCTTCGCGGCGAACCAACGGCAAAACGGAAAAAGACTACAGTTAATAGAGAAAGAACGATCACAACGGTGGTGAACGACCGTGATAATCGATCGATTCTAGACTATCTTCGTGGTATAGCACGCAGTATTTCATTGTAATAAGATTAAAAAACTGAAAGATTAATTTATAATCTTTTTAATGATTTTAATAATAAACGATCTTAATGAAAATGATTTATGACATATACATATATATACATATATTGTGGTTGTCGGGAAAAGCATTGTCGGGATGTTTGGTATGTCGGGATTGTGGCTGTCGGAATGGTGGGTGTTGGGAATATCGTTGTCGGGATTTTGATCAGGATCCCACACACACACCACACACACACACACACACACACACACACATATATACATATATACACATACATACATATACATATATATATATATAATAATAATAATAATAATAATAATAATAATGAAGTATGTTTTCTAATTTACAATTTGAAATCAAGTCCTCAGATTTCATTTGAACAGAAAAGTTTACTTCGATAGCTTTGATTGTAATTAATATAGTTGTTTCTGAGGTTCAAATCACGTGACTAATATTCCTTACTACATTTTTTTTGAAGATCCTTAATTGCCAATTGACTGAAAATAATGTCCCTTTTCAACTTCTCTAAGACTCCTTTCCTCTCTTGGTAACACGCACGAAGTTTACACAGATGTTCCTTCAAGGTTTTGGTAAAATTTCCTTTTGTTCTCTCTATGTTTGTAATTGTTTAAGTCCTTCATTGTCTTCCGCTGCCATTCATCGAATCCATCGCCGCCTTCATCCGTTCGATTTCTTTCATCAAAGAATTGTTAAGATCGCCAAGATTCTCTTTCTCTGCCGCCATACTTTCCAGTTGTTTCCGTTGCATTTTTACCCACGTAAAAAGTTCGCAGAAACATTATTTTAATTTGTCCTCCTCTCGTTCGCAGTCACCCAGTTGTTTGATCGAATATTCCAGAGATTGTTTGGCACAAATAACGATAGATTTTTCTTTTTTATTCATTTCTTTCCAACGCTCTTCTTCTTCTTCTTCTTCTTCTTCTTCTTCTTCTTCTTCTTCTTCTTAGGCTTTCTATAAGCATGCTCGAGATTAATTTGTAGCTTTTATCTCTTCTTTAAGTTGATCGGTAAGTTGGTTGTATACACACACACACACACACACACAACGCACGCACACACACACACACACACACACACACACACAGCTTTCGGGATATATTCACATCTTCAGGGACAAGAAAGAAATAGACAGAATTTACCAAGTAAATGAGTTAAATACACAAGCGAAAAATTCCCCAATAGGCAACTCAATTTAAAAAACAATAAAACAATCTAAAGATTTTTTCCCAATAGATAACTTAATCTAAAGGCTACTAAATTATTGAATACATAAAAACTATATAAATGAAATTAGACAATTAATATGTACAAAAAAAATATATTATAACAGTTATTAGAAATAGTATTTAATTAAAAGAGGCAATTAAGTGGCAATAATCTAAGGAAACAAAAGACATGGTGCAGTCGTCGTCACGTGCTCCTTCCAGAATATTTTGAATATCTAAAAACGATCTAAAAAAATTTTCCAATAGATAACCTGTTCAAAAGTCTACTAAACTATCAAGTACATAAAGACTATATAAAAGAAATAATACAATTAAAATGTACACATAAAAATGTTAACAATTATTAAAATAATATTTAATTAATTAAAGCAAACAATTAAGTGGCAAGAATGCGGTCAAAATAATACACCACCATTTTAACAATGTACGAGTCTAATTTATAAAGCCCAGGGCTAATATTAAGAACAAAATCAATATTATTCTTGATCACACTCGATTCAAGTATATTTCTACTAACAATAGATTTACTAAAACTTAATTTGGAGGCATTTTTCCAGTCCAAATATATCTGTCTTACAATAGAATCGTACGAGCTCCTAAACCTGAATAAAACATTTGTTAATGATGATGATATATACGAATATATATATATATATATATATATATATATATATATATATATATATATATATATATATATATATATATACATATACATACAGACTCGTGTATACACACACACACACACACATATATATATATATATATATATATATATATATATATATATGTGAATAATCTTCTGCTTAGAGAGAACTGGGAGCCACCTGACATTTTTGTTGTCAAAGTCATCAATCAAATCTTTGAAATCAATTCACCTTGTCATCTCGCTCTCTATTCTCAAGATTGCCTAACTATTTAACTGGTCTTGGAGCATGACATGATGCATATAATTCTTTATGATTAGTTCCTGAAAGCTCGTTTCCATTCTCCTTCTGTCACCGACCGTGTGAGGAAAAGCCTAATTGCTATACAAATTTCGCCCAACAAGTTTTGCAGCTTTCCTTCTATCCATTGAGGTCTACGTCATGGCCAATGTCGTAACACCGCTCCCCGGTGATCAGCGAAGTTAAGCGACATTGTGTCTGGGTAGTAGTTGGATGGGAGACCGTCCTCCGCGCCCAGATTATGTAGCGACCGTGGTTCGGATCCCACGTAAAACTGTAGGTCCCCTCCGTCATATGACCTTAGATGTTGCGAAGGAGGTTAAACAACCCCAATTAAAAAAAAATGTTCCGTCCATTGAATTACGAAGTTCCATTGGGTTTAAGTTTTCTGTAATGTAGCCGCAAAAATTTCTCTTATGCGCTAAATCTCATTAATGGAACCAGATGTTAATCGTCCGAATATTTTTATACTAGTCTTTAATTGATTCAAGTAACGATTCCTCATTCAAGACGTTGAGTTTCAAAATTGGAGTTAGATATTTGCATATTCCGTTTAGTGGTTTTACTTATTAATGATCCGAATTGTTGGTTAAATGATCAGTTGCTACGTAGAACACCTTATTCGGCAAAGTTAGATTTTAAATTTATATGTTTACCTTTTCTTCATTGAGAATAACCAACTTCAAAGTCAGATTCGACTCCCGCTGAAACCATTACTTTTATGTCTCTTCTTTAAGAGATTTCTAGCTTATTCTAAATTTCTTATTATCCTCTTTTAGGTCATTAATATTTGCAGCTGGAACATCTATTAAAATGTCTCTAGATTATAGAATCAGTTTATTGTATTTACGCAGTGAAGGAGTTTCTTTCAAACGAAGACCAGGATTACGAGAAGAGGAAACTGAAATATTTTACCAAACTTTTTTATCCCAGAAATTTTTTCATTCGTGAGATTTCTTTAATTTAACCCTTTACTGCCCAAACGGGTAAATTTCTAACCTTTCCAATACACACATTCATAACTTAACCCTACCAAACATTTGGGCAGTAAAGGGTTAAAAAGTATGGTTTTGTCAAGTAATTAAATTATCTTTGAAAGGCTTTCTGCAGCGGGTGTAATTGCCTCTATTTGAGCATCTTGTCTGTGACATCTGACGCAGAGAGCAGCCAGTTGTTTCCCCTTCTGTGCCGCTGCTGAAAAATGTAAATAATCAATTCACATTACCAAAGGACTTCGCTCCTACATGGATAGATTAAAAAGGTGAACACAATCTAAATTCAGTCAGGGAAAACCTGATAACCAAAAGGACAAAATATTGCGAGCTACTTTAATTCCTGAATGAACGCTGAAACTCCCTCAGTTTTTCCAGACGCGTTGGCGTCATTATGAAATTTCTGTGCTCGGTAGTCGGCAATAGATATATGCCACATTCGGATAATTTTGCAATCATTTATGCACTTTTTCATTCTATTTTCTGATTGAAATCTACAATTCAATAACTCTTCCTCATGTATTTTCTTCATACACTGACCTCAGAATAAAAAAAAATTGTTCTGTGTGACAAGTGTCGGGTATTGCATCACAAATTATAGCAAAATAAATTGTCGTTTTTAATTTTTTTTTTAAAGAGGAACAAGCATTCATTTACCACATACTGTATGTATATAAATTAATTTCGAGTTCCCCAGAGAGGAGATGAACGAATTTAGCTCCCCATTCGTGGCTATCTTGAGTTCATTGTAAGTAGTTTTTAAGGACTGGATTATAATGCTGAATGAGTTCTACAGGGTGTTCCACTTAAATGGAACCATAGGGAGTAATTAATAAGTTAATTTTTTTCCAGAATTGTGAGGGTAAACGTAATAAAGGTAATAATAAGGTAATAAAGGTAAATAAAAGTAAATAAAGGTAATGATAAGGTAATAAAGGTAAATAAAAGTAAATAAAGGTAATAATAAGGTAATAAAGGTAAATAAAAGTAAATAAAGGTAATAATAAGGTAATAAAGGTAAATAAAAGTAAATAAAGGTAATAATAAGGTAATAAAGGTAAATAAAAGTAAATAAAGGTATCAATATCCTTTCCAATCTTTATTACTCCCATTAAATAGGGAGTGATAAAGATCGGAAAGGATATTGGTACCTTTATTACCTTAATCTACCTTAATTACCTTACCTTAACTTTATTACCTTTACTTTTAGTACCTTATTATTACCTTTATTACGTTTACCCTCACAAATCTGTAAAAAAAAGACATTATTAATAACTCCCTATGATTCTAGTTAAATGGAACACCCTGTAGAATGCCAAGAAAAGTGCCATTATGTAGATCATCAATTGTTTAGCTTCTCCGCCCCTCTTAAAGGGAGGCAAGGGATAGTGTTATATCTAAAAGCCTTTAAAAAACTATTTTTTTTTTTACTATTTCAGATTGAATTTGCCTATGAATTTTACTATCATTTTCTTACCCTTTCAAAGCCACTTCGAGATTCCTTTCTTCCTTTTGAGGTTGAGAACTTTTCTCTGGAAGAATTTCGTATAACTTTCGGTAGTTCCGTTTCATAGAACCAAATCCTTCACTCTTGTGAGAACAATGGAGTTTTTCTTTTCCACCTCATTAGTAAATATAACTCTTCTGATTGTACTCCATACAAGACAATCCCGTTTTACTTTTACTCGACCTTCAGGCAATTGAGTATAAAGATGAAATTCAGCGAAACTCTGGTTTTGAGATTCAACAAATAAATCATCAACATAAAGCGATAAAATGTCCCTCTCAATATGGATATTTTGGTCCAGGTTCCGGAGTCATTATAGTAACATGGATCTTTTACACAATGAAATTCTTTATGATATCTACAATAACTTCCTGAAGAGTTTCATCTACATCTGAGTGCAGCCAAGGAAAAGTCTTTCGCGGTTCGTCTTTTCATTTAGCGTCACCACTCTTATTATTACTAAAAATGCGTTCTTTTTCCTGATCAGCTTCTACATCATCGAGCTCAGAATGAGCAGTTGAAACATACTTTAGAATAAGATGCTTGCCTTCTTATGTCGTGTTTTGGTTCTCTCTCTTTTCTCCTTTCGACTTTACGTACCCGTTGTGTTTAGTTATATCGTAAACAGTCAGTATCACCAACATCCGTAACTCAGCGGGTAACACCGTTTCCATATAAATGAAGAATAAACACTGAGGTCGGGAGTTCGACTCCCGATGGTGCTGTTAATACTAATTGAGAGTAATTTTAGAAAATAGGTCGCAAATTATCATTTTACGTGTTGAATGGATAACTAATACATTGAAAATATTACTGTGTTAAAATCTGTATTAAAAAAAACGAACTCAAAAGACATTCAGAGAACAACGTAGGTTAATCCTCGTAAAATTCACAATATTAACACATATTAACACATACCTGTTACACACACATTTTTTTATAAGGTACGTTCCATACTATATTTTGAATCTTCAACGACCATACACCAAGGAATGTCTGTCAGTCGGTCACGCTCGAAAAGAGAAGAAGATTCTTTATACTGTACGCCATTGACGATTGGTTAGGTTAAGTCGTGATATTTTCGTTAGCTTTAACCAAAATATCACGACTTAACCTAACCAATCGTCAAGGGCGTACAATTAACCTAACCGGGCATTCAATTAACCTAACTAATAACAGTCTTCGAAAATATTCGACTGTCGGCTGGGATATTTTTGCTACCCGCACGGAGGGCGGGTTTTCGGCTAGTATATAAATAAATATTGAAATAAAGTGAAATAAACACATCATTAACCTTTTCCGGTCCGATTTGTTTACAAATCAGAAGAAAAGATACATTATTATGGTTTCATATGAACCCACTGGGACGGAAAGGGTTAAAAATTATATTTATGTCTGAATATTTGACAATACTTTCAGAAATAAAATTTTTATTTGAGGTTCGTTAGCGAGCATTGAGACTCACTCACGCATTCCGTTTTCTATGAATTCGTTCGCTAACTTATCTAATTTAAAAAAATATAATAGATATAATTTTAAAACCTTAATCAATTTTAAAATCTTAATCGTTTTAAGAGGCGAACATTACCTAAAATTAAGAGTCCCCGCCATCATACTGTACCCATTCTCTACCCAAATATAAGGGGTATGTATTTTTGATTGTCCAGCAACTTCGTGACCATTAAAATGTCATTGAACAGCCTCGTTCGAAATTACAATATAATATTGTTAATGACTGTTATATTGGAAAGAAATTGACTGTTTAAAATAACAGTATTTTACTGTTGTTTCAACAGTAACAATAAAAATTAATTTTACTGATAGCTCGGTCGGCGTTCAGTACTGTTAAGACTTAAGATCACTCAACTTTTTAACCTCGATTTTCGTTTACTTAACTTTACTTTTTATCCTGATCCCGAGTCTTTTTCGGGATCGAAATTAATCGATCTCTAAAGTAAGAAAGTATTTTCATATTAGTTTGGCTGCGG